>JAKTSG010000010.1:0-361844 GCA_030580095.1 Blastobotrys petasosporus
TCATTGTGACCGAGTATGTTGAATATATTACAGACATTAAACGGGAGGACCAGATGAAGGATGAAATTGAAGAGATAGATACGATACTCGAGTCGGTTGGCGTGCATCACAATGACCTTCACAGTGGCAACTATTTATGGGCGCTGGTTGATGGGAAATGGAAGATCAAGGTGTATGATTTTGACCGGGCGACTTTTGACGAGGAGGAGCGTGCTGATTACTATTAAATATTCCGGTTTATCCAGCTGAGTGCGAGTGTTTTTTTAGGAACTTTGATCAAGATGCCTAGCAAGGCGTTTTCGAAGGCAGCGCCCTTTAAATGAATAGATGCCTGCTGCGTTCTTTGGTTGCGATTGAGTACTTGCACCCAGAACTACGCACACTCACTGCATGCTGCACTTCGCATTCAACATTATACTACGTAGCGAGCAAGTCTAGTTTCAACATGCTTATAATATTCCACTCTACTGTCTCATACAAAATCTCAGCGATATTTTATCGAAGGTTTGCATCCCCGCAAACTCCAAAAAATATCAACTCAAGACCATTGGACTGTACTCAGAAACTTGAAACTCCCCTCATAGAGACTCCTAAACTCCCCAGAACCCTTAGACTGCCCTTTAAAAGTCGCCGCTGTGATCGTCTTACGTTAGACCGGTACGACCTTTATCTTAGTTTCCAATTTAGGGTTCGAAACGGTTGTGTCACTACCTAAAACATCGTATTTTCTATGAATAATCAAAGAAGAAACTATTTGAAATAATACTATAAAAAATACTGAAAAAAATACCACAATCACAATAATACCGTGATAATTCTTTCAACAGTTCATAATACTCTGATATTTTCCGGCCCATCAAAGCCGCACCAAAAAGGGCGGCCGCGGGGTGCTGGCTCTCTACGGCAGGTGGAACACCCCGCCACCACGATTACACCACTACGACCTGCCACGCGTTGAAGCCGGTAGATCCATCCACGAAACCACAGTTCCAGAATAACGGCACTCTATGAATCTTGTACCAAATTTATGGATTCTTGACAGAAACTGGTTTTATGAGAGACGGGTAATTTGCTCCCCATCCGTCCAAGCCCTCCATCTCTACGCATCGCCGGATGCGGCCATAAAAAAAATCTCCAAAGCACAGACCATTCTTGTATACATATTTTCCAAAATTTGTTCAAAAAAATAAAATATAATCTGGTAATCAAACTTCATGTATGTTACAGATCTAAGCTTTTTTTTTCTGCAGACGAGCTTCTGGAACACACTTGCTCGCATCCCAACGCCGCACGCCCCGCCTTCCAGAGTTTAGGTACCGTCTACCACCCAGCCATTTCTTAATGAGATGAGAGGAAGAACTCATCAAATCTATGTGCACGCGGGGATCTGGTATTTGTAGAGATGGCTGATTCTCCGTTTGGGGCAACCCGGAAGGGAAGGTCTTGGGTCGTAATTAAAAAAATGAGTACCCGTATCGAGGTAGGATTATTATCGAATGCTCCTGCTTGCTATAGCCGGGTTTCAAACAGACTATAAGGATACAACGCCTCGCACATTTTTCAAGGTTTGGCTTTTTTTTTTATCTTTGAACTTTTTGTTGTTTCTTGCAAAGACACACGTTTCAAGAAGAAATACTAATATATAATGGGCAACGTGGGGTCGCACTTGGCGACTGCAAACTTGTCCATCGACGACTTGGAAGATATTGTTTACCCGACATCACGCACGTACAAAACCGAGGTTCCGGAATTTGTCGACCCGCAAATCAACTACGAGCTGGCAGAACGATTGGGAAGTTTGGGCCAAGTAAAGAAACCTATTGACCGTCTGCACGACCAGATTCGGTTCACGCAAAACGAGCACGCCAAGTTGATGCTCAGAAAGTACATTCACAGAGACGTTTTCACTAATACGAAATTCGACAGATCAGTGCCGCTGGATTTGTACTTTGCTGAAGAGTATTTGGTGCATCGAGATTGTTATTCTGGACGGTTGAATTTTGCACGACTTTATCCATCCTCCAAAACGACAAGCACCGACAACGACGACGAGCACGCAATGAGGGCGTTCAACATTTTTGCATCACGGACCCGGCCAGAGTTGGCCACTTCCACTACTAATTCATCTTTTACAACAACTACTGCATCGACTGGGGCGACTTCGACCAGACCGTCGTTGGAAGATATCCAACACAACAGGCCGCTTGTGGTGGCCAAGAAACGACGGTCCAAGACGGATCTCCATGATATTGAAGGGAATACTTCATCAACAGCGCTGCGGCGTGTTCCATCTGATACCTGCATACCTAAAAATTCAGAGCAATTGCGACGGCAGCGGTCGAAATCGGCAGACCACGGCGGCCGGTTCAAGGGCAGACTCGCCATGTTCAAGGCTCCTCAGACATCACCATCCCTCTCTTCAGAGCCTGCTGTACCCAAACTTGATGGAAAATTCATGCCTGAAAATCCAAGACTATACCTTCCACCAGATGAAATTGATCGGTCTTACTCAATATCACCTACCAAGGAGTTTGATTTCTTGCTAGGTACCAACAGCCCGCCCAAGCCCAACCGGTCGCACCATCAACCACCTCCACAGCAGCTATTCTCGCACCGCGCACAACCACAGTCAGAATACCGCCAGTATCATGGCCGGGCACAGTATTCTCCACGGTTGAATAACGACGATAACAACGGTTTTTCAAAAGCCGAGAAACAGCAGCAGCAGCAGCAGCAGCGGTGGTGCAGTAATGCACCGTCGGTGACTGAAGATGGGGCAGCGTCGCATTGGACCTTGAGTGATGTAGCAGCGGAGCCAGCCGCACCACCACCACCAACAGCAGAGGGTATGATCAATGCGGGCATTCCTCCAAGAGTACCACCCCACCGTGCCTCTGCTGCTGCTGTCTCGACGATATCCTCGCATTCCAGATCTGCGCAGCAGCCGGTATCTGGAACTGTGGGATATGCAGGGAACAATCATTCTGCGATGGCGATGGCATCGGTATTGTCTAATGCTTCTTGTACTGCTCCAGATGGTGCGGCTCGCGGATGTGAAAATTGCGCAACCGCAAACTCGAGACCGTCAAGTCGACAGGCGATTATTACGACTGAGCCGTTGAAGCTGGACTCGAATGTGTATACGCGGAAATGTTCGTTTAAAAAGCGAGCATCGTGGGTGTCTCAAAAGATGGACGATGAAGATGAGGACGACGATGAAGATGATGACGACGAGGTTATTGCTAGAAAACTAAGCAATAAGCATAAGTTTATTCTGAATGGATACGAGACCAAGAAGAAGCTGCATGTGGTGAACAGAAGCACCGACCGAATCAGCGTGGTCAGTGGTAACACTGAAGTACCCGTTTCGCACCACCGCCACCACCTTTCTACTGCATCTTCACGAACACAATTGACGGATTCTGCGCCACAGCTCGACCACGACTCTGCCACCAGCGAACAAGACGATGACGACGACGAGTGGATTGACCACTCGTCGCTAATGCAAAGCCCGCAGCTCAAGATGACGACAACGTTGAAGTCAGACACCCGCCCAACAGCAGGCTCGGAGTTTTGTCACTATTTTGGGCTGGAAATGTTTTCCGACAAGGTTGTTACGCGGGCGCAGCTGCGATCGAGCTGGGAAACACGCGGACAGCGATTCCTGGCTCGATATGACTAGAGCTTTTTGATGGGCAAAAAAAAATACCAAGAAAGCTATTTATAAACAGGAAAACCTTATCTTCGCAGGTTATTCTGTGTGCAGTAGCCGCTTAGTGGATTTGAGAAGAGAGCGAGAGCGAGAGGGTTTCGGTTAAAAAAAGGGTGAAACAAACATGAAAGAGAAAACGGACACGGAGATATGCACAGTAATATACGAATTGTCAGAAAATTCCCCTTAACTGTGTACACTGTAAATAGAATATATATATAATTCACTATTCATTATTATGATTATTCATTAAAAGGGTTTCTACTAACAATTATTTAGACACGTGAAGAGATTTCCTATCAAACTAGACTGAAATGTACACGCGCCCCCTTTTCAGAGAGGGGAAATTGACTGGGGCGCAAACACACACACACACACACACACACACACAGAAAAAATTGTTTTTGTTTACACTTTAATCGATTGGACAGACACAGAAAGATCGAACGAATACGCTTATGGGACTATCTGATCTTTTCTTACAAGGATATACAGTATCTTAGTGTAGAACCCAAATCCAGTATATACGCATCTCTTCTTAGTACAAGTAATTAAACCCTCTTCGCTAATGCGTTCCTGGAAAAGGTAAAAATAAATCTCTTCTCTTCTCTTCTCTTCACTAGATGCATATGATCTTCTTTCAGCCTCTGCATGAATGAATGCGGTGCCGCTGCTGCTGGCTGCAGGCCACACACCACCACACACTCTCCGAAATGGGCTTCTCGGGGGGAAATATATAAACACTCTCATCTGCCACACCCACAACACTCAACCACGTTTCTCTTCTTTTCTTCTCTACACACACACTTTCGTTTGATTATTCTTGTTATATTCTTTCGTTTTCCTTGCTACACAACATAAATCATGTGGTATGTTGCATTGTCCATGTCATTTGGAGTATAGACAGTAGTACTAACACTAATAGCGGCATCTTTGGTTATATCAACTACCTTACACCCAAGAGCCGAGGCGACATTGTCAAGACACTGATCGATGGCCTCAAGCGCCAGGAATATCGAGGCTACGACTCGGCCGGTCTGGCAATCGACAAGGACGAAAACGGCCAGGTGGTGGAGATTTACCGACAGGTCGGCAAGGTCGCCGCGTTGGAGGAACTGATCAAGGAGAGCAAGCCCGAACTCGACAGCCACTTGGACTGCCACGTTGGTATCGCCCACACTCGATGGGCCACTCACGGTCAGCCAAAGACTATCAACTGCCACCCACAGCGATCCGATCCAAACAATGAGTTTACCGTCGTACATAATGGTATCATCACCAACTTTCGAGAAATCCGACACTTGCTCGAATCCAAGGGGTTCAAGTTTGAGTCGGATACCGATACTGAGGCTATTGCCAAGTTGGTCAAGTATCTGTATGACAGCCAAAAGGGAACCAATTTGGATTTTAGCCAGCTTGCCAAGCTTGTCGTGAATGAGTTGGAAGGTGCGTACGGTTTGTTGATCAAGTCGATCCACTACCCATCCGAGCTCATTGCTACCAAGAAGGGCTCTCCGCTGTTGGTAGGTGTACACACTGGCGAAAAGTTGAAGATGGACTTTGTCGATGTCGAGTTTCAGGATTCTGCTGCCAACGCAGAGGCCAATGGCAGTGCCAATGGCGACTTGCTGCGCCTGCCTGGTGCAGCCAGCAAGAGCCAGCTCCACACTTCGCAGTCGCGTGCGTTTTTGACCGATAGCGACAAGCCGACTCCGGTGGAGTTTTACCTTGCGTCTGACCCGGCTGCTGTGATCCAGTACACCAAGAAGGTGTTGTTTTTGGAGGACGACGATGTGGCTCATATCTATGATGGTGAGTTGCACATTCACCGAGCACGACGAGAGGAAGGTGCCTCTGCTATTCGATCCATCCAGACGTTGGAGATGGAGCTTAATGAGATTATGAAGGGCAACTTTGACCACTTTATGCAGAAGGAGATTTTCGAGCAGCCAGAGTCTGTCATCAACACGATGCGTGGTCGTGTGGACTTTGAAAAGAATGAGATTGTGCTCGGCGGTCTCAAGTCATATTTGACGTCGATCCGACGGTGTCGACGGCTGATTATGATTGCGTGCGGCACGTCGTACCATTCTTGCCTGGCAGTGCGGTCCATTTTCGAAGAGCTTACCGAGATTCCAGTAGTTGTGGAGCTTGCTTCAGACTTTTTGGACCGAAAGAGTCCCGTGTTCCGAGACGATACCTGTGTATTTGTATCTCAGTCTGGCGAAACTGCAGACTCGATTCTTGCCTTGCAGTACTGTCTTGAACGAGGCGCATTGACTGTCGGTATTGTCAACTCTGTCGGCTCGACCATTTCTCGAATGACCCACTGCGGTGTGCACATTAACGCCGGACCGGAGATTGGTGTTGCTTCAACCAAGGCGTACACGTCTCAGTACATTGCGTTGGTGATGATGGCGCTCAACTTGTCCGACGACCGCATCTCCAAGCAGACGCGGCGGGTGCAGATCATCCAGGGTCTTTCCAAGATTTCGGAGCAGATCAAGACGGTGCTGCGGCTCAACGACGACATTAAGGAGATGTGCGACACGTTTTTGGCGGACCAAAAGTCGCTGCTGCTGTTGGGACGGGGCTACCAGCACGCTACTGCTCTGGAAGGTGCGTTGAAGATTAAGGAGATTTCGTACATGCACTCTGAGGGAGTGTTGGCCGGCGAGCTCAAGCACGGTGTGTTGGCGTTGGTTGATGAGAATTTGCCGATTATCGTAATGGCGACGCGGGACTCGTTGTTCCCTAAAGTCATGTCTGCCGTTGAGCAGGTTGCTGCACGGGCCGGTAAGCCAATTGTCATTTGCAACGACGACACGCGGCAGTTTTCGCAGTACAAGACGTTGCGAGTGCCAGAGACGGTGGACTGTTTGCAAGGGTTGTTGAATGTGATTCCGTTGCAGATTATGAGTTACTGGCTCGCCGTGAACAAGGGTATTGACGTTGACTTTCCACGAAACCTGGCAAAGTCGGTGACAGTTGAATAAATTCATGTAATGACGGAATTGTGATTAAATTAAATACATTATAATTGAGTACTATTATTATTCAGTAGCCTGGTTGATTTGCAGCTTCTTGTCCTCGCCCGCACTGAGGATGCCCACTTGTTTATGCCAATCGACGCCAAACACTTTGCTATTCTCTCCGCTCTCTCGCTTGATGGCGAACGCGGCTCGTGTCGACCGCACGTCCCAGATCCTACATGTGCCATCATGCGACGCGCTGACAAACTGGTACTGGTTATGCGGGCTCGGCGCCAATGCCACAACAAAGTTTGTGTGTCCGACGAGCTGGGCGTGGGTCATTGTGGTTTTGGAGTTTGGGTCGTGGAGCATGACATGTCTCGCGGACGAGCCGCACGCCACCAAATTGACTCCCGGGAGTGTAGCGACGGAGAGGAGAGGGAACTGGGTCGATACGGAGGACACCAGTTTGCCGTGCTCGTAGTCCCACGTCTTGATTGTGTGGTCCTGCGACACGGAGTACACGAATGCGGCCGGGTCGGTGTGGTGGAACGCAACGCCTGTGACGGGAGCAGTGTGCGATTCCAGCGTCAGCAGCGAGGTTCGTGTGCGGCCTTGCTTTTGGGCTTCAGCGAGTTTCCGCCGTTTGGCAGATGCAGTAGATTTAGTGGTGGTTGGAGCGACCGGCTCGAGTTTGGACAGGTCTGAGCTCCATACTCGTAAAGTCGAGTCGGCCGATGCAGAGATGATGGTGTCTTTGTATGTAGCCACATCGTCGACTGCGGCGGTGTGGCCCTGGAAAATAGCGGCGATGGAGCCGTTCTTGTTGGAGTCAATGTTCCACAAATGCACGGTGCGGTCGTTGGAGCCGGATACGAGGATAGTCTTTTTCATCCACTTGACAGCCTTCACAGCGCCGGTGTGGCCGGCGAGTGACTTTTCAACCTCGCCAGATTTGTTCCACAGCCTCACCACGCCGTCGTACGAGCCCGTGGCAATGTGTTCGTCGCTGGATTTGAGAGAGTGCACCGCGGATACCCAGTCTTCGTGCGGGTACGACGCCGAAAAGCTTGGCGGCAGAATGGACCGCGTGTATTCAATAGTCAGCGTCGTTTCATTGTTAAGACCCTTGGAGGTCAGGTACTCGAGTAGTGATGTTCGTAGGACCTGTCCGTCGATGAGAAAGTCGAATGGCACGGGTTTTTCACTATCTTCCAAAAGCTGGTTGACGAGCTCCGACAGACCGTATCGTTTGAGCTCGACAGGCGCAAAAATAGGCGCATCGCTCACCCGCACCGCATCGTCGCGTGTCACAAACTGGATCCGTACTTTTTCCATTGGATTTTGAGGTTAGTTGTAGTCAAGGTTGTTGAAGGTTGAAAAAAAAAAATCCGAGCCGCACACGAGTTACAGGAAAAATCCAACTGATCTGCGCGCGCCCCGCCCCGAGCACCAAGAGACAGGGGGAAGTCCGGATGATGTAGACTTCGATCGTCTTGATTAACCAAAAAAAAATGAGCTATGTGGTCAGTGCGCCAGGGAAGGTGATTCTTTTCGGAGAGCATTCCGTAGTGCACAACAAGCCGGCCATTGCTGCCGCAGTAGGGCTCAGGACGTATGCTCTTGTGGAAGAAAGCCACAGCGGGGATATTGAACTAGTGCTCGCCGACATGAAGCTGACACGGTCGTGGAAAGTCGACCAAGTACCGTTCGCAGGCGACGAAATGCCTGAGCATTTGGACGACCAATTGCTGAAAAAGATTGAACCGCTGCTTGAAGGCGTGGACAATACGTTCCAGCACGTTGCCGCGACGGCGTTTTTGTACCTGTACAGCGCCATTTGCACCAAGGATACACCACCAAAGAGGTTCACAGTCAAGTCTCTTCTTCCTCTCGGAGCGGGACTCGGGTCATCGGCATCTTACTCTGTCTGTATCGCATCAGCGTTGCTCAAGCTCACCAACGCCAACACCACATTCGACACAATCAACGCATGGGCCTTTGTCGGCGAGAAATGCATCCACGGCAACCCGAGCGGTATCGACAACGCGGTGGCTACCCAGGGAGGAGCCGTCTACTTCCAGCGCAGCCCGGCCAAGCTCGAGAAATTGGCCAAGTTCCCACCACTCAAGTTGTTGCTGATAGACACCAAAGTGCCGCGCCGCACTGCTGCGTTGGTCGCAGGCGTTGGTGATTTGGTGTCTCGATTGCCCAAAGTGCTCAATCCGGTGCTTGACGCCATGGCCAATCTGGTCGATGAGGCGCACTCGTTGCTGACTTCTGATGCCAGTGCCGGTGAATTGTCGACGCGGCTCGGCGAGCTGGCGCGGGTGAATCATGGGTTGTTGGTGGCGATTGGTGTGTCGCACCCGTCTCTCGAAAGAATTCGGTCGACTTCGACGGTGCTAAATGTCGGGGAGACCAAGCTTACCGGTGCCGGAGGCGGCGGGTGCGCCATTACGATTGTGACTGATGCGGATCACACGAAGATTGACCAGTTCAAACAGCAGATGCCCGAGTTTGGCGTGTTTGAAACGACTTTGGGTGCGAGAGGTGCTGGGTATGTGGAATTGAGCAGTGGGGTTGGTGGGTTTTTGCAGCTGGAGCAGTCTGAATTGGAGCAATTGGGCGAGTGGCAGTATTGGTGAATGAATGATGAATGTAATTGTATCTTTTAGTGTATTAATGTTAATAATAATAATAATGAAGTACGGAAATTTCAAGGTGCTTTATACGCTTTCCTGGACATCAGCCTTGGTCCTTTTCCATGCCATCACGTCGTGATTTCCATCAAAAGCTTCTCCACCGAAGAACTACTATTCTTCCTAACACACTTGTTAATTGTCTCATCTGCCAAAGGAACATGCAATGGAATCCCGAACCGATTGATGGCAACACACTACAACGGGAATCCCGAACCAATTAATCTCAACACACCCCCCTGAGTTTTTCTCGAATTTCAAAAAAATCATCAACTCTTTATTATACGAGCGGTTCTAAAATAAAAACAAAAATTTACATTAAATACATTAAAAATGGTGTTGTGATCTCTCTCCCACTAGATCATGTACATCAACAGGGCAACCGTGGCGACCAAGGCCGCAGGCGAATTGAGCGATTGCAGTCCATCCGCACTGCGTCCCAGCCGCTCCTTGGGGGTCATGATCCGTGAGTTATTATTGAGAATAAGGTAGTCGTTAGTAGTATAGTCGTCATGCATGAAAAAATGGTCGTTAAGCAGGCGTACCAGTAAAGGTGTTACAGAGTCCGCAACAGATACAAGGTCGCGCCACATGTCGCGTTTGGAAGATGGCGTCATTGATAAATGGTGTATTGTCGGTGCAGAGTCCATGTGGTGGTTGGATTGGCGTCGCCAGTTGAGCAATGAAGGCGATGAAAAGGATGGTGATGAGGACGAAGAGGACGTTCCTGCAAACAGGGCCAATGCGCCGAGCAGGAGCAGGAGCAGAGCGGAGGTGAGCCGGATGAGCCTCATCTAAGCACTGCCATGTGTTTTGATAAGTGTCGTACTAGATTGTAGTTGTAGTCGTAGTCGTAGTAGTGCAAGTTGAAAAAGAGGGAGCAAGGTGCTGGGGTTTTATGTGTGTGGTTTAGAGAGGAAAACTAAATTCAGCCTTGCTTGAGAGAGCTCACTCACTCAGGGGCCGCGCGCGCTGCAACACAATTGGTTTTTTTTTATTTTTGTTTTTCGCTGTGGAACTCCTAGACACACACACATTTTGTTATACATATCACAGCTGCAATGTCGTATTGAGAGAATGTTTTGTATGGATATTTGACTTGAGTATGTTGGACTATCTTAGAAGAGCATTTTCCCAATCATAGTGATCGAAGGAATGGATCCCGATCGTTGACTTTTAGGAGAACCGAGACTCAGGATCCTTGGGGATCACAGACAGATCGTCGTGGGGCTGCAGAACAGGAAGATGAAGACATTTGTCTCATCGTCATTGAAGAAGTGGAATTGGAGGAGGAGGGGAACTCTAGAGAAATGGATATTTGACTGTTAATATTTGTGTATTCCATGGTTTCAAGGAGTTGATATCATACAACACAGTCAATGTCGTGGTGGGTCCCCACTAACAACACTCGTATCGAAACGATCCACCCTCATACGAGAGTCTCGCCCCCAAACAGAAAAGAAAAGAAAAATCCTGCACGGCACAGCAACAGAAAAAGTACGGGCCGCCGACTGTGAAGAAAAAAATTTGCGCTTTTGACTTCAAGCCGAGGTCCAATTGAAAGCTAAGAATCAGTGAAGAATAACAGACTCTGTGACCTTTGATTCTTGAGGTCAACGGCGATTCTATGGATTACGTACAAATTGCTAGTCGAGTGGCTCCCTGAATTTCTTGGCGTTGATGAGCTTGCGTACGACTTTTTTTGGGGAGTAAGCGGGCCATTAGCCGGGCAAGCGGCGCCAAACACCACTGGGATATAAATCCTGCAGTCTCTATGCACATTTTACTGTTGCAGCGTTGGACCCAAGATGCAGAGTTATATATAACTGAACTATCCATGGATGTTCAAGGTTAAAAAAAGAGATATTTGGGAGTATTTGGATGCAAAGTATGACTGGATTTGTCTTGATTCTGTGAGAAAAAAGGCAGTGCAAGTGGAGTTGGATGGAGACAATGTGGGTCGTTGATATTGTGGGGATTCGTTCTATCTACAGTATCCCGCTGACCGGGTGGCCTGGTGCACTGATATTGAAATTGTCATCAAATTGATTGGGGGGGGGGGGGGTCAAAGACTTTTTCAGTGATGCCAAGACCTTCTACTTCTAATTGGATGGTTAAATGTGGAGGATAAATAAATCCAGGGACTCAACACCAACGACACCGCTGTGCGGCGTTCTATATTAGTTGCGTCACAGATTGCATTCTCTTGATTTCCCTCTCATCCTTGATTTTTTACAATTCACGATTGAATATTCTTTTGGTCAAATGTTCCTGTTCAACCTAGAGCTCTAAATGGCTTGACCCACACACTCTCAGACCCACAACTCTAAGTGCTCGGCCCCCTTGGCCTTCCCAAAAGAACTCGTCATCTCCACACATCACGCGCACACTCATATATACATCATTCAAGATGAGTGACTACAATCCATTCAGATCGGCCAGCCGGAGCAGTAGTGGGCAATCATTTATATACCACAGTCCGTCAATAGCCCAACTGGGTGAAGACGAAGAAAAAGAAGACTCCATCCCGCTGGCATATACCAAGAACCCGTTCCGCCGCGAGATGAGCTTCCATTCAAAACCCAAACAGCCGGTACGCTCTGCAAGTTCAACGATGGACGTTTTCAAGGAGAGCGACGAGGATATTTCAGATTCTGAAGAAGAAGAAGTGAACGACCAACAGGCGATTGACCCACATTTTAAAAACGGCATTTCGCAAGACGAAAAAACACCATACTACAATGAGCTCGACCTGGTAGCACTGATAACAACCGGCAGTTTAGCTGAAGAGTGCACTTTCCAGCTCAAAATCAAGGACAAATTACGCCGACAAGACGTGTTGAACCCGGAGCCCCCGCAATTTGCAAAGATTCCAAGACTTTTCGAAGTGGAGCCGTTTGATACCATGGTTCTCTACGCACTTAAAGAGCAGATGGGCCGCGGGTTTCCTGGACTGTACCCGCTAGCATTCAAGTCGCGGTCGATTTCCAAAGAAGACTGGGTGCGGTTTATAGAGGATATATGCCATGTGCAAATCAAGCTGTCGACGATGCAGCGAGTCAAGCTAGGCGCAGTGGCGGCCGCGAATCAAGGTGCTGGAGGTGCAATGTTTGCAAAGATGCGACGAAACATGGGCAGGGCGAGGAACTTGGATGCTCAGGCTACGGTAGATGTGTGGAATGCGCGGTTCTTCAATCTGCGCAAAGTGCATATTGTCATGCAGACCCCGGGGGATTTGCGAGCGAGACGGTTCGATGTTCCCGAGACTGTGCTCAAGGGACAGACCCGTATGGAGTCGATACGATTCGGGTCGAATCAGAGGGAGCGATGCAGACTGCTCATTTTTTCCACAGCCTAGCTTTACAATGATTAGATGTGTGGCTTGATGGACAATTGAGTTTTGAGTCGATCCTCATTTTTCTTATCAAAAAGATATTTATACTGTTTATAAATTATGGATTATTTCTAATACCTTTAATACTACAAATTGACCAATGTAACACCCGGAGTGCCTGGCACAGCGTCCTGGATAATCTTTGCAGCAACGCCGGAAATGTCCACCGCAGCGCCAGTCTTCAAGTCCTTGCCAGCCTCACGCTTATCGTCCAACACGACAACCTGCACCTCTGCAACATTCGTACCCGCAGGCGACCGCTCCAACAACGGCAACACGGCCTCAATGGTCTTCAACTCGTCAAACGACAACTCCCGGTTGAAAACCGCGTCGGCAGACTCGCCGCTGACGATTCGCTGCTTGAGGTAGTTGACAAACTGCATGCCCCGCTTCACGTCGCCAATCTTGGCCACGCCCTGCTTGAGTTCGGGAGTCATGTCCAAGCTGGTTTTGGAGAATTGTTCCCGCACAAGCTCAATGTACTGGTCCTGCCAGTCCGGGAACGTGGGCGCAACGTAGAACGTGAGCTTGGACGGCGCCTTGGCGTCGAATACGGGGCCCTTCTTCTTCTTTTTCATGTTGGCGCCCTCAACTTCTCGTACCGCTCGCGCCGTGTCACGCACGTACTGCAACGCGTCGGAAGCGGATTTGGACACTTCCTGCGATGGTACTGGGAACTTGGCGTCATGGACAGTTGTCTTTTCGCCCAAAACTTCCTGCCAAATGTACTCGGCGAAGTGTGGAGCGATTGGAGTGAGTAAAAGAGCTTGGGTGCGGATGTACTGCATGACCAAGTCCTTGTGCATGCCTACAGAGCTCGACGAGTCTCGGTAATAGTCTCGCGCGGCCTGGAAGTCGAACAAGCCATACTTCAAAGCGTTTTTGTAAAATGCCGTCGAGTATGCCTCGTGGGCCTTGACGATCAACTCGTTCATCTCATTCTCAAAGGCAACGTCAAAGAACGAGTCCTTGGCGCCGGTTCGCAAATTAGCTTCAGGCTTGGTCACCTCGTCAACCCATTCCTTGAGAATGTACAATCGCAAAATAGCGGCATTGGCGTTGGCCTCGTCAAAGTTGGCGTCCTCAAATGTGTCACCGGCGTCGGCGAGCGCGATTCG
The DNA here is from genome assembly GCA_030580095.1 of Blastobotrys petasosporus. Lineage (NCBI taxonomy): Eukaryota > Fungi > Ascomycota > Dipodascomycetes > Dipodascales > Trichomonascaceae > Blastobotrys > Blastobotrys petasosporus. Next base: position 13,899 of record JAKTSG010000010.1, read on the forward strand.
GCACGCATCGGCACCAAACTTTTCCACCGCCTGCTTCAAGGTCAAAAAGTTGCCGGTACTCTTGGACATCTTCTCATTGTTCAACATCAAGTGACCATTAGCCCGGATTCCGCGTGGCCAGAACTTCTTGGGGAAGATGGCCGTGTGGGTGTAGATGAAAAAGGTCAAGTGGTTGGGCACCAAATCTTTACCGGAAATTCGCACATCCAATGGGTAAAAGTATTCAAACTCACGTCGCATCTTATCGAGCTTGCTCTTATCCAAATGCGAAGGGGCAGAATCGCTCAAAGTGAAAATGTAGTCCCACGTCTCGTCGGTCATTTCCTCGGCAGTGACACCAAGAGTGCCGACTTCCTTGCCGTAGAAATCAGAGTGCAAGAAATGCTTGATTGTGTAGTAAGCCATGTAAATAGTCGAGTCACTCAACGACTCGACCAAGTACTTTGGATCCCACGGGATCTTGGTTCCCAAACCATACGATCTTGATAAAGCCCAATTTCTCAACCAATCGAGCACTTTTTCAAACGCGTGTCGGGTTTCGGACGAATACGTGTTCATGCTCTTCAAGCACTCCTCGGCCTGGGCCCTCCACTCCGGCTCGCCGTAGTCGACGTACCACTGGTCCTCCAACGACACGACGCACTCGTCGCCGGACCGCGAAATGACCAACGACTCAGGCTCGCTGTACACAAACGCCTCGCCACTTGCGACCAAGTCGGCTCGCACTTTTGGTTTCGCGTCCTCGACCTTGTCGCCCTTGTACTTGCCGATAATCATCGTGCCCATGAAAAAGCCCTCCTTGTACGCAGCGTCCTTGGCCTGCGCCAACGCATCGCGGTCCTTGGGCGACTTGATCTTCATATCTTCGACAAGCTTCTTGGCAGTCAACTTGCCGTAGCTGGGGGTTTCGATAATCTCCACCGGCTGCAAGGAAGCCCACTCTTTCTCAATCTTGTAATATTCCGGCTTGTTCTGCAAGTCGAGAGAAGTGATATAATCATCTGGAGAATCGGACGGCACCGAAGTAACCACACCAGTACCCTTCTTCTCTAACACCGTCTCCATCGGCAACACTCGCACCTCGGGGTACACGGACAATGGCGCCTTGACCTTGGACCCGATCATCTTGTCGCCGGAGATTTGGCACACTGGGGTGTACTCGCCCCGTTTTGGAGTGAGTTTCTGGAACGACATGTTCTTGAACGCACGCTCTGTGGTGACATAGTACTCGTCGTTACCGGCATCAAACACGCCATACGTGATTTTAGGGCTCACAAAGCAGCATGTCTGGCCGTACATGGTCTCTGGACGAAGAGTCGCCGCGACCAAGTAAACCTTCTTGTCGCTCAACCCGTGCGCCTCGATTACTTGCTTAGCAGCATCAGCCCACTCGAGCACCTTGATCTTGATACCAGTGTACTCCTGCGGGTTGACTGCCTCGCCGCTCTGTCGGTCGTGGTCCATGCACGGCTGCCCGTCCTTGGCCGAGTAGATGGTGTACCGCTCGCCAAACTTGATCTTGCCCGTGGCCTTGAGCTTGTTCATCTGCCATCGAATAAAAGCGTCGTAGTACGGGTTAACATCAGTCGTGATGAACGACCGTCGCCAGTCGATCCGCGCTCCCATGCTGTTGCAATCTTCCTGGCACAACGGCGGGAAGTACGTCAACCAGTACAACGGATCAGCAAATTTCTTGACTTGGTCTCGAGGAATTCCAAGCTGCATCATAATCTCGTGCTGGTACTTGGCCCGGCCAGTCTTGGCGGCAGCTTTACTCTTTTTGCTGGCAAACTTGGTCAAGTCTTCCTTCTTCTTGGGTGCATCTTCTTTCACCTCCTCTTCCTCAGTTGGTACACCCTCAAAGTTGTCACCAAACTGCTCGATCTCCCGCACAAGCTTGTCGGCACACGCCTTGATAGGCATGCCTGTGCAGTGGAAGCCCAATGGGAACAACGCCTTCTTGCCCTCCATCCGTTCGAAACCCGTGGCAAACTCGACCTTGGACAAGGTAAACGAGTGGCCGGCATGCAACACGCCGTTCATGTACGGATAAGCCATTGTGGCAAAGAACTTGGGGTACTTTTTATGCAACTCGTCTTCGGAAATGGCTTCCTGTGGAGCGTCAATCTCAAACACCTTATTCTGGGCCCATTTTTCTTGGTACTTTTTCTCAATTGCAATCAACTCGTCACGTCGAGACGTCTGATCTGTTAGTACTGGAATTCTTCAAATATTCAACGTACGTTCTCCATGACGAGGGTCTTGGCCTCCCCTTTCGACGCCATGATGTTTGATCTGATCTAAAGGTGGAGAGGAGTAAAATTTCATACGCAGAAAAAAGGGGACGCGCGGAGAAAAAAAGACTCACATTGTGCGGCTCAAATTGGAATATGGTCATTATATGAATATTATCTATGACGACGATAGAATCTTATAGAGTAATGCGGTTGTGAAAGGTTTTTAAAAGACTCGGGATTCAAGTTTTGTGCCTTTCATAGTTGGACGTTTGTTTGATTTCTCCGTCGCTGGAAGGTTATCTCATGGCACTCTATGATCTTATGGACAATTAGGTACACTTAAACAATACGATCATTATAAAGCACTACCCCGTTCTGGTAATTCTGGTGCTTGTATGTTTGCCCGATCCTAAGAAACCAAGACTCCATTGTGCGGCTCAAATATATTCAATTCGTCATTATACATGAAATATCTATTACGACCGGTCAAACAACCCATCATCGTCTTCATCATCCAAGCCCTCACCTTCACTAATCTCCCACTCGCCTTCATCTGATCCGTCACTAGAACTTTCCTCCCCTTCATCATCTTCATCCGAACTGCCGCCCTGCGACAGTGAGAAATCCGTATCATTGATTGAAAGTTTCTGCAACGTTTCATTCTTCAAATTAGACCCCTTTGAAACCTCATACAGACCCTCGACGTTGCACGAGGTGAGCTTGCATTTGCTGTGGATCACCGCGCCCTTGCCGACCAGGCAGTTCTCCAGCACCACCTCGTCCCCGAGCGTCACATTGTCCATAATCACGCACCCCGTGATACGGCACTTTTTGCCAATCGTGTAATTGGTGCCAATGACTGATCTTTTCACCGATGTCTTTTCGCCTAACGAGCCGTCGCGGCCGACACTCGAGTCGGTGCCGACTTGTGCTGCTGGGGTAGCGCCTTTCTCCATTTTAGGCTTGGCCATGGCCTTGTCCTTGGCATTGAGTTTGAGAATATGTCTATTTGCCTCGACGTATGCGCTCAGGTTGTTGGCCCGCACAAACGACGTCGAGTCGGGTAGTAGCTCCATAGCCACGTTCTCCTTGGCTTCTTGGTGCCGCCACGACCGCCGCGCCACGTCCCTTACCACCTTGTTCCAGTCCTTGTCCTGCCAATTGCTCACCTCGCTGTCCAGAATCTTGAGCAGTCTAAGCGAACAGAAGAAGATGGACGCTCGCAGGATGCGCGTCGACACTACCGCGTTGGCGTACCGCCACAACAACCCCATCCTCACCTCCATAGCCTTCTTCAATCCTACCCCTTCTTTACTGTACGAATCAAGTAGCACCGGCAGCGGCTTGGATGTGAGTGGGGTATGCAAAATGTAGTCCGCCACCAGCGCCTTCTTCTCGATATTCTCAAAGTTGTTTTTATAGTACACTCCCGCAACGAGCACATTGTCGTCTTGTAATCTTCTAAAAGAATCAACCAGGTCTTGTGCGCTCACGTCGGTGATAAAGTCGCATGGCAAGATGACAAAATCCGAGTCAATGTTCTGGCGCATTTCGGCCACCACGCCGCCCGTGGTATCTGCATCTGACGTGGCCAGATTCGTCTTGAGTCCTTGGTTAGATTTGAGGTAGTCACCGATAAACGTCTTGTACTCTTCTTCTTCGTGCGGCGAGCATACTAGAGTCACTTGGTTGAAGTTTCCGGCCCTGCACCAGTCCAGCACATACGACACCAATGGCTGGTTGTTCACGGGTAGCAAGCCCTTAGGAGTGCCTGTCGTCCGAGTAGCAGTGAATGGCGCAAGCTTCTCGCCTTCTCCGCAGAGAATCACCGCATGGAACTCCATCTTGATTTGGTACTTGGAGAAAATTGGATCAGGAAAATGTCGTCGCACTCACCGCCGCGCGCTGGGACTTGCTCGTGGTGTTGGTTTGAACCACACACACTCAAACACACACACACAACACATCTACAGATTTGCCTCCCCCGATCTCTGAGTATACCAGTCAATTGAACACAGATTATACAAAGAATGTCGGAAGAGCAAGATCCATTGTTGGCCGCGTTGCAAGTGGACGAAGGCGCCGGCGCGCTGCGTGACGAGACCCCAGTAGATGCCGAACGTGAGAAGGCGTTTGAAGACTACAAACGAAAGAGAAAAGAGCATGTCGAGTGGGAATCAAAGTTGAAGGAGCTGAGATTAGATATCCGAAAGCTCGAGCAGCAATTCAACAAGACCGAAGACGTACGTGAAGTTTCGTCCAATTTGCCACTAACAATCTCTAGGACATTAAAGCATTACAAAGCGTAGGCCAAGTGATTGGCGAGGTGCTCAAACAGCTCGATGAGGAGCGGTACATTGTCAAGGCATCCAACGGCCCTCGATACGTGGTCGGGTGCCGGAACAATATCAAGCGAGAGACGTTGAAGCAAGGTGTGCGAGTCGCGCTCGATATGACGACGCTGACCATCATGCGCCTGCTGCCGCGAGAAGTCGACCCATTGGTGTACAACATGACTACTTTCGAGCCCGGCGAGCTTACGTTTGCCGGGATCGGTGGTTTGAATGAGCAGATTCGAGAATTGCGAGAGGTGATTGAGTTGCCGCTCAAGAACCCCGAGCTGTTTGTGCGAGTCGGCATCAAACCACCAAAGGGTGTGTTGCTGTACGGCCCACCAGGCACGGGCAAGACCCTGCTGGCCAAGGCGGTGGCTGCGACGATTGGTGCGAACTTCATCTTCTCACCGGCGTCGGCGATTGTGGACAAGTACATTGGTGAGTCGGCGCGTCTGGTGCGTGAAATGTTTGGCTATGCCAAGGAGCACGAGCCGTGTATTATCTTTATGGACGAAGTAGACGCCATTGGTGGCCGACGGTTCAGCGAGGGCACGTCTGCAGATCGAGAGATTCAGCGTACGCTGATGGAGCTGCTGAACCAGATGGACGGGTTTGACTACTTGGGCAAGACCAAGGTGATCATGGCGACGAATCGGCCTGATACGCTTGACCCTGCGTTGCTACGAGCAGGACGAATGGACCGTAAGATTGAAATCCCACTGCCGAATGAAGTCGGTCGGTTGGAGATTTTCAAGATCCACTCGGAGAAGGTGAGCAAGCAAGGCGAGTTTGACTACGAGCAGCTGGTCAAGATGAGCGACGGGTTCAATGGTGCCGATATCAGGAACGTGGTGACCGAGTCTGGGTTTTTCGCGATTCGAGACGACAGAGATTATATCTTGCAGGCAGATATGATGAAGGCGGTACGGAAAGTGGCCGAGGCGAAGAAGCTCGAGGGCAAGCTCGAGTACGAGAAGTTGTAGTTGTGAATTATTCTTATACAAGTAATCTATGTGTTTGATGCATTTTGTCGTTGAGTACTGGGAAGTCAAGTTCCAAGGTGCGTTTATATTTGCCTCATTCTTTCTCTGCTCATCATAGCGCAGGGTGATAGAGATTGCGTCGTGCCGATGCCTGCAAAGAAAGAGCGGGCGCGGCGTGTTAGTGTGCGTGTGCGGACGTTTTTTTTTTTGAATCTTTGATATCAATTATACATAACATACTTATAACAATACCATACTAATTCTTCGGACGACGACGATGGGATGCGCCACAGCCGGTGCGGCAGAAAATGGGAATGTCACCCTCCATGTACAGAATGCCCCGCTCTTCACTTCTACTCCCCCCATTCAGTAAAAAGGGGCCCTATCGCAGATCACTGACGCCAGTAACACGCTCATCACTGAAGCCACCTTTCGAGGATATGGTCGCTAATCCGCTGAGCCACCGGGAGATGGTAGCACTTAACAGGGCTACTTAGATCACGAAATGGAGCCGTGGGCCAGATTATGGTGACTTTAGGAAATACCGGCGTCTGTTGTTCCTGCATCGCTTTTTCAAAGTTGGAAATACGCACTTCATACCCGGATCGGTCGTAATCAGCTTCATCTTCACTAAATTTCAATCGTTTTAAATCCAAAAATCTCAATTCTCGACAATTTAAGCCAATTTTTATTGCACCAAAACAGGTAATATTGTGGAGGAAGTGGAAAATAAGATCCTCCAGATGCTTGCATTGTTTAGTGAACTCAGAAACACACGAGTCATCTACGCAATCATCTCCGTTCTCGAAAAATCGCCCTGATATTATTCGTAAGTATTTAAGCCCAGGAAAGGTTTTGCCCAGATCAATCAAGTTTTGTTTATCTGGTGGAGATTCGAGTCCATTTAATTCAAGCGTTGAGAGACTAATCCGGCAATGCTTAAATGCCGCAATAACTGGCTCTGCCTCGCTTAAATTGTATATGACTAGTCTTTTGACTCCAGGAATGATCGAAATTAGCTTTTTGGTATGCGCCGCATCCGACTCGGCCTCGTAATTGAAACTCTCCAAGTTCTTAAACGGTTCGTGTACCTGCAATTGCACTTGTTGTACAGTATTAATATCTACACTCCCCATTCTAAAGTCCACAAGGTGCTGACTAGATGCCGCTGCGACGAACACTTCTGGATCTATGGGTCCATTCCTCCGCGGGGTCACAATATTCAATAATCGAAGGCGACGTTTCGAGACCAAGCGAGCTAGGCCCTTGCAAGTCCTATTTTTCGCGTAGGAGAAGCGGAGTTGGGTCAGATTTGGGCATCTGGTCACGAGTTCATCAAAAAGGGTCTCGCCCATGTATGTGCCCTCACAGAAGAGCGCAGTCAGTGACGGCACTAGATAGCGGCGCCATCTACTTGCATCGAGAGATTCTGGCCATTGCTCATGAATGCCCAGGTGCTGTAGGAACGGGAACTCCAGATTTTCATAAGCTTTAAAATCTCTGATATAAAGGCGCTTGACGAAGTTTGCATAATGCTGTGCTCTATCTTGGTCCTTGATCTGAGTGATCTGAGCCGAGGGCACGAAGCGTCCACCCCATAATTCGCGGCATGCCTCGCTGAACCAGACCTTGTTCACTCTTAAACATTTGGCTAGAGAATTGCAATCAGCATTTTTCAACACGCAACTCAGGATTTCGGGAATGTCGAGGGCATTTCGCGGCTTACAGTGAACAATTTCCGACCCTTCGCTCATCTTAAAGACCACGCTGATTCCTAAAGGTGTGTAGTGTTTCAGGAACAATTCCTTCAACGTGTTATAAATTAAAAATGTCGTTTGTAGGGAACCAAAGAAAAGTTTGGTGGCGAACAGGTGATTTTTTTGTACTCTCTACGCGCGATTCACAGAACAAGTGGCCCGTGCGTAAACTTAGGCAAAGGTGAACCTGTGTCGACAGACATATTGGTATTTGCGAGAGAGTTCGTTCTTCTGGGTAAATTGCACTCTTTGATTTTACTCTAGCTGGGGTACACCAAAAGTTGATTCATGTTGAGGAGAAAAACAGTTGATTATACCTGATGTACAGGAACTATACAATGGGTCACTTCCATACGAATATATTACCGCACTCCGTGAATCATAAAAAGGGTTGAAAAATGAAGTTTCTGAATAATTGCGGGAAGCCTATCAAAAGGTGTACGTAATATATATTAGTGCTCTCATAAAGTTGAGAAGATGCGGTTCCCGTTCCATTAGTATTCGTCGATAGATGTTAGTGCCCTGGTAAAGTCAGGTTCCCGGACATACATTTGGCCCTTGCGTCCTCATGTGCTCTTAGATCTTATAGTCAAGTTCTAGGATGCGTTTCCCGTTCCACATCTGGCCTTGTCATCTTAGTACTCTCAAAGCTCTCAGTCAAGTGATCCAAGATACGTTTCATCCCGTTCCACACTTCATTACATTTCGTCTTTCCATCTTCATCATCTCCAGCAACACTCACCACCAGCGTCATGGGCCCGTTTCTCAAAGATGCAACACTAATACAGAACGGCGCATTGACTCCTGCAACAGGTTGCCCGAGTGCTAGCTCCAGCACCCTGTACTCGCCATCCTCGAAATCGTGAGCACCGAGGTTGGATATTTCAATACTGTCATGACGGCGGCCTTTGCGTAGTTCGGAAAGGAGGTACTTTTTCAAATTAATGTACTTCATGATTCCCACGAGTTGTGCCATATCAGACGGGTCTTTCAGAGCCGTGCTCAATGCGGCGCTGTATTCCCGTGCCCATGCGTCGTTGAATTGCGAGCCGTCAAACTCAGATTTAAACGACTCGAAATCGTGGGTCATGGAGTGAGAAAAGTTGTAAAAGTAGTTGCCCATCGCTTCAGTATCGAGGTACCGCCGCGCATTGACTGTCGATGAAAGAGACACGGTGCAGTTCGAATCGAGGTAGTTTGCAACGACCGTCTCTAGCAATGCAGTGAACAGGAGCACATGAAGCGAGATTTTCCTAGATCTAGCTTCTTGAATGAGTTTGGTAGTTTGGGAAGTACTGACTACCCGCACGATAGATTTCGAGTCCAGTGGTGCACGAGCTGGTGGACCGCAAAACTTCTTTGGACGCACCACCCACTCTTTGAAGACCCGAAAAGCTAATTTGATTGCAAACGGGATGGTAACATTGGTCTGTGGGAACGAGTGGAGAAGCTTGTCCTGGGAGGTACTAGGAGGGATGACTGTGGTGTTGGTAAGCGTTTCCTCGTTCAATGCGCTGATTAATTGCTTCACGATCGATATGCTCGACGACCCGTCCATTACAGCATGGTCGAATGCAAACACTAATAGAGATTCATCTTTGCCAAGTATATACACCCGCCACAACGGCTCTTCAACGTCATAATGGAATTTAGCGCCAATATTCTCATACTGATCATCGATAAAATGCTCGATGGTACTCCAATTCGGCCGGTACTGCACCTGTTTCTCCAGATCCACTTTTTTGACCGCTCTCCTTATTGGTTTCTTACTCTCCGACTTGAAAATGTTCAATGACAGGCATAGGTTATTAGAAACGACCGTGGCCAGTGCTGCGTACAGTCGGTCGCAAGGGATAGATCGGCTGAGAAGAGCACTCACATGCACTATAGTACATAAATCGAGCTGGTTGCGCCGTACAAGGTACTCGTCCAGTCCGCCTACGGTTGTTAGTTTCCGTTCCAAAGGTACTGGTGCTTACCGACGCTGACCACATCCATCGTTGAGGGTCCCCGGCAAGTACTAGCGTTTGATATGGTACTCCCGGATACTTGAGCACTAGTGTTAGGGCCAGTAAGGATAGGTAGTTCTGAGGTGTCTGTAGGAGGATCTGATAGTGCGGAGGTGGGTGAAGGGTCTCGGGCGCATGTCGCAGATCCGTGCGATGACCCGCCCATGTGTAGTGCGGCTGTGCCGAAGAGATCTCGTATTAGGAGAAATCGTCTCATTCATTGGTCAACTGACTAGTTTGGGTATAATGCAAAATTACATTTCATATCGATATATAGTTCTATCTTTGAAGACGGTTAAAGTTGCGGAGACTGACAAATTCCACAGCAAAGCGACCTTTCGACCTCGGTACTCATCCTCCCATTGGACATCGACAAAACAGTCGATAGTCTAGAACTCAAAAAATTAGCGGCAACTACTACCAAACATATCCGCGTGTCAATACTGGCACATCGCCAGACCCTGGAGCGCCGCCTGCTACTCCACTGAAGCGCCCCTTCTCCGACCAGATCTTGGGCCCATGGAAGGGCCTCGACGACCACCGGCTGGCAGTGGGCATATGCGTCTACATGATCTCAGCATACATTCTGGGCATCCGCGAAGAGTCGGTCGGCAAATCGTCGCTTATCGTCATCAGCGGCGTGGGGCTACTGGTGATGCGTGCCGTGTGGCGGTACTTGAGCTCGTTCCAAGTCGTCGACCGCAGCGTGGGCGATTATGTGAATAACCGCACAAATTACTTGTGGGACCCACAGGCAGCGTTTTATGGAGGAGTCAACCGGATTCCAAAAACCTCGTATACAATCCCGCAGCAGATAGGGCTGCAGGGCGGCAGCCTGCAGCCTGGGGGGTCTTCTTCCCCACAGCATGGAGCAGGTGCTGCAACAGCTGCTGCTCCTGCAGCCACAGCCGCAGCCGTGGCGGCGGCGGCAGCAGCAGCAACGGCAGCAGTGGAGAACAGTAATAACAATAATCGCCAACCATCATGGAAAAAAGAACTTTTACTTCGATTATGCCCGTTTCGAAGACTGAGGGAGCGCATTCGGTCGTTCAACTTGAGCGAGTACATTTCGCACCAGCTGGGGCTGTTCGACACTGGACCTTCAAGTTCAAGTACTCAGGGACACAGCCAGCACCCGCTCAATCAGACCTTGGACCGGTTATTATCCTCCCAAGTCTGAAGCTCCTTGTTCAGATGCGGTTTCAACTTGGCAAACATTCTACCAAACTTCTTACCACAATGATAGCACACCAGTTCCGCCCGTTTCATCTCGTGCTCCATTCTCGACTGATTAAGGCGGAACTCGGGCAGCGCCGGAATGGAGTCAAAGTCGACGAAAAAGTCTGTAGTGAAGGAATTGTAATGTCGCGCGTTTTTCATGGCCGCACTGACCATGTCTGTCGAGAGAATGTGGATATGCATGTGAGACATGCTCGGAGCGGTATGGACGCCGGCTCTGATCCGTGGCACGACTCTGTCTATAGAACAATTGTATTTTTCAGCGAGCTGCTCAGCGGCCAGCGATTTCATAAGGTCGACTATCTTGGAGCACTTTGCGTAGAACTCGCCGTCTTCTTTGAGTAGCTGTGCCGGATTGGTATGCAGGTTTTTGTGGGTGTCTCTCACCAGAATGAGCCAATGGAGCACTGCCTTTGGGTATCGATCCTTGACCACGACGAATTCCTCGTCTCTGTAGACTTCATCCTTACTGGAATTCCCATCTTTCAAATACGTGCCCAGTGCAGCCTTGAACATTGGAATGTGAATAAATTGATCTCAAGCGGGGGAAAGGAGGGGCGCGCCCCTGCACGAGGAAAATTGACGTGGCCTGAAATTTATGGCTAGCCCTATAGCACCTTTCCACCTCCAACCTAACACCCACACACGTAACACCCACACGACAACTTACACACAGAGAAACCATGAGTGGCGGTATGTTGAATGATTGAGGAGAATTTAAATGAATTGAGAGAGCTGACATTCTGATAGTGCGTTTCCTGGATCTGGTAAAGCCGTTTGCGCCGTTTCTGCCAGAGGTCGCTGCGCCGGAGCGAAAGGTGCCATTCAAGCAGAAGATGATGTGGACCGCGGTTGTATTGATGATCTTCTTGGTCATGAGCGAGATTCCACTCTACGGTATTGTATCGAGCGACTCTAGCGACCCATTGCTGTGGCTGCGAATGATGCTGGCCAGTAATCGAGGTACGCTGATGGAGCTGGGCATTACGCCAATTGTCTCCTCGGGCATGGTGTTCCAGCTGTTGGGCGGCACACACTTGATTGAGGTGAACATGGACGTGAAGAGCGACCGGGAGTTGTACCAGACGGCGCAGAAGCTGCTTGCGGTGATTTTGTCGCTGGGCCAGGCCACCGTGTACGTGCTCACAGGCATGTACGGTGTGCCATCAACACTGGGCACTGGAGTGTGCTTGCTACTGATCCTGCAACTGGTGTTTGCAGGTTTGATTGCCATTTTGCTCGACGAGCTGCTACAAAAGGGGTACGGTCTAGGAAGCGGCATTTCGCTGTTCATTGCGACCAACAATTGCGAGCAAATCTTCTGGAAGGCATTTGCTCCAACCACGGTCAACTCTGGCCGGGGCCCAGAATTCGAGGGTGCGTTTGTGGCCATGATCCACTTGCTGTTCACTCGAAAGGACAAGACGCGGGCGCTGTACGAGGCGTTTTACCGAACCAACCTGCCCAACATGTTCCAGCTCGTGGCCACGGTTGCCATGTTTGGCTTGGTGGTCTACTTGCAAGGATTCCGAGTCGAGATTCCAGTCAAGAGCACTCGAACACGAGGCCCATACGGATCGTTCCCAATTCGGCTGTTTTACACTTCCAACCTGCCAATCATGCTCCAGTCGGCGCTGAGCTCCAACGTGTTTATCATTTCGCAAATGATCTATACCCGGTTCCCAACCTCAATCATCACCAAGCTGCTTGGTGTCTGGGAGCCACGAGAGGGCTCGTCGCAGCTGTACGCCGTGTCAGGGCTGGCGTACTACATGCAGGCTCCGTTCAACTGGCGTGAAGCGCTGATTGATCCAATCCACACTACACTGTACATTGCGTTTGTGCTCGGCACATGCGCTGTATTCTCGACGACCTGGATTGAAATCTCGGGTTCTGCGCCAAAGGACGTTGCCAAGCAGTTCCGGGACCAAGGGCTGGTGATTGCCGGCAGACGAGAGACGTCGGTGCTCAAGGAGCTCAAGCGAATCATTCCAACCGCCGCGGCATTTGGCGGCGCCACAATTGGCGCTCTGTCGGTCGTGTCGGACCTGCTGGGCACTCTGGGCTCGGGCACTGGTATCTTGCTAGCAGTCACGACGATTTACGGGTACATTGAGGCTGCAGTCAAGGAAGGCGGTCTTAATCTGTCCATTTAAGATATGAGTATTGATACTCGCCATTCTCAAAGTGTTGTAGATATGACATGTAAAATCTATTCTTGCGAGATGTCTGTTGTGGGGAGTCTACTCCCATTGGATATTCTAGAGTTGATCCTAACAGGAGAATCAATGCGTAGAAATGTAGGTGTTTGCCCGTACATTGCTGAGGAAATCGCTGTGAAGGTGTACATTGCGTATGGTGCGTAGTGGTGCCACTCATGGTTCTGTCAACTGCACTGCATCGACGCTGCGACGAAGCGGCTGAGCCTCACAGTGTCTCATCTCACTGGCAACACGAGGATTGTAACACCCAGAACTCAACTGGGGCTTATATGTTAGCAGCGTTGGCAATTAGTTCAGTATAGTTCAGTATCACAGGAGAACTTCGAAAGCTGACAAAAAGTGCCTTTTATTACAACAGTCAGCGTGTTTTGAGGGTTGGTGATCGACCAGCTCAGGGAACTTTTGCAGGCGACTCGGGAAACCGTGTATCCTATTCTCATGAAGCCATGTCGTAACGTTGGAAGCATCTTGTGATTTCTATTACGGCATAAGTCTATTCCATGCATTTTTAACGTCGGTTCTGGCTGATACAGTAGAAGTAGTAGTTCTTCATAATCTACACTCTGAGCTGCACACTCCTCCGAATGCCGAGTGCCTATATCTGCGATCTTAGTGGACGCCGAAATTATAGCCTAGATATATGTTTTGTGATGGTATTAAAAATGAATGTGATTAAGTAGATGAACTGGGCCATGAGTTATGTTTCGACGACCCAGATCCCGAATGCAGTATCATACTTTGCCGGACTTCGTCAACACTTCGCTAGTGAAATAATTAATGAGTACGACAACATAATTGCGATTATTTACAGTAAATATCCAGGAGACTGGAATAATAGCGTTTAATGCAATCCATTGAAGTGAAGGAGGTGGCGACACATGCGGAGATTCTTTCTCATGCGTCAATCACTGTTTGACACATTGTCATACAACCCATCTCGACTTGTAGTATTTCTTTTTTTTCTGTATGTTTGATATCAATTTATGACATGTTTAGAGTAATGCCATACCATTCTTCAGGAAAACATATGGATGACAATCCTAGCCATTGCTTACCGAACAAAAAGTGTTGCGACGAATCTCGCGATTTCGACGCTTAGACACATCATGTCAAGAAGCTAAATGGCAAGACGGTATACATGGAAAGGAGTGTCACAGTCGAAACGATATCGAAATGGAACGAGTGTACTCACTGAAGCAAGTGCTCCATCGGGAAGGTCACGCCATGTAAGTTGATGCAAGAAGGTATCTATTTTTCTTTCAATCTGAGTATTATAGGCTGTGAAGCATCCGTGAACATACCAATGCCTACCTTTACCTAAACAGCGCTGTAAAAGTCTTAGCCGCACTTCATGACGCAGCTTTTACTTCAACCACTGTAATGACAGGCAACCTTCTCGTCTGAAAACACGCTGCTTTAGAGATAATATGTGAAATGTAAGCTGTCATGCTCATGCGATTGAATTATGTATGTTTTGCCATTACAGTTCTAAGCATGTGTGTCATGGACATGAAATGTGCGTAGTTGACTAAATATGAACATGGTGGACAGAACCATCCATTCGTCCACATCCATATCGCGTACCCGCAGCTAACCTATACCGAAATGGGGTTCGCAAATCGATACTTCGATACCCCAAGTTCCGATAAGGTTGTCCTCCAGCCCACTACTGTACTAAGGTTACTGTACACGCGATCACACATTGACACATTGATCCAACAAGATCCCGGGATCCATGCCCCCTCCCCGTTCATCCACAAGATCGCGGCGACATATGGACCAGGGTCCTAGACCATGACGATTTCCGACTCACAAAGATCCATCTTCCATATCTTCCATGTTCCACCACTCACCGCCACCATCGCCCTGCCCCTTCTTTTCACAAAATAAGGTTTTTGTGCCAGAAAAATAATCTCCGAAGCTTAAGGGTCCGTGGAGATTCAAATATTACTAAAGCCTAACCTTAACTTGAATAAATATTATCCCTGATGAATATCCACCCATAATCTCCAAAACCAGGGGGAAAAAATGATCCAATAGAGATACGCCGGAAAACCTTTCACACGCTCTCGGAGTAACTCTGCAGCATGCAGGTAGAAGCGTGGACGTGCAGCGGCCCGGCCAGAGCCAAGATTTTTATTTTAGGGTTTCACACACACAGGCAATTTAGTTGAAGGCGATGAGATCATCAATTGAAGAGTATCTGTCACACCAAGAATAGTGGGCAACCTTCGGACTCGCTTGACTTGTTCGATATTCTATTCTATCAATATTCTTTGAAGAATATTCTCTGAAGAATACAAATATCATTCAGATCGCCACTGAGATCGTCGGCTCGGCAACCGTCGA
The DNA here is from genome assembly GCA_030580095.1 of Blastobotrys petasosporus. NCBI lineage: Eukaryota > Fungi > Ascomycota > Dipodascomycetes > Dipodascales > Trichomonascaceae > Blastobotrys > Blastobotrys petasosporus. The sequence continues at coordinate 29,031 of JAKTSG010000010.1, forward strand.
CTTTCGTAAGGAAAAAGCCGTTGCCATAGAGAACCTGAAAGTCCGATGCGCGCGCACGCAGTACACCTTAAGCCGAGACAAAATCTGACACCAGGTTTTTTCAATTATAATTTTTTTTTCCAGCCAAACGGGCTATGATGAGGTAAATGGGCTGAAAATAGCCACATTTCCCTTGCTATCTTTCTCTTTCTCTTTCACCTTCACTCATCTCTATAGACAATCAAAGAATCAAGATGAACTTTCGACACTACATCTGCGCCTTGATCTTGTCGACATTCGCCACGGCAGATAACGCATACCCGGGAGCAGTCGACCATATCACCACGACGCAGCCTCCTCCGGCATCGACCTCATATCCTCCTCCCTCAGCAACTATCGCATACTACACCCTGACCGACGCCAATGGCGTAGCATACACTACTCAAGGCAGAACCTATATTCAGTCGTTCCGACCATTAAGCTCTGTGGCTGCTGTGCCCAAGAGCGGTTCCATCGGCCTGGGTACCATCAGCGGCACGGTAGGCACCGTCCAGACTAATCGGTTCATCACCATCACCGTCTAATAAGCATCTTCATCTTCATCATCTCGATCATTCATCTTGCATTTCAAAAACTCATTCTAGACGTTCGACACTTTCATAATCTCTCTCTTTGAACACTCTCAATTTGCATATTCTCATTTTTATAAGTATTATTTGTAACAGAATCACTTTTTCAGTTGTATAATACCCGTCGTATTTTTTCCATTAACCATTTCCTGTTTTGACCGCTTCAGAATAAAATTCTTTCCGTCCGGCTTTACCACCATCACAGTCTCCTCCTGCTCGTCGTCACTATAATCGTCATCAACCATCTTGAGAGATCGCTGATACAAGGTACGAGCCTCGGGAGTATATGCGAGATACTTTAAAAAGCTGCCAAAGAGAGGCTTGAAGGCGGACGGGGGCCGGAGTGCATGCTTCTCGTCCAACGATATTAGCAGCTTGGCCAGCAGCTGGACGGTATTCGAACTAGCACTAGGCACAAGGTTCCCTTCGACAAATGCATAAAGCAGCCGTTGCCAATTGAACGACTTGGCGACGACAATGCGGTGCACAAAATCCACAGAGGTCAAGTTGGCTTGGCACTTTGCAAACCGCTCTTCAGACGCCATTGCAAGGACTCCCGCAGTCGGGTCTGTGAATACACGAACGACAAGTTCGCTCACGTACCAGCCCTGTTTGGAATTGTCCACAAACGGAACCACAATATCTCCAGCAATAAGCTGGTCAATTGCAACACACGCTTCGAACATTGCAGAAAGGTACTGCCGGTTCCGCACACTGCCATCGGCCTGATCAAACTGACCAAGCAGGCGCTTGATCAATGCGCCTGGTTCTTCCGGTGGTAGTTGCTGGCAAGTGGTATTAACCACTGCGTACATCTTTTCAGAATTGAGATCGACCAAATCTAGGGTATCTTCCTTGTACTTGAACGTTTCCATAGTGGATGGATACTTGTCACCATTGATGTGATACACCATCAACACGGAAATGTTATCTTCATCATCCAACACAAGGTCCAGCAGTTCTTTTAGTCTAGTGCATTCGGCAGGCTTTAAAAGCTTGTACCGTTCCAGCAATGAATACAATGCCACAACCCGCTCATTCAGATTCGTCTCATGATCAAGAGCTCTACTAGCCAACGCATATTCAACTGCTGGCCAACCAAAGTGGCCCTTGGCGATAGGACCATCCACGTCCTTCTTGAATGTGTCACCAGCCTGCCATAATGTCTCTGAACTCTCAGCTGCCCTTTGAACTTTTACAGAGACTGTAGTTTGGCATCGCCAGTCCATTTCTTACCACAGTCTGAATTCCTGGAGCGGATGAAGGTGGAACTCAAGTACTGTCCAAAGAACGTCACCCCATTAAAGAAGTGGACCGTACAGAGTTTCGGCGCCGTAAAAAATATTGGTACCATTGGGACCACCAACTCTACTGGGAATACCGCCATCTACGCCTTGAATCTACGCACCAAAAAGATCATTTTTTAAAAGAGTTTCATTAACAAAAGATCAAAAAAATATAAACAGCTTTTTGATATATATCATCATCTTGTCGTTCTGTTGTCGTACATTTTTGTATCCAAATAAGATTATTTTTCGTAGTAGTTGTAGTTGCCACCTAGAAAATTGATAATTTACGAGGATGGAGCTGGGTTGGACTTTCGCTTGCCGTTGGTCAAAGTGACGTTGACGAATCGCTCTGTTTCTTGAGTTAGCCTTTGTCGTTATCTTCATTCATCGTCACATACTGGTGTACAACAATCGCTTGTAAGCTCGACCCTTTGGAGTCTTCTTCTTCTCCTGCTTCTCAACCTTTGGAGTGGCGGACTTAACCTTACCAGCTCGAGCCAAAGAACCGTGCACTTTACCCTGAATACAGTGTTAATAATCTCATTTCGTGTCGTGTCGTGTCGTGGAGTCTTCCATCAATCAGTACTTACCATGTTGTCTGTGTTGTGTGGAAATGAATGCTCACTAAGCGCTGCGAATAACTTTGAGTGGGTTTGGGAGCGGGCCACGCACGGTTGCGGCGGCTGGGGGGGGAGAGGCAGTGCTGAGGTTTACGCTGAGAGAGGATTGGGACAAAATTACCCAATTTGGCAACAAGCAGTCACAGAAATTTAAATTAGTAATACATATGCGGCGAGCGTTAGTAAGCGTATGGAGTGCGCGTTGGGAGGAATATTTTGGACATCACGATAAAAAAACATTAAACGTCGTGGGCTACGGATGCCACAGTTAATAGGGTGCCGAATGTAATGGCAATAAGCTAGAATATTAGTATTCAACAAGCAGAAATTTCATACTGCAAATGTGAGAGCAAAAGTAGCAAGTGCTAGACCTCTAGAAGCCGGAAACTTGCCTTGCTGTAGATAATGCTGCGTCGAAAAGTACCTCCATACTGCAAATATGACAATGACCATGCCTGCAGACACAAACAAGCCGCCCAGGATGGTACTCAACCGGCGGACACTAAACGGCAAATGCACGTCTTTATTGTTGTCTGCAGTTTGGAGCTTGAAGAACTGGGCCACGGCCACGCCGATGGATGCAAAGGTTAGTGACGTGCGGAGCCATGCTAGGAACGTCCGCTCATTAGCAAGCTAAAAGCCCAATCAAGTTAGTCCCCGTTTTCGCTTGTTCTGTTCTTGGACGTACATGATCTCGTGCTACTGCGCCCGTGTTTTTGAGCTTGACTGATCCTATATTTTTTAATGTGTCGAAAATGGCCATCGCTTTAGATGTGTGGTTGGTAGCAGGTGTTGGTGGTTGGCCGAACGTGCCGTATTGTGGAGATGGCGATGTCGGTCGTGGTCCAGATGTCGGCGAGTTGGGATGTGATGACGATGATGGTGGTGATCGTCGACTGCTCATTTTTCTTGGGTCGCCCTGTCTTAGTTAAACTATGCCGAATATCCGTCTGATGGAAATGAGAGTTCTTTAGAGATTTTGCAGGATGTTTTGGTCGAGGTGGTCGAGTGATGCTTGCGGTATCATGGGTGATCACGTCGTGCTCCAGGGTGAATGACGATTTTAGGGAGCGTGCGGCGCACCACTTTCAATGAAGTTTTATCATGTATTCTTTATGAAACTATTCTAACGAATTGATGGAAATTAATGAAACTGTACTGTATCATATTCAAAAGTCGATGACCCCTTAACCGATGAGCCAGGTCAAGGTTGCCCAGGTTTCCTTCGGCACAGCCGTGCGCATATATATATTTTTTCACCCATCAACTGCCCTTGAAGACATATACAATAACAACAGAAAATGGACCTTGAGGACAACTTGGCACTGTTTGATGAGCCAGAAGAATACCAAATCAAGGTTGCTCCACATACGTTCACATCATATACCCGCCAATCGCAGTATGTCAAAGCTGGCGAGCCGGCAGAAATCTCGTTACGACTGGTAGGCAACTCTCCACTATGGGGCCATTTATTGTGGAACGCAGGCGTGGTTACTGCTGACTACCTGGACGAACATCGTGATTTGTACGTGACAGGAAAGACTGTTCTCGAACTCGGTGCGGCGGCAGGTCTGCCGTCGTTGACAGCAGCTCTAAGTGCAAAGAACGTGCTGGTGACCGATTACCCCGACGCCGACCTTGTATCGAATCTCAAGCACAATGTCGAATCACTGAACAAGTCGGCCGGCAAGAAACTTCCAATCACTGCAGAGGGGTATATCTGGGGCAACGATGTGTCCGAGCTGCTCAATGCGCCCGGTCAGAACGGTGAAAAGTTCGACACTCTGATTCTGTCCGACTTGGTATTTAATCACAGTGAGCATCGAAAGTTGCTTGATACTTGTGTGAAGACTTTGAAAGATGGCGGCAACGTGCTTGTTGTGTTCACCCACCACCGGCCGTGGCTGCAGCAGGAGGACTTGTCGTTTTTTGACACGGCTGCAGAGTTTGGTTTCACTAACGAAGAGATCATTGAGCGTAAACGCAAGCCAATGTTTGAAAACGATCCCGGTTCGGAGGAGGTGAGGGCAATGGTATACGGCCGACTGATGCGACGGTCGGGAATATAGAAGTGATGCAAGAAAGTTGACATCTTTGTGGGGTCATAACCATGACTGTTGCCCTATTCGGATTCAAAAAATCGTGGGCATTGTTTTAGTCAGGTATTATTATATTTCTGGCATGTCCTATTGGTCCGAGATGGGAATGGGCTTGTCTCACGATAAAGACGCAGGGCACATGGACCTTTGACGGCTGTTTATGGATACTGGATGCGTCGGAGAAAACTGAATCATCAGGAGTTGAGGGGGTGCTGACGGCTGCAAATCCTATGGCTCCTGGTGCTCTCGTAGAAGAAAGAACCCCCAAGAACATGACGGTTGCTGGGAGGCTCATGATATTGTTGACTATTACCGAATCTAATAGAATAGCTCTTTTCTGTATTTCATATGCGAGGGCCGTCGGATCCCCTCGGGCGAACGGAGAGCATGGGCCGCCGTCGGTGTGTATTCGGATGCTTCGAGGAGCCCCAAGAATGGGATAAATTTTTATGCCGGCCTGCATCTTTTGTGTGAGCCAATGATGATCATCTGAATTGAATTATGTTCATGGGTCATATGGAGAATGGCTGGATGAGTGTGGATTCAGTATACACTACCCGACTCAACGGAATCCCATCAACCAGAACTTCTCTACAAGAACCAAGTAAACCTTCTAAAGAATACACTTTACTAAATAAGAATATTCTCTTATAGAATACACCAAAAAAAATCCCCGGATTTCCCACTCTGAGACCCTTCTGTGTCTCACAGACCCTTTCTAGCCGAAAGAGGGCGCGAACTCAACGTGCATGCATGGGCCAACAGAACCGGCCATAAGACCCCCCAAAAAGCTGCGCTTTTCCCCAAGTTCCATCTTCCATCTTCACTTCTTCGAATTTCGTCACTGAATTTCAAAGATGCCAGACGGTGCTCAAGCTTGGTATGATTTAAGGGTTGGAATGAATCTAACCTTATCTAGGAAAATGATCAAGACTCCCGGCAGTCAGAATAACCGGACCGCCCAGGCTTGGTAAGTCATAAATGACCTTCTGCGCGTATATAACTAACTATCGTAGCGACCGGTGCAGGTCGAAAAAGATCAAATGCGACGGCAAACGACCCAACTGCACGTCATGCGAAAGTGTAGGTTTCGACTGCAAAATCACCGACAAGCTCACGAGGAGAGCCTTCCCGCGAGGCTACACAGAGTCACTGGAGGAGAGGGTACGGTTGCTGGAACAGGAGAAGAAAAAGCTTACAGACTTGCTGGATCTTAAAGATGAGCAGATGGAAATGATGGCAAAAGTGGAGGATTTGCAGGAATTCAACAAGGATTCGGTACGACAGAGTAGTGTGGCATCGACGACGACAACGAGTAGTAATGTTAATACCGAACAACATCCGCCGGCTCCAGGGTTGACCTCCAGCTCAGAAGACGACGATGAGTGTATACCCCTGCCTCAGGTTCAAAGGCTGAATGAGAACAGCAGTTATACTGGTGCGTCGTCTGGCGTTATCCTAGGTCAAGTGCTCCAGCGGAAGTTTGCCGTTCGTGCCCCGTCGGCAGTTACTCCAGTACTAAGAGTGTTTGACGATGCACGTGGAATGTATAATAACGTTGTGAGCATAAAGACAGATCTGCCGACTCCTAGCTCTACAAGCTCGCCCTCGGAGGTGAAAAGATCACCGTCAGGCTCCTCACTAGCATCGTCGTCGTCCATTTCGCCGTATTCATATGCTGCACTCAACGTCGGCTCGCGCCTCACATGCGACCAGCTTGTGACCACATATTTTCAGGAATGGCACTCCATGTATAGTATAGTGGATCAGTATGCATTTTTGGACGAGTATCAGAAATACGTCGAAGGCGGCGAGACCGACGAGCTGTTTGCGGTACAGCTGGTGCTGGTCATGGCCCTGGCGTCTTTGGCGTCCAGAGCCAAAATCTCGTCAAGCGAGATGAAGCGACTTGATAATGAATGGAGGGCCCTGTTCAGCCCAGAGCTTCAACAGCGGCCTGGTGTAAGGACTGCCCAAGCTCTGTGTCTTGCACAGCTGTATTGTCTGCATACCCAGGATATCGCCGGCATTTACCACTACCGAACACAGGTTCTCGGGATAGTACTGAGAAGCGCATTGTACAAGGACCCAACTACTATGAGAGATGCACAGGGACAGCCGCTTTCATTTTACGTACAAGAGATGCGAAGGCGAACGTATTGGAATGTATTTGTTCTGGATACGTTCGGCGCCGCGGTTCTCGGGTCGCCGCGAGTGCTCAACTGTTCGTACCCGTCATGCGAAATGCCGTCAAATGTCGACGACGACGAGCTTCGTGATGAGCTGAGCGCAAAGAATACCATGGACACCAGTTGTGCCTATGCGGTTATGACATTTTCGCAGATTCTTGCATCGCTCGTCGACACTATTTATTCGTCCTCAACTACTCGTCTTACACCCAAGCTAGTTATCAAATTCGAAGATCAATTGGAATCATGGCGGCGAGATTTGAGCTCCAACTTGAAATTCGAGTTTGCAGACGGAGCACCCAAGGCAACTCTTGTCCCCGTGCACCAGAAGAGCCCAATCTTGCTAATGTACCTGAACTACGCCCGAATCTTACTCCACATGCCGTCGGTAGCAGCTGCTGCACAGGAGGGCGAGGCATTTGTACCTGCAACGTTGCGCAACGGCGCCGGGTCGTCGGTGTCTGCAATGCAGTCGGCAAAGACGTTTATCCAAGTTTTCAACTACTTGCAGAATCGTAATGTGCAGTCTACAATGTGCTTGAATCCCTCACGCATGATTTTGAGGATTGGCACAATTGTGCTGTACTCGGCCGTGGACTACTCACGAGGCGGGGCGTTGCTGCAAGATGCTCGGGTGCTCATGTCTGGTGCCCAGGAATACATTTACTCTCAGATGCAATGTGGCAAACCAGGTTGTGTGAATTCCGAAACGTATCAATTCTTCGAGCAAGCTTGTGATATTGTGCTTGGTTCGTCATCCGAAGTGACCCCAGTTACTGCGTCGCGGAAACCGCGAAGATCCAACACTTCTTCAACCAAGCATCCGAGATCGGTCCCTATTCCTACCAGCCTGCGCAATCCGACGCCTCCACTTTCTGATAATGACGATCTGGCACTCGAACTACTCACCAGGTCGGTCACCTCGGCTGTCAATATACCTCCCACAATACCACCCGTCGCATCCAGTACTGACGTGTTACAGACGATTGCATTGGAAAGTCTGTTATACCCTGAAGCCAAGGCTGGAAAGCTGGACAATGGCGTTGATGATTATCTGGATTTTTGGAGCTCGACCGATTACACGACAATGTACGAGAGGCCGTTTTATGAGCTCTAACAACTTTTTAACTATTCTTTATTTTTATTTTTTTATTATTATTCGTGTATGTAATATGCATATGGATCAAGGTATCTCAATTACCATTTCGGGAACAGCCTTATAATAGTCATGCCCATCACCAACGCCAGCATCATGAATATCGACGCAATAATATAAAACTTCCACCCCAGCGCCGTCGTCCGCTGGTACTTTGACAATTTACTTCCCACATTGCTCATCCGCCCACTGGTCCTATCCAGCGCTTTGGCAGTCGAGTCGACCACGTTCTGGTCCTCGTTCATCTTCTCATTGAACCGCTCCGCATTCGCCTTGAGCTGCGCAACCATATCCAGAATCCCATCGGAAATCTCCTCCTGTATGTTTTGTTGAACAGCCACTTTCTCCTCCATCGTTAGTGTTGCGCTGCTTTTCCCAGTATCTGTCGTCGTCACTTTCTCCTCCTTGTTCTTTCGCTGCCTCAGACTCTGTGCCGCTATCGCCTGTTTTTCCTCGTTATACAACCTCGCTTCATGTTCCTGTGTGCGTCGCACCGTATGCTGCATGTGCTGTATCCGGTCGTTGAGTTTCTTCAGCAGCTGTCGAAACTGGTGCACGCCCGAATCAGGCGGCGGTGTGCTACTGATATTGGGCTGGTTGCGGCGTAGGAAGTTGGCGGAAAATGAGTTCGAAGAGGATTGGGCCAAGTGGTCAGGCTGTCGTTCAAGGTCGAGCACCATGCTTCGGGCCCGGTCCATGTTCACGGCAAGTTTGTCGAGTCGCACCGACGTGACGAACATGTCGGGTGCGTACCCTTGGGGTTCATAGTGTGGCGGGATTTCCTGCTCGAGTCGTGAAGTTTCTGAGACTAAATGGCGGAAGAGTTGTGACAGTTGCGTCTGTGGAGGGACCGTCGTGGTGGCCATCTTGGAAGTATTAGATGAGAGTGGTGCTGTCAAATGTCAGTGAGTTAGTGGGTGTGTCAGCCGCACCTTTAGGGAAACTGCTGGAGTTGGGTCAAATATCGATGATGGTAAGCTTGTGATTCGGAAATGGAGATATTTAATAGTCTGTCGAAAATTTAACTATTAATTAGAATTGATTTCTGGCGTCGCTGCAATTGAGAAGATGTGAGTGCTATAGTGACCGTCCTACAGGCTGTACTAACCAAGCATGATAACCGATCTCCCTTAAAAGAACCATACTATATTCACTGAAACTCATTGTGATTCGTGAATTATTTCTTGTCTTTTGAGGAATAAAAGTGTTGGAATGTTGCAACCCAGTCTTCAACAATAGGGCTAGGGTGTAAGGGTTATTATGGCAACATAGTGATGTGATGGCATTTACTCAGTGCTAGTGGCTGTGATCTCCACGAATTAATTACAACGAACCATAGTCAATTATTCTTCTAGCTCTTAATCTCCGTCGAGAAAGTATATCCAGCACGTGGAGTCTTTCTGAATTCAAACCAGGGGATCGGCGAGCCGCACACGGCTGGGATTCCCATATATACATCAAACAGGCGCTAAATAACTCCACTTTCTAACCTCCACTATCACACATTACAAGTAACACCCAAAGATGAAGCTCTGGTTTGGCGACAGCAAGAGCCACCCATGGCCCGAGTTCCAGTTCCAGTTCCCGCACCTCGGAAGCCTTGCTGATGTCAAGACACCGGTCGTGTCGTGGATCGCGACTATTGAGGATATTTTCCATCTCGCAGAGGTGCCCGAGCTCGCGCTTATTTACCGAACAGTGCCATCGGAAATCGAAACAGAATGGCCATATCGAGACGACGAGTTCTGGAGCTCCCAGTTCCCGACTGTTGCCAAGAACTACCTGCGAGAGAAGGGCGTGTTGAATCCACGCACCGAGGATGATGAACGCAAGTTGTGCGAGATGCTTGTGCAGTCAATGTTCAGCTCTAATGCCCCTGCAGCCTCCAATTACTTGCTTCGAGGCGTCACCTCACTGGAAGCACTCGGGTTGAAGCTCAAGCAGTATATTGCGACGGTGTTTGCCAACCGCCACATTCTGGGGAAGCTGATTGAAGCATCAGACATTATGTTTACTAGTCCACCCCAGTCAATTGCTGATTTCTTTGAGGAGGTTCGACGAGTGCGACGAAAGCCAGAGGCGGATGAGCTGGCCAAGAGTATTGTTCGACTTGGGCTGTGCTCGCAGAATGTCAAGCTCAAGCATGGCGCGGATGGACCGCTGGTCTGCTCCGATGCAGTCAAGTTGGCTGTATATTGCGAGGCTGATCCTCAAATGTTCAAGGAAGTTGCATATGGGTTGGCCCTGCACGCCGTCGACAGCATGAACGGCAAACCCGACAAGGTGATTGACTTGATTGGCAGTGACGAGGATGATGAGCTCAACGAGTCACGATTGGCCGAGCTCAAGTTTTTTGAATTGATGAACTCGCAAAAGACCCAAAAGGCAGTTTCCAAGCCTCTCAAGGGCAAGAACCGACTTACACCGCCGTACTTCAACAAGCAGAAGCAGTCTGAACCAAAGCCGCAGAATGCAAACCAGCAGCAACAGCCCGACAAGGAAAGCAAGTTTCGAATGTTGAAAGGGTCGCGAGGCAAGAAGCCCAAGAATGATGGCGGCCGAAAGGAGAACTACTCGGGTGCTGAGGCCTCGTCCGGTTCCCGAGATAGTGCTGGATCCAAGTCGGGCGAGTTGAGTTCGGGTGACACTTTGTCCAATTCCGAGGTTCAGAGCGAGACTTTGCCTTTGCAGACTAACAAACGAGGTGGTGGCACAGGTGGCCGAGGTGCGTCGAGAAGGGGCCACCGTGGCCGTGGCGGCGGCGGCGGTGGTGGTGGTGCGGGACGAGGAGGGTACCGGAAGGATGGGCGATTTGGCGAGAGCCAGCTAGTTCTCGACTATGCTTCGTCTTCGCTTGGAAACTTTAGCAGCGGGGAGTCTCGAAGCGACAAGACTCAGGGTGCTACGACCTCGACCCACCTCACCACGCCATGATTTTCTTAAAAAAAGTTCATATGTTGCATTTGTTTTCTTTCGGTTAGCTAGAGTTTCTTGTTGTTGTATGGTGCTATTGATTATACTATTGTAAAATTGTTTTCACTTGGCGAGGGTGACACTCTCTCCTTGGTGTCAGTGGATACGACCTGTAGGGCGTTGCAGTGATTGGTGTAGGAAATAATTCATGATGATCTATATCGAATTTTAAACCGCTGATACAGTGTAATTTCGCTACAGGGCGTTGTGTTGAAGGACGGAGTGCCAACTCAGCATGGCTACGGGGTGCCAACGACTGGGAAGTCCATACTGAATTAACAAATGAGATCGAAAACCACGATACAATACTACAAAAGGATGAAAAAGTTGAATGAAGGCGAGTTTCGTGTAGAGGACGCACGGCGTTGGCAGAATTGCGGGTAGTCATATGTATACTGCACATCTTTTAAGGGGAATATTCTTAATGCGGGTCCCGTGTAAAGTGTAGAAAAAAACCAACACACCGCCTACGGCATTCTGTGCTGTACTACACTGCATCACCAAATTTTTCCGGCCCGAATTTCTTGCCACATGTCCATACTGCACCTCTCTTTTTCCGTACGACGGGACTTTTTTCACTGTTTGATCACGTTCAGCCGTGCGGAGGTGTCGGGCATTGAGAAACCCCCGCTTCCGTTTGATACGGGGTTCCGGGAGTCATTTATCAGCCTCGCAACTGATGAATTATCGATGATGGGAAAAATGACGGTGACTGCAGATGAATCATCATCATCCTTCGCCTGTGAATGCCGCAAAGAAAAGTCGGCGCAACAAAATTTCCAATGCCCGCAACCAACAAAAACATCGGAAAACCGACTCCCCGGGCGGGTTTACTTTTTATTTCATGAATGAGTATTCAGCTTTTTAATATGGATAATGCACGCGACGAGGGGGCCGACTCGAGTGTCTGGCTTAGAAATCAGGGTGGAGCTGGGTACCCGGTGGTATGGAGATTGCGAGAGGAATATCCTGGGATATTGCATATGGCTGGAATGGTAGAATAAAGTTAAAATAAGGATATTACATATTGGATTATCAAAAGAATTCCACAGTAACAGAATACTAAATATTCGGCTGTGCCGCCAAAAGCACTCAGCGAGTCAGAGTCATCAGCGCATTTTTTTTAATTGTGGGCCCCGTGTCCAGCCGCGTCCCACGCCAGCTCTGCGTCTGGATGAGACCTCCATGGACGATGCCCGATATCGGTACACGGCCAGAAATGCCAGATTTGAGAATAGAATAGGAAATTAGTATTATTCAGAACCATGAATTCTATAGAATACCCAAATGTCGAATCATGTGCGCCCCGGTGAGTATGGCGAGTCAAGGGGGCTTGGCCAGGGCCGCCGCCGCGAGTCATTCATCGTTGATCTCCACCCATCTCTATGAGTCGACCTGCATAAGATCCAAGAAACACCAAGAACCGGAATACCCACATTTACTCATACATATATATTAGGGGTGCCACGTCCTCGTTCGTTCCCGACTACGACTAGCTTCAAATCCAATGGACGGCCCCAACGGCGTCCACCACGCCCACGCCCACGCCCACATGGACAGACCGTACCTCAGCACGCTGTCAGGACGATTCAAGATTCGACGGTTCCCAGGAAAGCTCACGCCCGAGGAATGGACGCAGCTGGTAAAGCTCAAGTACCTGCGGATCGGCGTGCCGGAGCAGGCGTTTTGGTATAGTCCCTCGCAGGAGCAGCACCGCCAGATTCTGGCAATGTCGAGCACCGAGTTTGTGTCCAGCGTACTTACAGGCGGCAGCAGGCTGGTCATGTTCTACCTGGCCAGTATCAAGCAGGTTTGGCCGCATGTGACTATGAACGAGCAGGCGATATTGAATGGCCCTGGCTCGGCGCTCGTGTACGACCCGGTGCACCAGGACCGCCAGCAGGAGCTTGAAAAGTTTACGCTTTATTTGAAACTATTCTACGACGTGGTGTACTATGCAGTCAATTGCGCAAAGGTGTTAATGAACTTTATCGACAATTTCACAAAGCAGCAGCTGATCCAGGAGAATGAGTACTGCGATCTGGCGTGGATGCTCAAACGACTGAGCACATACGACGTGTCGTTCGCCAAGGGTCTGACGGCCAGTGACCATGCTCCAAGAGAGGAAGAAGAGGACAAGAACTCGAATTCGAATTCCAATGACGAAGACCATGCCGAGGATAAGAAAACAAGAGACAAATTGGGCGAGAATCTGGCAGATCAGTACAAATACGACCGCACAGTGTTACAGGTCGTCAATCAACTAGCGTCACTGCGGGTACATTCAGGAGACCGATTCATGAGCCTGTACGAATCAAGATTCAGAGTATGGGCGTACTGCCAGTACACACTGCGGCGATACTACGAACTAACACGCCGGCTGGTCACCATCGCGTATATTCCTGGAGACAGCACCAAGTACGCTATTCGGCACGATGTATATAAATGCCGGTCACCGGGGTGCCGGTTCTTGATTGAAGTGAAAATCGACGAGCAGACCACGGACCGGCCAGTGATGCTGTGGTACGTTTCGCGCGTCGTCAGTCATAGCTGCATTGTGGCCCAGCCGACCCAGGAAAACCTTAAGCTATTTCGAGAGGGCCAAGGCATGCACATGTGCAGGTACATTCCGCATGCCCCTCACGACAAGGACCTGTTGTTGAGGCTTTGTTGGAATACCCTCAAGTACTCGATGCACATCATGAAGCGCCAATTGAGGCGAGCACAGCTCTGTGTCACGGAGCACGAGTCCATGCTCGATACTCCTCTTTCTCACTGGAGCTTAATGGTGTGGCTGTCATCGACTTCATCACAGGATAACACAGCATGGCTCATGTTCTCATCACAGACCGACTCTTCTCGAGTGGAAGAACTGGACAGTATAGAACCTCTGATCTCACAGCAGCCTGTTGCCAAGCGGCAAAAAGTCATGAACTAATGTATATTTTATTTATCTCTTTTGATCTTCGTCATTATATAAACAGGGTCATCACATCGTACATAATACAATTAAGAACAATCATCTCAACTTCTTTCCGCCAGCTTTGAAATGCTTCTTGCCGTTACCTTTCAGCTTCTGCAAATGGAACGGCAGCCGGGCGTCGTAGCCCGTGCCAGTGCCGAAAAACTCCTGGTCCAGCTCAACACCATCACTGAACCGCTCAGTGTTGGCCATGCCTTCTTTATGCTTCTTGTTAGGATCATGAAGCGAGAATTTCAACGTCTTGAACTCCTCGGCCAGGTCAATAGTGTCAACGTCGACCTGCTCAACGCCACGCGACTCCTTGATCGCAGTGATAATCTGCGTTCGCCGCGTCTCTGGCAAAGCATCGAGATTGTACAGCTGGCTGTTGAACTCTTGGGCGGATTTCTGGTAGATTGGCGGAGGTACACAGTATAGAAGCTTGGCGTTGACGTAGTCCTTGAGCACCAGTCGCGACGCCTTGGACTCGTCTGGAGTACCCTGGCCACTTCTCATAAAACCACGCGCCTTGGCAAACGCGTACAGTAGCTCGTTGGCAGTCGGTTTGCCCGTGCCGCCATCTTCAATTGGCCGGATTCTGATCGTGATACCGTACACAGCTTCCAGGAAGAACTGCGGGATCCGGTCAGCGACGAGCTGGCACGGCGCAGTGTACTCTCGCAAGTTGTCAATGGGCAACACACCATTGCATACTAGATCAGCATTGGTTTGTGCGAAATTGGGGAACACCAAACCGGGGCAATCACAAAGTGCGACCCGGGATGTAAGGTTGATGGTCTGGAAATGCTTAGTCTTACCGGGCGTCGAGGATACCGACACTTTCTTTGCACCAACGAGCGCATTGATCGTGGAGGACTTACCGACGTTGGGGTAACCGACAAGACCAATCTGTAGCACACCTGGCTTGCCATCTTTGGCTACTGTGAACATTGGTTCTGGAGCTTCGGACAAGAAGAGCTGCTCGAGCTGATCGATAGTGAGAATCCTAGTAGGATCATCTTTCATCACTGCATAGTTATTGTCGCTTTGCTCCTCCTCTTCTTCTTCATCTTCATCTTCGCTATTCTCCTCCTTCTCCTTTTGCAACTCAACTTCTCGCAATGCAGTAGATGCTGAGAAGAATGCATATCGAATTTTGGCTTCGCTCAGATACTCGGCCCAAACTTTCCGCTGGTCCAAAGTCATCAAATCGGCCTTGTTGATCAACAGCAGATTCTTCTTCTTGGGGTTGACTTCATGCACATATGCTTCCAAATCCTCGGACCGGAACAGCAGCGGGTTCCTCGCATCGACAATCTGCACAACCAGGTCCGACCTATCGACCACTCGCCACAGCTGTCTCCACACCTCAATATTACGCTCAAAAGGCGTCAGCAGCAAATCATTGTTCTCCTGCAGCTTTGCCAGCCCTCGTCGCCAGTCCAAAAATGCATCCTTCTCCAATCGGTCAAGTTCGTGCGCCGTCATGTCACTTGTCCAGTGCGGCCGTCGCGGTACAGTCAATTTACCAGCATTCTCTGCCTGCTGCACCCGCTGTGCTTCTTTCTCCTCCTCTGTCAGCAAAAATGGATTAGGTCCCCCAACCCCCGGTTGCGAGATGATCTTGACATTTTGATTTCGCTCCGAGGTGAAATCTCGATTCGCCAGCTCGGCCGTCGACAGAAACTCTTCCAGATCGCCATTCTGCGTCACAGACTGGAGCTTGACCCAGTTCGGCTCGTCATTGTGGTCGTCCATTGTGTACCGCTCGCTGCCGCCGATGGCATTGGACTTTCGAGTCTTTTGTGCTTGGTTGACGAGCGACCGCCCGAGACCGGTGGTGTTCTTCATTCGGTTCCGCTTCTTCTCGCCCGGTTTGGGCCCTGTATGTGATCCGTAGTTTACCTACTTGTTAGATTTAATCTTCATCTTCTTGATCTAACATACCATTATGAATTCAGAGTCTGGTTGTGGATGATGACCAGTCAACAGAGATTTCAAACAGAGAGGGAATATTTTTCGGCGCGGTGCACGCGGCAGAACTTGTGTGTCAGCCGCAACTTGTGAGGCGGCATCTTTGAGGTATTTGAAAGTATTGAGATTCATTATATTTTGATGCAAGGAGTTGAGAATTTTTCTCTCAATTTTTTTTGGGAGATCATGTGGTCCTGGCATGTGCACTCAGCATGGTTCAGGACATTCTATGAGCTAACGAGCGACAATTGGAAGTCATATTTACCAGAAAATTGACAAATGGGGATTGAATTTCACCGTACGAAATAACTTAGAACCCTATGACCTCATAATCATTTCAATCCAAGTTTTCCCCTGTGTCAATCGAATATATCTGGCGATAGTCGTCGATGCGCTCGTCTCTCCATACCCTATGACGACATTGAGCGACCATCCATTAATCATGTGCGCACAATCGGGAATTATCCACAATGCAGTGCAATTTGAAGAGTCTGCCCACAGTGCATAGAAATTAATTTTCACCATCATGAGAGAATACCGCTCATTGTTGGGCATTTTCGAAAAATGGCTGGGCACCATCTTTCTTTTAGAGTTTTTCATAGCATGATCTAGAATGTACTTGCTAGCACATGACAGTCCATTCCCAGCAGGTACCCGCACAGCCACCCAGAACTGTACCATCCGGATATACCGGTGTGCCCATATTTCACGGGTTCACGGATGTGAGCTGAAAACTGCAGAATAAAATAATACGATCCTCGGATGTGACGCAGCCGCGCTGAGGGAGTTATTGGACCATGGTTCCATATCCGTCTAAGAGCATTCCATGACTAGTATATAACAAGCAGCGCTCCCGGAGAATACTAAGGAGTTCAATATACCAAAAATGTCTTATTATTCCTATTATACTGATCCGGAGCCAGTGCCGGTGATATACATCAAGGACCCCAACTACAAGCCGCCGCGGCAGTTCACGCTGTTCATGTCAAGGCAGCCGACCCAGGAAGAGTACATGAAGATTCTCAGCATTGCGTGTCTGCGCGACAGCAGCATCAGCTACGACTCGGAACTGCAATGGACTATAAAGCTGACGCTCCAGGACGCACAGTTTCTGGCGTCGCTGCCGTGCGTGTACAGCGTCGTGGACGACTCCGACGGGACGACTGTAGCGGCGGTCGCCCAGGCTTCGCAGGATGACGCAGAGGTGTATGAGACTAGCGCCTCTCAGATCCAGGACCAACCGCGTCCGCAAACCGCCATGACCGTTTAGAAACCGGGAACCGCGGCGCTCCCATGCGACGTGGGGTGCTGTGGGCGCTATGGGGCGCACTACTGCACTAGTGCACTAGTGCGCTATGACAGCAGCAGAAAAAGGCTGTTCTATAAAACCGCTATAAGTGCTGTAGATTTCTGGATAAAAAAGTTACTCCTCATTTGACAAGACATGAAAGAGTACATTGTGTGGATGCGCAACGACACACCACTGCATTCGCAGGCTGAGATTGAGCAGCTGGTTACGAGTCATAATGGCAGGATCGTCAAGTTTTCACCGGCTCACACGGGGTTGATCTGGTTGGTAGTGATGGAGGCGGAAGATGCAGTGGCGGTGAGGGCTCTAGATGGGGTGTGGTCCGTCGACGTTGCTTGAGGAGTTGCACTTCGCTGTTTGCAACAGGTATCTTCTTGGAATAAAACTGTCGAATACAAATAGCTATGTAATTAATCATCATCTAAGTGAAAGAGAGTGTGGCGTTGTTGCCGGCTTGGCGGTGGGGTTTTCATTTGCACTCATTGCCACATAGCTATGGAATATTTTTTGAGTAACTTAGAATAGTAAATCACAAAGATACTCGTCAACTCCTGTCGAAACGAAAAAAGATCTATTGAATCAACCTGTCTCAAAGTTTGCGCCGCACAAGATCACCCCGTGCGGCTGACTGGCAGCATTGCGGTTGAAAATGTATCCAGCATCCGCACCCAAGCATGGCTAGAAGGTCAAATGTCTGAGAAGATGGCCCTATACCACAATACGAATAGTTTTATCCCTAATTATGTGTTTATTCTTGTCGTTGTACTTCTCCATGCGCCATGAGATAGGCTAGCGCGAATGAGAAAAATCACCTGTGTCAGGTATACCCCTGCTTTTGACCGCACGACGACACATCTTTCACAGTCATTTGCTCAATTGACTCCACGATAGCCCAGGTCCTTGATAACAACAGCTTGATATTGTATAACCAAGGCACCAGCTTCGAGATTACTTGTCCTTCAGACTATTTCGCAGTGTATGTATGAAGAACTACCATTCAGAGAGCATCCAAAGCTTCAGAGGGTCTCCCGTTTGATTGCTCCTGTTTGTGTTATTCTATGCTAACTCCTCTAGCCACAGAAACTCTTATGATTCGTACGGTCCGTTAGAGTTGCTCCAAACAATGACGAACAGTGTAAGTGCTTATGGTCAGGCGAACGACGCCGTCGCGATCCCCGAGATCCTTCAATGCGTCTAAGAGAACACTGAACATTCGTATTTATTCCAATGCTTGTTGGTGAGCAAGCTCTGGTTCAACGAAGCACGCCGCGCATTGTGGAGTGGCCCCCATAAGCATGTTGAGGCGAAACATTTGGCTTCTATCAGTGACCGAGATAAAGCACAGTACTACGCGTTGTACTCAAAGGATAAGAGTTCCAAGATATGCTACGGCCTGTAAAGACATACCAGACCAACCGGAATACGCCGGCCGCCATAGGGCACAAGCTCAGTGACGCGAGAGCGCGTTGCGCCGCACAGCATGTGCGGCTAACTTCGCACGATATTCTAGCCATACAATGCGATGAAGCGCAGTATTTTATACTTCCAAGACGCTCTGGCTATAAAATATGTATGTTACTGTTGAGTTGCTCTTGCGCTACTAGTTCCAAGAAGCGCGCGTTCAAGTAAAGATATGCAGCCACTGGAGATTACATCGACAATTTCACAGTCCCAAAATTGGTGACGCCCAACCTTTACAGGCCAGCAAATTTGAGCGTCTGCTACTAATCTCATTTTGAAAGCATGTCATTGAGTTTGCAGAGTGGCCACTCTCAGCCGAGTGATGTTCTGGGTATCCCTGAAATTGTTCATTGTGTTCTAACAAATTGCAACCGGGGCACCACATTTCAATGCCTAACAGTGAATAGAATCTGGTTCAGCGAGTCATCTCGCATATTATGGGAAAAAATAGACAACTATGAACTGATAGATTCGATCGATGGTGACGCTAGGGTACAGTACTACGGAAGCTTGGTCAAATATTTCGAGTACAATTGGAGAAATCCTGTTAAGAAGCCCGTGAGAGCTATTGACGAGTACCCGAGTTTTTACCTCCCGAATTTGCGGCGTTGTGTACTTCTTTTCGATAGGGCGAGCCCGGTTGATGACCGTCGGTGGCGGCCCCTTCTAGTGCGGTCCCTGACTGAGCTTATCATCTATGGTGGTGGACTGGGTGATGACTTTCTGAATGAAATTCTTGAAAAATGCCCGAATTTAAACAAAATTGCTTTGGAGAATTCGTTTAATGCCACCACCGCATGTTTAGTTCAGTTCGTCTCGAAATGTCGCGCTGGTTCAATGGCTCTTATGACCCAAGGGCGCTATGCCCATGATCCACAAGTGTTCATGGAAGCGGCATCCAATCCACACCTTGTGGAATTTGGAATCGGCAAGTTCAGTGTTCATGCACTGGAGCAAGTGCAGCAGCAGGTTGACAAGCCCTTTATGAACTTACATGCATTTCATTGCATTTACGAGTTTGGGTCGAGTTGTGCGCATGTTGACATGCTATTGACTGTCATTCCGAGAGTCAAGAATTTATCTTTAAGAAACGTCAGGAATGTGGGGCAAACGCTAGAAACTTTGAACCATCATTTGAGAGGGCTCTCAAGACTTGAATTGAATGGGTATGGTATGGATGGATACCCACCGCCAGGACGTGAGTCTCGGCCTGGATCGCCGCCTACTAAGACCACTTTGAGCGACCTAGGAAGGAACTCCCCTGGACTCAAATATCTCGAACTTGGCTCGACTGAAAGGATAGATAATCCTACTAAGCTTGTGGATGACTTGTGTGTTGCTGAGTTTACCAAACGATGTAAGCATTTGATAGCGCTTGGCCTCCGTTTCCACCACAAGATAACTCATGTCGGTGTGATGAAAATTGGCTTGAATTGCCGGGAGCTGGAAGAGTTGGAGTTAGATGCATGGATAGAAGATAATGATGCAGTGTGCTATGTCGATGAAGAAGCAATGAGCAATGAATTGACGCCGTTATTTCCTAACCTCTTCTTCTTTGAACCTGACAATTCAATTTTTTACCTGACGGATCCTACTCGACAACGCCATTTCCCGATCTTGATAAAAGTTTGACTGTTGATTGGGCACACAGGCGCCATATAACCTAGGGTCGACTGTATAACCAGCGCTTTTGAAATTTCCCTGGGCTGTTATATATGATACGGCGTCTTAACGCTATAGAGAAAGATAAAATAAGTACTCCGTTGACTACCAAGCGACTACGTTTGAGCTGTAGCTCCAACTTGTCAATAAATACCCAGCTCTTTAAAAATATTGTGGTAATGTGCTCCAAGCTATACAGAAATTATCTGTTCCATAGTAGTTGCCAATACGACCTTTCGAAGGGTCGCATAGTAGTACAGTAAGCCGCTTCCCAGGATTTTTTTTTGTTTGACAGGAAGGTTGCAGCATTTGTACACAATTGCACTTCAACAGGCAAAACCGCTGCATTATGCATCTATAGGTGGTGTTGCACCGCCATACGAATCCATAAGACCAAGTATCCTGTAGATTGATGGTAGTTTGTACATCTATTCCAGGTCTGGAAACACCAAGGGCCCTCTCGGATGCCGCAACCAGCGCCTGGGGGTGCCGGTTTAGCCTGATGAGACTTTTTCGAGACACTTGCACTGTACCGCAACTTGAATCTGCACGGTCAGCCGGGATGCAAATCGCAGTGCATATGGTGAAATATGCGGAGACTTTTCGGGTTCTGAGAGATTATCCTTGGTGGTAACTGCTGAGTAGAAGAGCAAACCTGGTGTATACTAACGGATTCTTGTATTACATGGTCTATGTTATATGTAGATAACCCTTCTCTCTATACAGTGTGGCGTTCCAGCGGTGGTCCCAAATGTGGCCAAGAAAATACAGTTTTGGGCAACCACCACCACACCACTTCTCTCCAACTTTATATACACAATTTTTTTTGTCGTTTTCAACCACACGCCGGTCATTCTTTTTTATACACAGAGAACAGAGTACTAGAACAGCTGTACTACTGCATCTCTCGTTCACATTCGCTTCTGTTGGATTGCCCCATTTCCGCTCGTTTTTACTGGATCTTTCTCAGAGAGAGGGGATTACATTACACACGCAACAACGTGCGCTTGCATTGAGTGTGTTGTGTCCCGCGCGCGTGCCACCGAAATCGTCTTCTCCCAACCCAAAGGGAAAATCTCCCAGGCACCCGCTTTATTTATTTTTTTCTCTACGGGCGGCCGCCCCCTGAGTTTCATTTTGGGTTTGTTTTGGGCAACCACTTTTTCCCTCTTGTCTTGACGGGGGATTTCGCTTCATTTTGCTGAGCAGCGCTCTTTATTCTTTCGCTTCTTATTTTTCTTGAAGAGCTTCTTTTTTTTCCCTTCGATTCTCCAAAGTGTTTGATTTCTTCTTGGTGAGCGATTTGTTGTCTTTGTGCGGGGATTTTTTATTTTTCATTTGGTTTTTATTATTTTTCTTTGGTTTTCAATAACTAAAGGCACCTACGGCCCCCCCTTTTTGGACGTGGATTAGCACACTCTCTTGACACTCGCATATTTGCCCAATTCACCCTCTTCCACCCACACCCACACACATCAATACCACCACCCACACCACACACCCCTCAACGGCAATCCGTAACTATGATCAGCTCGCCATACTCGCCAATGGCTCAGTATGAGATGCAGTTCACGCCATTATTGCCGTCACAATTGTTGATGGGGTCGCCGTTCCAGCCTGGCACACCGGCCATGGCCCAGTTTGCAACGTTCCCCGGTACAACCCCTGGATTTGGTGCAAATGGCACAAGCGACCACCAGTACTCGTATATACCTCAGCAGTATTATACCATGGAGGATACGCCACGATCTCGAACCGTTTATCTGGGCAATATTCCACAAGACACTACGGCTGAGGAGTTGTTGAATCATGTTCGGTCGGGAGTGATTGAGAACGTCAAGCTGGTCCCTGAAAAGAACTGTGCATTTATTTCGTTTCTCGACCACACCAGTGCCGCACATTTCCACTCAGATGCGTTTTTGAAAAAGCTGTCCATCAACGGCCAGGACATTAAAGTAGGTTGGGGTAAATCGTCGGCCGTTGCGCCGTCCATTTCGTTGGCAGTCAATCAGGACGGCGCATCTCGAAACGTTTATTTGGGAGCTCTGCCGGATGACATTCAGGAAGACGACATTCGGGAGGATGTGGAGACGTATGGTGCGATTGACACAATCAAGCTTGTGCGTGAAAAGAATATCGGATTTGTCCATTTTTTGAATATTGCGACTGCAATCAAGGTGGTTCAGGGCTTGCAGTACGACAACCCTAAATGGGCAAACCGCAAGATTTACTACGGCAAGGACCGATGTGCATACATTTCCAAGACCCAGCAACAGAATGCAGCACAGTATCTGGGGATTTCTCCCGGGTATGAACACATTTTGGCCACTGCTGACCGTGGAGTGTTGTCCAATGCTCTTGCCCAGCAGAGTGCTCAGGCCATTGCGGTCGCTACAGCCGCAGGAGGTGCCAACAATGCCGGCAATCGAACTGTGTACCTGGGCAATGTGCATCCCGAGACCACCATTGAGGAGATTTGCAATGTAGTGCGAGGCGGTCTTTTGCACACTATTCGATACATTCCCGAAAAGCACATTTGCTTTGTCACGTTTGTTGACCCGACTGCCGCCGCCCAGTTCTTTGCCATGGCCAACTTGCACGGGCTGGCAATCCACAATCGGCGATTAAAAGTCGGGTGGGGCAAGCATTCCGGAAACTTGCCCAACGCGGTCGCACTGGCAGTGACCAACGGTGCTTCGCGAAATGTGTATATTGGCAACATTGACGAAAGCTGGCCCGAGACCAAGCTGCGGCACGACTTTGCCGAGTTTGGCGAGATTGAGCAGATCAACTTTTTGCCCGAAAAGTCGTGTGCATTTGTCAACTTTACCAACATTACCAACGCCATCAAGGCAATTGAAGGTATCAAGCAAAAAGAAGATTACAAGCAGTTTAAGATCAATTTCGGCAAGGATCGATGCGGCAATCCTCCACGCCAGCTTCAGCAGTTGGCCATGAAGCTCAACAATAATAACAACAACAACAACAATACCACCACCAATAATGACAAGTCTAATTCTAATACCAACAATACCACGAACAATGATAATGATGATAATAATACTAATACGAGCGGCGGCAGCAAGTCGCGGGCCTCCTCGCCATCCATGAGCGAGTACTATTACGACCAAAAGTTTGGCTTTGGACTCACAAGCACCCCGGGAAGTGCAATTCTTGCGCAGTACTTGGCCCAGGCCCAGCACGATCATTACATGTACCAAGCAGCTGCCGCGACTGTCAACGACCCAAGCAGGGCGTTCAAGCCTGCAAATCCGTTGGGCAGCCCAACCTCTGAGACTATTACTGAGAGTGAGGAGGAGGAAGAAGGCGATAAGACTCCCGAGTCCAAGAATGTAAGCACTGATGCAAAGCAAGTGGAAGCCACCGTGGTCGAAACTGCTGTTGCTGAAAGTGACGATGACACTGAGGCTGAGACTGATCCCGCATTGCACAAGATTGAGGAGGAGCCGAAACGGGTGTATGGACTGGCCATTGAGTCGTCATGAACAAAAAAGATGGTCCTCTGGGAGGAAACTTCAAAAATTTTTGCATATGTTTGAAAGCATTCAATTTTTCTTTTTTCGTTTCGACTATTTGTGTTACCAAATTTTGTGTTTTACTATTTCTTTTTGAAGGATGAGGAGGAGGGGGTGATTGAAGGAACAATGAAAAAAAAGGAAGGAATATCTGGAAGAGAAAAAAAATGGACATATCTTGTTTTATTTTTTACTAATTTGTTTTTTTGAATCATTTTTTTGTATTTGGAGTTTTGATATTTTGTGAATGTAATAAATTGTTTGACATCAAAAAGAGAACACGGGCATTTCATTAATAAGATCAGTAAATATTCGTTACATAAATAATATAAATAAAAGGAAAGATCAATCGAATTCAGCGAATTCAGCGACTCACGGACTGGACGCAATCTCCTCCTCGAGCTCAAAGTCGTCCACCACTTCGCCCATCTTTTTGAAAAACGGCGTGACTTGAATGTCACCAGAACCTTCACCATCTGCTTGATCTTCTTCTTGCTCCATCTTCTTGGCACGCTTGGCACGTACTTCCTTCTCCTTCTTGGCGGCTGCTCTGGTTCGTCGCTTGCGCCGCGTCTTGCCGTAATCCACATCGTTATCATCCTCAGCAGCACTCGGCACGTCTTGCTCATTTTCTTCATCCTCACCATCTACATATGGCTGGAACGACGCCTTTGGCATTCGCGCCAATAGCTCTTCAGTTGTCAGCGGCCGTAGTGGCTTGCGCGGTGAGTTCTTGGGTGTCGGGCTCTTGGATAGCACGGCAGGCGTCGTCGGCGAGCTCGACTCGTCAAACACGGGGATCTGGTTCATCATCTCTTCCCTCTTTTGCTGCCGCAACTTATGGGCTGGCGACACCAGCTTGCGGCCGGGCTTGACAATCACGCTGAGCCCAAACGGATCTTCCTCGTCATCGCCCAACGTGTGGATCCTGACAGGCGATTTGTTGACTGGCGTAGATACTGCAATAGCCTTGAATGGAGACATTTGTTTTCTGGGTGTGAGCGGGACGACGTTTTCCTTATCTTCCGACGGCGACAGGACGTTCCCGTCAAAGTCCATGTCGCCTGACTTTTCCTCCACGATGGTGGACACGTTTGTTGACAGTGCCGACAGGCGTCGCGACGTCTTCTTGGGCAGTGCCGGCGTCGTTGTTCGTTTGCGAATCGGTCGAGGCATTTCTTGACTTGTGTCGTTTAGTTAGTTGACAAGAAGAAAAAAGTTGGGAGAGAGTTTAGGCACATGGATGCGGGTGGGGTGCGGTTGTTGTGGCAACGCGTTGAATGCGGCCGCCTTCTCCCCCACGCGATTTTTGGCGTCGGACTCGTGTCGCGAGTGAGACTTTTTTTTTGACAGTGATTCAGAGGAAGATGCAAATCATTTGAATTCTAGAATGCTATTAAATTATTATATTACAATCGTGCGCAAGAAAGGCAACTGACACACAAAAGATGCAGAATGTTTATGGGTTTTTTTTTCCCTCCCTAAACCTTGACGGCGTACTTGGACTTGAGTCTGATAGCTCTGCCGAACTTCCACAAGATGAATGGCAACGGCAGACCTACACCAAGCGCCACAAATGCAAGCAACGAGTTACCCCAGCCGAATCCCAGGTTCTCATACAACTTTGGACCGGCAAGAGGCAATGCAAACCCACACAGCGACCGAAGCATGGAGCATGCGGCGGTGGCCGAAGCGGCGTACTGGCCAAAACTATCGACAATGTACACTTGCAACGGAGTGAAGCACATGACCAGACCGAACAGCGCAATAGCCATGCCGATATCTGGAACAAGCCAGAACACCCCAAAGTTGCCTGACCAGCCATAGATAAACATACCAATGGGGAACAACATGGACGAAATCATCATGAGCGGAACACGGAACTCTGGTCGGCCGACTCCCTCGTTCTTGGCCTTCAGCTTGCGGTAAAACTTGTCCAGCAGTCGCGAACCGATCTGTGCACCAGCCATCATACCGACTGACAAGGCAATGTAGTTGAGGCCGCCAATGCCCACAGACTCGTGGTACTTTTCCGTCCACAGTGCAGGGAACGTGGTGAGCAGCAAGTACATGGTTCCGTACAAGAACGCCATGTATATCGCAATGAACTGAATAATTGGCTGCGTGACCAGGAACTTGAGTGGCCGGACAAGGTTCTTGGTCATCATATGAGCAAACGAAACCTTGCCGCCATCAAACTTGGAATAGTATCGGTCGTCGCCCGTTTCCTTTCTCTTTCGCAATGCCATTTCCCGCAAAAGCTGAGGCCCGTATGTCTCTTGCAGCCAAATGAATAAGCATATTACCACCACAAAGTCTGCAATCGTCGTGGCCCAGAACGCCCATCTCCAAGTGGTGTTCTCTGCAATAAAGCCGCCAGCAATTGGACCCAATGCTGGTCCAATCAATGGAGCTAGAGAGTAAATGCTAAATGCCTTGCCACGCTCTTCGGCCGTGAACATGTCTCCTAGAGTGCCTGCACCAATACTCTGCGGCACCGAACCGGCAAACCCTGCAAAGAATCGGCACACCAGCAGCTGCGTCGTGGTCTGGGCAAATCCACACCCGAGATTGAACGCCAGGAACACAAAATTGGTGTACTGAAACACTGGCCGCCGGCCGTAGAGCTCGGACAATGGTGCAAGCACCATGGGTCCAAACACGTATCCGAGCACAAAGATCGAGACGACCATTTGCTGGATGTAAGTGTTGGTGATATGCAGTTCCTTGACAATTGCTTCGTTCGCTGGAGCAACAATACTGGACGTGGCCGGCGAGATGAATGTGACAAACGATACTAGCACTGTAAGCATCATCTTCTTCTTGTACGTCCAGTTGTATGGGTTCCGTTTGTCTTCTGGGCCGCTGTATTGCACCAGAAACTCGTCTTCCTCCGCCGCCGTTTTCTCCTCACTCTCCTCCTGGACTTCTTCTTCCTGTGGTACGGGTTCAGGCAGTTGTGCTTCGAGATCTTTCATTTGCAGCGTCGACAAGTCTTGCTCTGACGACGAACTCGTCGTCGTTTTTGTTGAATGGTCACTCATAGTCGTCTATAATGATTATTCCATAGAACAGAGTGGTCACAGAACTGTAAGGGACATGGCATGCATTAAATACTAGCATTTCCAAAAAAGCATAGTGCAAGCAAAAAAAAAAAAAACTTATGCAGAGCTTCTCACTAGCAGTAATCTCCGCTCACGGATACTCATCCGAGCTCGTATGTGCTATCCGAAATTTCGGATTCCGGGCGCAAGGATTTTATGTGGCGGATTATGTCAGCCGGCTGCCAGCACCAGCCACAGCGGGAGCCCATCCGCGCCGCACCATGTAATTTCGGATACCGTATTTAGTCGAAACGCTGCTTGGGACAACGGTCAACAAACGGTCGCATTGCTTGGATATATTGGGCCAATTTTGCTGTTTTAACGAGTCGCAGGGATATTCGGGATGTTTAAAAGGTTGTTGACGGGATGCCGGTCGGGTCATGGTCGTGCCGTGAGGGTGAATTGACTCTGATTGAGTTGAGGATACGCGCTTATGCATAAATGAAAGTTTGTGCGGCCGAGAGATGCACAATTCAAAGCTCATATAACGAGAAGTGATGATTCCCACGATACTGAGAAGCAGATTGTCTCCCGCCGCATGAGCCGCACCCTCGGTATCACACCACACCGAAATCTATCCATCGACTAAACTAGACCCCAGTTATGATCCTAAAAAAAAATAAACACGCTAAGATGCCTCAAATCACAATGAAATATTGATCCCATCTAACAAAAAGTTCACGGGTGGTGAAGGTCCGGAAAACGTGGTGAAAGTTTCAAAAGTTTCAAAGTTTACCCCCAGACTCCAGGGCCTCGGCACATCAACCTCCGACAGATCACTTGCATCCTTCTCCACTCTCCATTCTGCATTCCTCCACACCACAACCAAAGAGGCCCAAATTTCAAGATGGAGGACCAATACATAGAGGAAGAACTTAGAATTAATACGCCGAGCGGCGGGTACGTTTACGGTGTTCTGACCAAACCCAAGCTCGCCCCGACCAACGTCACTGGAAGCCGGGTGGTGCTGATCGCGCATGGATTCGGCGGCCACAAGGACTACTGCTACCAGAAGCAGCTGGCCCATAGCCTTGCTGAGCTGGAGATGATCTACTCGTTCAGATTCGACTTTCGAGGGTGTGGCAAGAGCTCGCCGGTCGCGTTCCCCGAGGAAGGGCGGACCGCCACGAAGAGCGACTTTGAAGACTTTGAAACGATAATCGACGCACTCACCGACCGAGGGTTTGTACTCGGGGGCATTGTGGGCCATTCGCGAGGATCTGTCGCCATGTTCTACTGGGCACTGAATACGAAGCTCAACCCAGCAGACATTCCTACATTGGTGAACGTCTCTGGCCGATACGGCTCGCAGATTTTCTTGGAGCGGATCAAGCACTATGCGCCAGAATATAAAAGCACTGGATGGAACACCAAGATCAATCTCGATGGGGAGTATGTTCCTACCAATATCAAAGCGGCCGAGCTAGAGGATCTGGGAAGTATTGATCTCAGTAAAATCGCCAACTTGCCGCGCCATGTGCATGTGCTGAGTATCTACGGCTTGAAAGATACCATTATTCCATTGATAGATGCGGATACGTTTTCTCAAATTCTTAAGCCACGACACACGCTTCGACTTGTGCAAGATGCGGACCACAACTTTTACCAGATGACCGAGGACAACACTGTGAGAATCAATCATAATGACAAGGTGGTCGACATGATTGTCGAGTGGTTCGATGCATCTTCAGAGCGAGAGCGGTTCATGCAGCATCATGCATACACCCAATGGGAGTCGCGGTGGAAGCAAGTCGACGGCGTGAACAATTTCCGAGACTTTGGCGGCTTCCAGCGGCCAGACGGTACCTACGTCAAGACCGGTGTGCTGTATCGATGTGCTAACCCTGCACGAGTCTCACCTTCTGGAGCCGATACCATGCGGCACATGAACGTCAAGACTGTGTTTGATCTCCGTTCCGAGCAGGAGCTGGGCCGAAGCGGGTCATTGGACGTTGAGGGCATTGAAACTCGGTGGACGCCCATTTTCCGAAACCGTGATTTGAGTCCCGAAGCGCTGGCTAAGCGGGCATTGTCGTTTTCGGACCCTGCCGACGGGTTCATGAAGGCGTACCGAGAGCTGCTCGAGAAGGCCGGACCGCCGTACAAGGAGATCATGGAGCACATTCGAGACCGACCTAATGACGGCTTTGCAGTCCATTGCACAGCCGGTAAGGACCGAACCGGAGTTATTTGTGCTTTGATCTTACTGCTCATGGGTGTGCCGGCCGACACTGTTGCTCGGGAGTACGAGCTCACCACCCAAGGGCTGGCGGCTGAGATTCCACACATTGTCAAGGCAATTGAGAAGGACGAGTCTAATGCGATGACCACGCAGCAGCAGTTGATTTTGCTCGGGTCTCGGTACGAAAGCATGCGGGGCACGATCCACATTCTGAACAAGGAATACGGCGGTGCGTATAACTGGTTCAAGACCAAGTGTGGATTTTCGGATGCTGATTTGCAGAAGATCATCAGCAATCTGACAGTCAAAGGTCCGCAGCAGCCATTGAAGTATTGTCTTTAATTTTTTTATGATAAATCTCATTATATCGTGTTTTGTGTTGCGTCGCGTCGGTTGGGTTGGTCGCATAGCGCCGCACAGGTCCCGTGCGGCTGCCCCGAACAGCCACCTAAATCATAGCCGGGTTTTAGTATCTATAATGAAATTGCTGCATAAAGGTAAAGATGCCCATATACATGTCAATTTTTTCTTGCTGACTTGAATATAGCTTTGGGGTGCTTGCAAACAGAGCGTGCCCGTTTGGAGTATAGACCGTTCACTATCCATCTGATCGTAAAACTCCTCTCAGAAACAAATAGTCGCCTCAGATTGGGAGAATTGTAATCTTAGAAAGTGAACCGGAATATGAGAAAGCAGTGGTAGACGAACCAACGCCAGTGTTTCCCAACATGGACCCATGTCTACATGTACACCTGTATGATACCATTCAGAGGCGTCATTTCCCAACACTTCTCGCAAGTCACGGAGTACAGTAATATATTGGTATGAGAGTGGTCTATTTCATACTGCTTTTTGTACATTAGGTACAATCAATTATTTATTTTATCCTCAATATAAATCAATTCTTGGTTTGATCAAGAAGGACTCAGGCATGAGATCGATATTTCCGACTTTGAAAAAGCAATGCAAGAACAACAGACGCCGGTCTTTCCTAAACTCATTCGTATCTCCCCCGAACGTCCGTTTTCTAATCTAAGTCGCCCTATTAAGTGCTACCATCTCCTGGCCCGCAGATGGTAAGATATATATCTGATTCGGACATGGAAGCAATGGGTATTTGAGATACAGGAACCTGCCCCAGAACCCATTCAAAACATCTCATATTCCCCCCTTTTTGAATCTTTGATAGCAATTATAAATAACATACTTGTAACAATACCATGCTATTCTTCAGGAAAACATACGAAAACCTGGATGAAATCCTAGGCATTACTTACCCAGTATCAAAAGAGTGTTGCGACGAATCTCGCGAAAGTTGGCGAGTTCCGACGCTCAGAGACCTCATGCCAATAAGCTAACATGGCAAGAAGGTACAATTCGAATGATATCGGAAAGCGCGAACAATGGAACGAACGTACTCAATGAAGCAAGCGAGTTGTGCTCCCTCGGAAGCTTCACGCCAACCTAACCAGGTTGTCAAGGTTGGCCCCACGTTGGAGCAGTTGACGTCAAAGCGCCACAACAACCCGACAATCAAAGAAAAGGTGTGGAACAGTCTCTTGGGTGGCACAATTCTCATGATCCCATTTTTCTGCCGCACCGGCTGTGGCGCATCCCACTCGCACACCAACACGCCGCGCCTGCTGTTTCTTTGCAGGCATCTCTGTCTCAGCTGCACAATGATAAACAGACTAACAAGTAGAATATTCTTTTAAAGTACCATAAATATCAACGAATAATTGTTTCCAATTGTCCCAAAAAAGTCACATAGCAAAGAGCCAGCCCATTTATATTTGTGTATAGGGCACGAGGGTTGGTTGTTGTTGTTGTTGTTTGTGGGCAGGGCATAGGAAGATGCACGCCAGATAAGCTTCCATGGGCCATCTCATACCTTGCTTGCCTGGCTGGGCTGCCCTCACAACCCGCCGCAAAAAAAACGCTAAAATATTCAATTGAACCACACCACTCCCAAGGTAAAAATTTCTCTCTCTCATGGTGGAGGTTGACTACGACGACGGCCAGGCGCACGGGCACGTGGAGCTGGCCGGAGACTTCTCGCAGTGGCAGCGGGTGGCAATGGACAAGAAGAGCGGCACGGCGACGGCGTGGTCCAAGGCGCTGGAGCTGGGCGGCGGGCGGTACGTGTACAAGTTTGTGGTCGACGGCGAGTGGAAGTTGGCAGATGGGCGCCCCACGCAGAGTGATGAGAGTGGCATTTTGAACCATGTGCTTGAGGTTGATGAGGTTGATGCTGAAGATGTGAATGGGGTGAGCGGGTCGGTTGAGGCAACTGGGTCAGTTCCAAAGTCTCCGAAACTAGAGCCAAAGACATTGCATTCTGAGGATTCTCAGGATTCACATCCTGCAACGGCGACTGCTGCAATTCCATTAGCACCGGCGGTCAAGTCTGCCAAACCTGTTGACGTTCCTACTCAAGTGACTGCCACCCAATCGAAAACTAGTCAATCTAATGAAGCGTCCGCGGTGGATGAGGCAGCGTCAATTCCAGAGGAAGCAACTCAGTCCATTCCAGAGGAGGCACATTCAATTCCAGAGGAAGCAACTGGGTCAATTCCAAGGTCTCCAAAACTAGAGCCAAAGACCAAGCACGATGAGAATTCACACCCTGCAACGGTAATTGCTACGGCCACTGCATCGCCGTCGGCACCAGATATCCAGTCTGCCAGACCTGTTAACGTTCCTACTCAAGTGACTGCCACCCAATCGAAAACTAGCCAATCTAATGAAGCGTCCGCGGTGGATGAGGCAGCATCAATTCCAGAGGAAGCAACTCAGTCAATTCCAGAGGATGCACAGTCAATTCCAGAGGAGGCACAGTCAATTCCAGAGGAAGCAACTCAGTCAACTCCAAAGGTCACACAGCCAATTCCAGAGGAAGCAACTCAGTCAATTCCAAGGTCTCCAAAACTAGAGCCAAAGACCAAGCACGATGAGAATTCACACCCTGCAACGGTAACTGCTACGGCTACTGCATCGCAACCGTCGGCACCAGATATCCAGTCTGCCAGACCTGTTGCTGTTCCTACTCAAGTGACTGCCACCCAGTCGAAATCTAGTGAATCTAGTGAAGCGTCCGCGGTGGATGAGGCAACTCAATCAATTCCAGAGAAGGTCACTCGGTCAATTCCAGAGGTCACACAGTCTGTTCCAGAGGTTGCACAGGCAATTCCAAGATCTCCAAAATTAGAGCCTGAGGATTCAAAGGCGGGTCACCACCCTGCAACGGCTACTCCAACGCCGTCAGCACCGGTTGTCCAATCTGCCAGACCTGTTGACGTTCCTACTAATGAACCATCTGAACCGCAAGTGGCTGTCACCCAGAGCCAGTTGAAATCTAGTGAATCTAATGAAGCATCTGAACCTGAAGAGACTGTCACTCAGACACAATCTAATGAGCTATCTGAGACATCTGAACCAAATGAACCCTTTGAACCCTCTGAACCACAGGTTTCTGCCACACAGTTGAGATCTGAATCTGAACACAATGAACCCAGTGAACCCAGTGAACCCCTCGAGCCATATGAGCACACCAATTCGGACGGCGACGACGGGACACTTGCAGAAACAGTCTCCCACGACCTGCGTCAGAGAAAGCGCCACATTCGAACTGAATCCAACGAATCCAACGAATCCGACGAATCTTTCGACTCGGACCACTCCATGGCACACACTGAGGCACACACCTTTTGGGGCGCCATTACTCTATTTTTCTCCAGAATTGGCCAGTTTTTGCGCTCCTTGCTCGGCTAAATTAGTGTTCAAAAATCTTACGTAAACCAATCTATAAGCTTCGTTATTCTTCTGAACCCTCAAATTTTTAAGCTCGGGATGAGGCTGAAACCCGTGTTTCAGTCTACCTTCTTGAACTCTCCAGTGGTGAAACAGTGAATACACTTTCATTGAACCCGTGCGGAGAAAGTATGAGGATTCTTTTTTTCTTGAACTTCTTTTATATAAGAACATGCTATGGTGTTTGTGTTCTATTCTCCTGAAATTTAAAGAGCCGCACGTACGATCGGCCGATCCCCCCATTTACCAGGAATTTTCTCGTCCATTCTTTCGAATCTTTCTTTAAAATACAATGAAGTTATCGGTACTGTTAGTAGCAGTGCCAGTGTACGGCTTGGAGCTGCGGCATGGACACCGACTTGAACAGAGAGAGATTGTCACTGTGGAGGTGCCTCTCGCAGGGCTGTCAAAATACCCAGTGCCAAGCTCTTCGGTGCCAAGACCAGATATATCGACACTTGCATCTTCATTAGAGTCCTCGTTTGCAAGTTCAACATTTTCCACGACATTTCAATCTTCGATACCAACACTCGAGAGCTCGTCGAGTTTGTCCAGCCCAATACCCATTGAAACGAGCTCGTCGAGAGCGTCGATTCTAACACCGACATGGACGACCCCTGAGGCGCGGCTGCGCTCCAGCTCGACATTTTATCCAGCCTCGACACTATCTACCACCTCCACACCCTCGTTCAATGCAACGCTCAACCTCGTCAACGACTCTCCGGACCTTCCAGGCGACCTAGGATTCTCAGGCAACCCTCTCGTCGCCATTGATACCGATGCGCCGCCTTCAAACATGCCCCGTGCTCAGCACCCGCTGCAACCTCCCGCACCGGCGCCCAAGGCACCCATCCTAACGAACAAGTTCTACGCCAACACTTTGCTCGACTCACGCGACCAGCCGGTGTGGACGCACCCGTACTCGATATGGTGGGCACACGACCCGGACTGCTTCTCCATGTCGCAATTCCCGCTCGCCGACAAGACGTTTGTATACGACTCTGGGTCAACGACGACGCAGGCGCACACGTTGATCAACGCTAACGGCGTACAGCAGATGAGCTACGGCGCGGCGGAGTTTGCGGGCAAGACTGTGAACATAACTTCGGGGAACTATGGATTGTTGAGCGCCGAGATGGCTCTGAAAGCCGAGGGCGTCAATGGAGCTATCACTATGCCAATTGTGCTCGGTATGGGTCTGGTGACTGCTGGGTACGATGGACTCACGCCGTTGATTAGTTCAGGCGTGGGGATCAAGAGCGCAGTGAACGGGACGGCTACGGGTAGTGCAGACAAGTATACAATCACGCTCAACGACGGGACGAACTGGAACATGTACGTGTCTTCTCCCTCGAACAATGTACCTGTTTTTTATTTGCACAACGGGAAACTGACTACTTTTGGCAAGGTGAGCAATTTGATTGTGCAATTAGGGGTTGCTCCGTCGTCTGCGCATGACGCGGTGTACGACTCTGTCGCGGGGGCGTATCCTACCAGTGCGTCATTGAGTGCGTCAATTTCTGCAAGTACGGGAACGTATTCTCTAGAATACCAAATCACTGGTGGAGGCCAAACTCTTATCTGGGCGCTGCCGCACCATGTTGCATCGCTCGTGTCAGGGCAGCTTGTGCAGCAGAGCGTACAACTGGACACTACTGTGTTTGGAGCTGCTACGGCGGTCATTGGGTCGCGGCTGCAAATGACAGAGACACTGCCGACATTACTGGGGTTTTATCCGTGGAGTCCGAGCGACAAGTCCGGGTTTGATGTCGGGGACTACTCTGACCAGCTCATCTCTTTGATCAAGACAACGGCGGCGACAGAGCTCAATTCCGGGGACTCGATGGCGTCGTTGACAAACATTGACTCAATGTACTACGCCGGCAAGGCGTTTGACCGGCTGGCTTATTTAGTGTTCACTGCGCAATACATTGCCGGCGATGAGACAACTGCTAAAAGAGCACTCACGCAGCTCAAATCGGCATTTGCAACGTTCATCAACAACCAGCAAGTCGTGCCGCTCGCTTATGACACGACATGGGGCGGCATTGTCTCTTCGTCCGGGCTGCAAGGAGACTCGGGTGCGGATTTCGGCAACACTTTTTACAACGACCACCATTTCCACTATGGCTATTTCGTGCACGCCGCCGCGCTGGTCGCGGCGCTCGACAGGGACATTGGCGACGGCATGTGGCTGGCGCAGAGCAAGCACTACATTAACACACTCATCAAGGACGTGGCCAATCCCATCTCCGACTCGTACTTTCCGCAATTCCGCTCGTTTGATTGGTACACGGGCAAGTCGTGGGCCAAGGGGCTGTTTCTGTCTGGCGACGGCAAGGACGAGGAGAGTTCGAGCGAGGACTACAACTTTGCATACGGCATGAAGCTGTGGGCGCGAGTCATTGGCGACGCGGCGATGGAGGCCCGGGCGAACCTCATGCTCGCGGTGCTGCGGCGGTCCATCAACGACTACATTTTGTACTCGGACGACAACACCGTGGTGGCGCCGCCGCTGCGTGGCAACAAGGTCTCGGGCATACTCTTCGAGAACAAGATCGACTACACGACGTATTTTGGGAACAACACCGAGTACATTCATGGCATCCACATGCTGCCGCTGACGCCGGCCAGTGCTTATATCCGGTCATCGCAGTTTGTGCAGCAGGAGTGGGACCAGGTTCTGGATACTGTAGTGTCGGGCCTCGGCACTTGCAAGAGCCCGTGGAAGGCCATTCTAATGCTCAACCAGGGGATATATGATGGCCAGAGCAGCCTGGACTATTTTAGTGGTTCCCAATTCTGTAATGCCGATATGGACCCTGGCATGAGCCGGGCATGGAGTTTGGCGCTGTCGGGATACTGGGCTAATGTATAATAGAATAAACATTTTAGACACTTTCTACTAATTAAGATTTTATACGTGTATTTGCCTTTATAAAGCCGCACTGTAGGAAAAAAACACGCCTTTACGTGCCAGAGCCCTCGCGCTCCCCCCCAGAATGTCTTACCCATCGTTTTGGAGCCGAGGGGGGCGCGTCAAAGCCGATGATGACGATGTTTGTGATGCGTCGGTCGGGTAACGGACCCGAACAGAATTGCTGCCGAACGAGTCCCTTGCATAGAAGCTGCGTTGGGGGAGCGTCTATTATCCGATATTCTAGTAGTGTATTCTGGAGGAATTGCTATAGAGAGTGTTCCTAGTAGAAAGAAAAAGAAGAGTCCCATCGATGCGGTAACTGTGCTTGTCTCTCTCCTAGAACAAGACACATCGAGTTGCCTTTATCAAAAGTGTCTGCTGACACACAGCGCACAAATCACACAATTTATCGCATCGGACTTTTCGTGCCGCCGACTAGCAGGAATCATAAAGTAGCAATCCATTCAGTTCCATCATGTCCCGGCACCTTCGGATTTGCCGGTATATATATGACGACAGATTTCGAATAAAATCTACGAGAGGTTCTTATTAAGCTCGATCTCCGATGGTCGGTATACCATCATCGATGGACATCATCTCACAAAGTAAACAAAATCAACCTTCTTCTTTATGTTTTTTTCTTTCAATTTCTACATATAATTAATAAATAAAAGAAAAAAAGGACTATAAGAAATTATAGGGTATGTAAAAAAAAGAAATAGAAAGAGCGTTTTTCAAATAAAAGGATGTTCTTTTTCCAAGAGAAGAATAATAATTAGTTTCAGAGAAAATGAGCGTTAATTATTGTAGTTTGATCTGTTCTCCTTCCATCAATAAGAATAGAGATCCCCAGAAATCAAGAAGAATTAGATCTGGGACATTGTTGGAACGCCGGTTCGTGGAGGGCCGACTCGTCGCGAACCTGGCAGCGAAAAGGCGCCGTTCTGGAACACGTTAATCACCGAGTAAGCAAACAGCACCAAAATGGTGAAGAAGGCAAAGTACAGAAACGCCACCGACGCCTGGGCCTTGCGGCATCGGTCGGACGAGCCCTGGGTGACCGTGTTGTTTCGCAGGTACTCGTTGTTGGTGCACGAGTGCACTCGAATGGCGACCGCCAACGCTGTGGCCGCAGCGAACAAAAACACAAAGTTGAGAAAGTCGAAAATGGCCATCACAATTGGCAACGCAAGTGCCTCCACAAACGCAGCGGCAAGTCCGTAGAACACGCCAAACACTAGACCAAACACGGCGGCAAACAAGCCAAAGTTGACTTGCGCATTAACGTGGTTCTGGCCATTGATCAACGACCCGGTCAAGCCGAGCACAATGACGAGGAAGATAAACACCACGCCTCTGAGAATAGGATCGATGAGAGCGGCCATTGTAGAATGAGATGAGTATACTTTTAGTTTGTTGTAGTCGATAAGTTCGAGAAAAGGCTCTGAAGACGGAAAGTGGCAATCGAAATGTTATAAATTAGAAAAAGTGAAAAGGAAGAGAAGAAGAATAAAAAGTCTAACAAAAGGGAAACAAAAAAGCCTTATTTGCTACTGAGAGACAATCGCGCATTGTCCCAATGGGAATGGGTTCCGTAGGGTCCGGGGGTTGTGTACTAGAGAGCAACGCCCAACGTTGGGACCCTTTTTTTCGCCCACTACAAACAACAGCAACAACAACAACAAAATCGATCCACAAGCAAACAACGAGCAACGAGAGGACTAAAGGGAGGAGGAATAAAGAATGGACAAGGTGTCCGAGTTCCGAACGTTTCTAAGCGAAAGTTCGTCCACAAGCCTAACCACACAAGCTCAAGATTCCAACGTCAACGCTCTCGTGTCGTTGCTCGACGCTCAAGGTTCCCGGCTCGTACCGCTCAAAACGGTGCGCCAGTGCTTGGAGCAGTACCGCCAATTGAGTTCAATCCAGTCAACTCAACTTCTGGGCCACGCTGCACTCAACGTCTACGGCCACGCTATACAACACCTTCTGAGCCAGACCATCCCCAGCACCCGCGACCTGCACTACTGGGACGATGTCATTTCCAGCGACTCGTGGCTGTGGATGTACGGAGCGCAGCATGCCCCGTTCTGGGCATGGTCGGCGGGGCTCAAGCTCAGCCCGGCGATTCTACGCAAAACACACAATCTAATCACGCTGCCGAATCTGTCGCAGCTGGGATTGCGGGGAGTTGTGCACTTTGTCAATATCCCCAAGCAAGCATTGCGAGACCATGCCGAGCAGAAGCGAGCCGCGCTGCGCGAGGCGAGGGACCGCACCGCGGAGCGGCTGGGGATTTTGGTGAGCGAGGCTTTAAATACGGGGAGTAGTAACACGGCAGCGGAGAGGGCGGTTGACCAAAGTATTAGAGTTTTGGAAGAAGTATTTGATCCGGAAAGTGATGCCGATTCTCCAATAGAAAAGTTGTTGAGGGTGATTGCCAGTTTTGATTCAGACCTCGCTGCTAATAAAGCACTACGCAAGCAATATGGCAAACCTAGCGCATGGGTACGTTATTGGCCCGTGATAGCTGGTACTGCGCTGGTCGGGTTTGATTTGCTGGGCAATTGGCGAAGCGTTGTGCAGTGGGTGAGGGAGAGTGTCATTGACACTCTTGTATCAGGGTGGAACAATTGGATCGTCGAGCCGATATTCCAAATCTACCAGACGGTGCGCCATGATGACAATGCGCAAATTGCATTGATGAATAAACAGAGCCTTGAATCCGATATGCGGTCGCTGGAGCGCATGGTTGTTGATTTTGTGCGCGATTCCTCCGGCTCTGAGCATGATGTTGAAGCGATCCGCACCGCAGTGTCCCAGGGTGATTTAAGTGCCGTGCTCGAGCCGTATGAGCGCCAGCTCAAATCGCCAGTCACGTCACTAATCAAGGGCGAATTGGTGCGGTCATTACTAATCCAGGTCCAGAAAACCAAGGTCGATGTCGAGGTGGCCATGGACGGCATTGACAAACTTCTTCAATCGCAGCAGCTGGTATTTGGACTCGTCGCGGCGCTGCCGGCCATTGCCGTAGCGTGGTACGGCATTTCCTGGGTTCAAAGTGTGATTCGCGGTGACCAACGGCACCAGCGGGGGCTGCGTGCTTGCAAGGACGAAATGACAACGTCGCTGTCGGAGGTTCGAAGACTTTTGGATGACGACCTGACTGCCAAGAACCTCGGCCTGTTGTTGTGTGAGACTGCCGTGCTGAGGGAGCTGGGAACGGCGGTGTTCTCACGCAAGCGGTACAAGGAGTGGCGGGCCGATTTGGCGCAGCTGGAGGATGTGACGTTGGACGTTGGCGAATTGAGGAACCGCGCTGATAGATTATGGTTGGTCTATGGAACTTGTTTATCGTGATTTCTATTTTGTATATTGTGTATATTACCCCATGACCTGTAACGACATGTCGTCATTGAAATCAACAGGAACCATCGCTAAGCATAACCCGTTTTAGCCTCTTTCAAAAATTGCACATGTCAGTATCTACTTTCTCTACAAATCGGTGGTTTTTCCCATTGCCGTGTTGTGTGTCATCTGCCTCCCTCTCTCCTCTATAGACTAGGCCTAATTGGGTAATTTTTTTAAACCGGCAACGATTCACCCACGTATTTATACTCAATAACTCAATATCCCCAACGCTTGGAAGGATGACCACTCAACAGGATTTATCATTTGGTAATATGGGATAGATAAATGGAGATTGAGATTTTGGGGCTCTCTGAATCTCTCTGAATCTCCACACTTTGTTTATCGCTGTGGAGACCCCCTGTCCCTGTTTCCCACATGGATACTGTGATATGTACATTATCTACCATTAACCCCTGTGTTCTCCACAATCCAACTGCCCTGACCCTTGAGGATACATAGACCCTTGAGGATACATAGATCCTAGCTATCATTCGTTGCCCCTGATCTTTGGTTAGTACACAGAAACGTTAGGTACGGGAGAGCCGCATGGCCCGCTCTGTGGGGGGTGATAGTTCGCTTAGCGTCACATAATAGCACTTGAGTGCACATGATTCCCCGATACCTGTGAGTGTACTGTCCAACCCCCAACACCCTCCGAGTTGCTTTTTCAAGATTTGTGAAGACGCTCATATCCCGTTGTTGCTAAATTATGCATGAAGGGATATTACAGGAGTCATCTGTCAATTGCATCATCCAATACCACCCACCCACGTAAATATTGGAGATCTAGAATGTGTAGATATTAAATTCTTCGTTCTCCTTATCCCACTTGTTTTTGTTTCTGACTCAACGTACAGATATTCTGGCCAGTGCAGAGTGGTGCGAATCACTCTAAAAGATCTCCACTGCAGATGTGAGACAGCGGTTTTAATTTACCGCACGCGCTACTGCACATTGTGGGCCATGCGGCTCCTTTGGATGTGGGTGCGCCCGCCCGACGCCGAT
This sequence comes from Blastobotrys petasosporus, assembly GCA_030580095.1. Lineage (NCBI taxonomy): Eukaryota > Fungi > Ascomycota > Dipodascomycetes > Dipodascales > Trichomonascaceae > Blastobotrys > Blastobotrys petasosporus. The sequence goes on from JAKTSG010000010.1 coordinate 69,301, forward strand.
TTGAGGATTCTTTGAGGCTCTTGAGGGGGGGGGCGTATTTGAGGGGGTTTTTGATCAGGGATTCCTGGGACTACACGGTACTGAAGAAATTTGAGATAAGATGTCGTTGAAAAGAAGGGTCCTAGTACGTTGAGACTCGGTTAGTCTCTCTCTTATAGACTTGTACTAGAGAACTAGAGTACTAGAGTGGCGCTATAAGGATGTTTGGAGATGGTGCCATCTCGTATCTTGATAGTTCCATTTCATTTCATGCACCCGGGTGCGCGGAAATTGAATTTAATCTCCTGCACCCGCGGATGTGTAAATCCATGGCGCTGGGTCGGCAGGTTCATTAGAGCCTCATTCGAGCTAAGAGGTTACATTCGAAAGTGTACATTAGCAAAGGAGGCTAAATAAATTTCCTCATTAAGCCAAGTGTGGTTCTTGGGATCCCACCATGCACCATTTGCACGTTTCATATGGACTAAACACTGATATGGCATAGTTTTGAAGATCACCTAGCGGAGCGCAGCGACGCTTCTGTAATTCTTTTTATTGGCGTGCTGTTAGATGCGATCTGTCGAAATACGGGACGGTAAGACTACAGTTGTGCCACTGCCCTAAGTCCCATCGCTTATTAGGATACTCTAATAGTCTATTGGGATCTTGTATAATATCTTTGACATGTCCTAGAGAGTTGAATAGAATAGGATCATCAGGATTCAGAATGTAACCACAAATCGCCATAGCCATGGCCATGTACATTAGAAAGTTTGCATATGAAAATGTATAAAAATCTGATCATCTGAAATGTACAAAACAGTAAATTATCCGGGACAGAATTAAAAATTACGTATTGGAAAAAAGCAATGTCGGATGACTGGGTCTCCACGATTTGAGGCTGTTCGAATCCTCAAATCTCAGTTGTGCATGAAAAAAGGTCATGCCGGACCGCGCACGTCGTCAGGCTTGGCTTGATGAGCCGCACTTGAACTCATACAAGTGAACTTGTTTATAATGGGAAGTATATTAGTATGGAGGGTTTTGGAGGGTTTAACCGGCCAATTGCGGCGATTTTACAAGTACTCTGAGCGTTAGAACTCGTTAAGATGTACAATTCCCAAAATAGCACATCACCGTGAGTGTGAGTACAGAAAGACCCTTGCTTGCGATAACGCATCTCTGGTTCCAGTGTCGAAATTCAAATATTCCAATATTCTCAGACTCCATCCTCTTAAACTCCAGATCTATAGTGGTATTGGAGATTTAAAGTTCCCGCCAGCCGGGCTGTGCTCCCCGTGTGTGGCGCGGTCAAAAAAAAAAGGCGTTGGAAAGTTTGGAACCTTTGACACTTCAAGCCGCCACACACCAAAATCTCACCTCCTCCTCCAACAACATGTCCAACTCGGCAGTCATCAACCGGTCGCTGACCTCGTTGAGAAACGTACGTTGAATGGTTCTATTACAAGTGCTAACCTCTCACCAGGAACTCGAGTTTCTGCGCGACTCGGGGGTCATCACCGACGCATTCTACAATGACCTAGATCGCAAGCTGCCAAGAAAGCACGACCCTGGCGCCGCTCCACTTGACGTTTCGTCGTCCGACCGTGAATATTTGCAGGCTTCCCAAGCTCAAGGACCACCACCCGTCTCTCCCCCACCGGGCCGTGAGATTGCAGAGGCGATGTACGAGTACCAAGGTCGAGACCCGTCCGACCTCTCTCTCTACAAGGGTCAGCGCATTTTTGTACTTGAAAAAGTCAACCAAGATTGGTGGAAAGGCCGTGACATGAACAACGGCACTGAGGGTCTATTCCCCAGCAACTATGTGCGTGTCGACCCGTCGCTCTCGCACTTGACTCCTCCGCCGCCACAGTACTCTGAGAAACGCAGCTACGACCAGCAGCAATACCAACCACCTCCACAACAGCAATACCAGCAGCCGAACCAGTACATGCCGCCACCATCTCCTGCGCCGTACCCGCCTCCGTCTACTGGTTATTATCAGCAGCCCCAGCAACAGGCTCCTCCTCCGCAACAAGTCGTGGTCGCAGCCGAGCAGCCACACGAGCAGAGCCAGATGCGCAAGTTTGGATCCAAGCTCGGTAACGCGGCGATATTCGGTGCCGGTGCGACATTGGGCTCGGACCTGGTCAATTCCATCTTTTAAAGTTTTTGTTTTGTAGCTTATGATTTTAGGTTTTAATTGAATATGACATTATGATATCTGTGGAGTAGCAGTAAAAGCCGCGTGTGGACTAGACTCGAATAGTGGCACCCACGACACTGTGTATGAAATGCACCGAGCACTAGTTTCGAATCACTATTGGAATTTTTCTTCTCTACTATCCACTCTTGAATCTTTGGCATCTTGACCGGCAATACCAACCATCTTCCACCACCCCAAAGATGATCATTAGATGATCAGTATCTCATTACATTTCATTACATGCACCGAATTCCACCACAAAAACCAAGATAAACATGTTCCCACAGCCATAAAAGTCACAATGTTTCACACCTCCTGTTGTATGTCATGTTTGCGTCCCACACACACACAAACCTCGCAATGGACAGAAACGGACTAGCTTCATCAGAACCACACAACACACAGAAATTCTCAACGAATCAGCGTTGAGTATACATCATTACAATTGGAATCTACAGTTTCAACAGCCGCTGACGCTTTGAGTAAGGCATCCCCCCCTGCCTGTTCCAGAAAGAGCCGCTCGTCCCGCACTATGGCAAAACGGAGCTAAGGGTTTACGACGCGGGGAGGGATCAATGATCTGAAGACACAATTCAGGTTTTGCGGTTAAGTTTCCTAGTTCCAGCCATTCTTTTGTGTGTGTCGTGGTGGCGAGTCAGTTGTTGAGAAGAGAGAGAAACCCACTTACAAGAATCCCTAGCCCTTAGACTCTCTCGCCCTCTCGCGCTCTCTCACTGACAGCGCGGTGCACGCACACTCTCTCGTGAGGTTTATTTTTTGAGCATCAAAGGTTAGGGATAGTGATAGCGAGATGCGAGCCGCCTGGCGGGAGGGAGGGAGGGAGCGAGAGAGGGCAGAGAGACAAAGAATTGGCAGGGGACAATTTTGTGTGTGACGAAAATAAGGAGGAGCAAGAGGAGGAGCGTCACGGGTCGTGCGGAGAATATCGGTTTCTGGGTACACATCCACAATCAATGACGTGTGGATGAGTTGAGTGAAGTGAAGGTTGAGTGAAACGCCGGCGATGGATTGTGGAGATTAAAGACCACCTTCCAAATCGGCAATTGAAAAAAGAGATTTGTCAAAAACCTAATAGTTCTACAAGTCCGATCTTGTCGGTAGCGAAGAAAGGGCATTGGTTTGTTTGATCGCAGTTGTCGAAAGAGAAAACGTTGCTTATTCCTTGGATTCCCTGAATTCCTCCAATTCCAACAGTCCTCCCACTTTCTTTAATATGCGAAGAAGAAATTTTAGCTTGCGTCTTCTCGTTATACACACGTTCCTGGCCATTAGCTGGGGAGGGTCTAAAAAGATCTGGAGTACCAACAATCTTGGACGAATATCCTGAACCTGGAAATCCCATCTTGCAATCCACATCTTCAAGAACCAAAAACCAAAAACCGAAATATCCAAACATCTCAAAATTCCCCCAAGTTTTTTAATGTTTGGCGAACATCTGGATTCATTTTGTGGGGGGAGCCTCACGGCGTTGCTTTTTCCCACCCATCATCACCGAAATTAAACTCGCGTTGCTTTTTCGGACTCACCGTCATGCATGGCTAAACGAACAGGAAGCGACAGGAGAAAAAAAACAAATGACTTGTCCCTACATTTCATGTATTTGGTTTCTTTTATTCCGTCCATTATTTTTGAAGCAGTGGATCCCCTTATCGAAACACACAACAGTCGGGTTGTGCTTCATTCGCGTATTATATATACATTCCCCTCCTTTTTTGTGGTCTATATAAGACCTTACCTCCCTTCCTTTACAACTTTCAAAAATCCATTCTCTCATTACAATGGCCGAAGACACACAATCAATCTATAGTTCCTCCTCCTCAGCTCAGATCAAGCACGAACCTACTTCATCGCCGATGATGCACCACCACCAGCACCAGGAGCCACTAGTCACCGCTACTGCCTCCAATCCTACGTCGTCGTCTGCCATTAGCACGCCCGCGGCGGTACGGTCGACCCCAATCCCTCCACCAGACAGTGCTGCCTCTTCGTCCACTTGGCAGCCACCGGTGCGACCATCGTCAACCCTCAGCTACACCAGTTACACGCCATCGTCTACTGAAGGTATGTTTGATATTGAGGGCCCCAAATTCATTGGTGCATGCTCATGCACGGGTGCAGTTTTGAGGCTCTAAACGTCTCAGCCGCACCATTGACTATTAGAAGTACTAACACTTTCAGGCTCACCGTTCCCTCAGCTTCCAGTTCAGCAGGCCATCCAGCCGAACCCATACAACATTCACAACACTTCGGTGTACCCGTACGCCACTGATCAAGAGCTGCAGCAGCAGATGGGCATGACTGGCATGTACGCCAACCCTGCTGCAAGCGGTCCTCCTCCAGTGCCGAACTTTAACTACCATCCCTATGCTCAGTATCCTACTTTTTACTACGCCCAGGCTCCGTTTGTGCCAGCTCCGGGTGTGGGTGTGGGTGTGGGTGTTGGTGGTGGCCAGGCTCCTCCTCCACTACCGACGGACCCAGCTGCTTATTACCAACACCCTCCACCATACTTCCGAAGCCAGCCGCCTCCGCCTGTTGCTGCAGCCCCAATTGCCTCTTCCTCGTCATCTTCATCGGCAACTTCCTCTTCATCCGCTTCCACATCCACATCCACGTCCACCACAACCTCATCGACAAACCACACGTTCGTGCCATTGAATATGCCGCAGCAGCAAAAGAGACCACGACGAAAGTACGAAGAGATTGAGCGTATTTATCCTTGCAAGTTTGAGCGGTGCCCCAAATCCTACGGCACGTTGAACCACCTCAACGCGCATGTGCAAATGCAGAAGCACGGCGAGAAGCGACGGCCGGAGGAGTTTCGTGAAGTGCGACGGCTGTGGAAGTTGAGGAAGAAGGAGCGGGAGGAGAAGAAAAAGAGGGAGGACGCGTTGAAGAAGAGCAAAGCCGAAGCGGAGGCTCAACAAGCTGCTCAAGCTGCTCAAGCTGCGCAGCAGGCTCAAGTGCAATTGATCCCTCAACTCGCCATGGACGCTCCACGAAGCACTTATGAAGAGTACTACCAGAACAGTACATTCGACGCCATGACTTTGAACAATTTGGGCAACGCATCTACAAGTCAGAACCCGCCGTCGACAGCCACTGTACTACCTGCTTCTCAAGGTTATGATCACACTACAGGGCAGTTTTATCGTCAGTAACGTTTTTTTATTTATGTATTTTTGGTGCTTGTATTTTACTAATTAATCTTTTGGGTCTTCTTCAATCTCCTGGACTTTTGTGTTTCTGGATACCTCTCACACAATGAGGCGCACGATCGCATGGGGGGCGCCTTGGTTCATCCAGGGAGCGTTTTTATTTGTACTAAGAAAAATTGATGACACTAGTCAATAGGGCACTAGCGGCTGCCGGGTGGTGTGTGCTTGCACTAAGCTAACGCACCCAACGATCGAATGATACTATAGATGCAGTTGCTGTTGTCGGTCTCAGACACTTTCTAGACATTGTGAATTCGTATAAACAAATGAACAGATAAGCAGAGTGAGTCCGTTTGGTTCTAGATGTTTGGGGGGTCCACCATCCCGGCGGGCGTATGTGAAAAAATCACACAATGCCCTAACCCTCTGAAGCGGGGGCGTGTAAACTGCTCCAATTGTAGAATTTTAGATAATTTCTCTCATCCCGTGTATCCATGTTGTGGGTGACTAGATCCATGCCAAATGGCCATTCTCCGGGAGGGATAAATTGACCGGGGACGTAAATGGCCACAGACGTAATTGATTAGTTTGAGTAAAGGGAATTAAGGGCAAGGGGTTTTAGAAGTCTGGGATTCAAAAGTGATGGGGATTCAAGATTGATGGGGAGGGGGTGGAGACCCTAAAGTGGATAGGGCGACCAGAATTCGATGACACCATTGGCCAATTGCAAAAAAAAAACTAGGATTCAAAGTTCCAGAATTAACTCTTTTATTTTTATATAATGATATACTAAAATTACCATGGCGATTAGTGGAATGAGCAGAAAGAGGAGAAAGGGGAAGGCGGGCAAATTTGCTGGTCGTCGACTGGTCTACGAATTAAATCTACAATGGTGTCTTCATTTGCTTTAAATTGGTATACAATTGATATGAAAATTGAATAAAAGTGGTCCAAACTCGCTAGCAATTGTTGGGGGCTGGCCAAAACTCGTTACCGTTGTTGCCCGATACCGACACGGTGACGGATAGACAAGATTTGTCGTTGAAAGAGCAGAGATTGGCGTGGGACAGATGGTAGTGAGTTTTTATTGAAGAGAATGGGAGATAATGGCGAATTGTTGTCCTTGGAAGGGCTCGGAACAGATGCATAGTGAGCTGTTATCGTTGCGGGAGCGGAAACTGGGTTGAAACAAATCTGTTCGTTCCCTCAAAATCGACCGATGCAAATGAAGGACGAAGAGACCAAAACACTGTTTATTGAGAAGGTAGAAGACAAGCAAAGGTCGTATGAGAGTGGGAGGTCGTGGAGATACTGAAAACTCAGGAAAGTACGACGAAAGGTGGATTCGGAAAAGACTGAGCACATTATAAGGGTGTCCAAGATTGAGCGAGGGAAGAGCTCAAGGCCGTCAGTTGCGATGGACGTCCAACATGGCTGGGCTGTGGTGAACTTCATGAGGTCAAATAGTTTGAGGTCGAAAACATGCACCTAGAGCCTAGACACGGACAGCAAGGTGACAGTCTCAGTAAGCTATGGGTGGCCCCAGGGACCTTGAAATCCGGGGTAGATCAAGTAGATTTTTTGGTTTTAAACAAATGGAATGTTTTTTTCATCATCATCATATAATTCGAGAGGCAGGAAAATGGTAGTTGCCGCTAACGGTGCAACTTCAACAAATCCCAGATCGAAACTAGAAGCAATTAGAGATCTCAATACCGCAGCCGCACCAAGCCGCACCAGTTCCTAGATCCCCACCAACTCGTACTCAAATTCAAAAAAATAACTCAATTCACTTTCAATCCCACTCCCAAAGATAATAATTCTCCGTTTTTTCGTAAACTTTGCAAAAACCTGTCGAAGGTCCACTCCCTCTCTATCTCTATCCACTGCGCCCGCCAATTATTTTTTCATCTCATCACCATCATGGACCTTAGCGACAGACGCACGGCCATCCTCACTGCCGCGGCGGTGTCCTCCGTCGCTACCTTGCTCGCCTCTGGAGCGGTCTACTCCGTCTACACATCCATCAAACGGTCGAACCAAGTGCGCAACGTCAAACGCGAGGCGAACGAAGCCACTCCGCAACCTTTGGTTTCAGTCTCAGCATCCCACTCCACATACTCGCAAGAATTGGTCGACGAGCAACTGGCCCGCAACCGCGCTTTCTTGGGCGACCAAGGACTGCAAGCGGTGCGAGACGCGTTTGTCATTGTGGTCGGTGCGGGCGGAGTCGGGTCGTGGGCCGCGACGATGCTGGTGCGGAGTGGAGTGAAGAAGCTACGGATCATTGATTTCGACCAAGTGACGTTGAGCTCGCTTAATCGACACGCGTGCGCGACGTTGGAAGATGTCGGATTGCCCAAAGTCGACTGCTGTGCCAAATTCCTAAGCAAGGTGGCTCCGTTTGTGGAGATTGAACCGGTGACAGCACTATGGACGTTGGACCGTGCCAAGGATTTACTGAGTGGCGAGCCGACGTATGTGGTCGATTGCATTGACAACATTGATACCAAAGTGGATTTACTCGAGTACTGCGTCAAGGATCTGAAATGTAAAGTGATTTCAGCGATGGGCGCCGGGTGCAAGGCGGACCCGACTCGAATACGACTCGGCGATATTTCCGTATCGATAGAAGACCCGCTTTCGAGATCGGTAAGAAGAAGACTCAAGCTCAAGGGCATTACGTCCGGGGTGCCGGTGGTGTTCAGTTCCGAAAAGCCGGGCAAGGACAAGGCCAAATTGCTGGATCTCGAGGAAAGCGAGGTGGAAAAAGGCCAAGTGAATGAATTGAGTGTGTTGCAGGATTTCAGAGTGAGGATTCTTCCAGTTTTGGGTCCATTGCCTGGCATTTTCGGATTGACAATCGCAACACACATTCTTAACGATCTAGGCGGGTACTCACCGGTATTCGATACACTACAAGGCGGCTACTCCATGGCAGGCAAAGTGCGAACCAAACTCTATGAAAACGCCATCCAGTCACTCGTAGGACAAGCGACACGCATGAACTGGCCCGAGTCGCGCAAGCCGCCGCTCGACTCAACCGACGCCGGGTACATTATCGAAGAAGTGTTCCGTGGCAAGAGCCCAATCTCGGGTGAATCTAATCGGTTGGTGCTGAGTTGCTGGGACCCGTCGCGGCCTGTAAGGGTGGGCAATTTGGTGCCAATGACAAAGGAGCAGCAGGAGTTTCACGAGAAGAATGTGTTGCGGCTGGGTGAAGAGGGAGTTGCAAAGATTGGGGAGTTGTATAGCCCGGAGGTGTTGGAGGTTGTAAAGAAGAGGTTCGAGGAGGATAAGTGGTATGAGCAGTTTAGATAGTAGATATCGACCCAAGCCGCAGGGGGTGAGGCGGGGATGAAATTTTCAAATTTTCAAATCTTCCACAAAGTCCTTGAAGAATCCAATCCCAAAATATTTATGTACTCTTAGAATAGACAAGTTTCAAACAACAATGTTCTCTGAATTTTTAATAGAATGCCACACATCCACCTATAGCCGCGCATTGCCTTTGTGGGCCGGGCGACTCACACTCACACTCACAATCACGAGCGCGGAACATTTGAGTTCGCTTAGTACCGCGGCCGCCACTCGGTCGTCGAGTGTCCCAAGAAAACTTTGTGCACTTTCATTACTTCCCCACACTTTTTATCTTCATACAGTTCTTGATCCATAGTTTCAGGATTTGATGAGCAGGGTAGTAGCGACTGGGGACCCTGGGCCTGGGACGACTTCGTCGCCGTCGCCGTCGCCGTCGTCTCCCACAAAAGTACCCACGACCGGCCCGTGCGACGACCATTTGTACCATAACCAGAACCAAAAACCGCATCAACGAAAAAGCATCGACAAACAAAGCATGGACTATGTCGTCCGCAGCGGGCTGGCTGGCGGAATAGCAGGCAGCTCTGCCAAAACGCTCATGGCTCCCTTAGACCGAGTCAAAATCCTGTTCCAAACCAGCAACCCCAACTTCCGCAAATACACCGGCAGCTGGCTCGGGTTCTGGCGCGCAGGACGACATATTTATCAGACCAATGGGTTTTTTGCATTATACCAGGGCCACTCGGCGACGCTGCTGCGGATCTTTCCGTACGCGTCGATCAAGTTTGTGGCGTACGAGCAGTTCCGGGCCATGTTGATTCGGAACCAGAGCCAAGAGACGGCGCATCGACGACTAGCTGCGGGCTCCTTGTCAGGGATTATGTCGGTGTTTTGTACGTATCCGCTGGACCTGATCCGGGTGCGGCTCGCGTACGATACCCAGAAGATCCAGAATGCGAGAGGGAGATTATTCAGGACGATGAAGGGGATATATAATGAGACTGCATTGGGCAAGCGAGGGTTTGCCAATTTCTATCGCGGGTTTGTGCCGACAGTGGTCGGGATGGTTCCGTATGCCGGGGTGTCGTTTTGGGCTCACGACGTGTTCCATGATATCTTCCGGTCGAAAATGCTAGCTCCGTATACCGTCACAGACGTCAAAGGACGGTCGGAGACGTCGCGCAAGCCGCTGACGTTTTGGGCAGAGCTGATTGCCGGCGGGTTGTCGGGCATTGCGGCGCAGACGGCGTCGTACCCGTTTGAAGTGATCCGGCGACGCATGCAAGTCGGTGGAGCGGTGGGCACGAAATTGGGCATGGTCCAGACTGCGTCAGGTATTATACGAGCCCAGGGACTGAGTGGGTTGTTTGTCGGGCTGACGATTGGGTATATTAAAGTAGTGCCCATGTTTGCATGCTCCTTCTTTGTATATGAACGGACCAAACTGCTGGTTGGGATTTAGACTTTGAATTTTTAGATACGAATGTTATGAATTGATAGATTGCATTTATGTTTTTCGAAAAAGCTAGAGCTTTGCTTGGCCTCGAGTGACAGTGCTCTTGATCAAACCGTTAGGGTTGGACTGAGGAACATACACCTCGGCGTCCTTGCCCTTATTCTGCAAGCCCTTGTGCCACGAAAGGTCGAGCTCAAAGTAGTGCTTATTAGGCAACACATACGTGACCTGCTCCACGTCCCGGAACTCCTTCAAAATAGATCGCGACATGTTGTACATGGTGGCCTGCACCGACGCCGAGTTCTCAATGGCAAACGTGTCCAGGGTGATGGTTCGGGCGCCCTGCCACGCCGCGTCGAACACGCCGTTCTGGGCAAGCTGTCGGACCTGGCCGATGGTGCTGACGCTCTTGCCGGCCCACGTCCACGCCGCGTCCACGTCGGTCGACAAGATCCGGTCCCGCGTCTCGGGCAACGTGGTGTACTCGCACTTGTGGTAGCCGTAGAACATGGAGCCCGTGGACTTGAGCACCGTCAGGTCCTTGATGCCGGACTTGATCTGGAATGGCGAGTTATCGTCCCGCTTCGACACAGACACCCGTCGGGTCTCGGCGCCGTCCTGCAAGAACGAATGCGGATGCGGCTTGCCCTGGACGTTGTACCGGGTCCATCGGTGCTGGATAATGTCAATATGCGCAGCGTGGATGTGAGGGTACCGGGTGGTAAAGTGGTTGGCGAGCGTGGCACCAAACAGTTCGATTGGCCACACTTCAGTCTGCTTGGCGAGGATGAAGATGGTGTTCTTGACAGTGTCTGTAGGAACAATCGAGGCGTTGTCGGCCTTGGTGTACGACTCCTCAATGTCGCCTTCAAGCAGAGCGCACACGGTCAGCTCGATCACTTCCTGGTGGGTAGGGTCGTTGGGGTCTCGCCACACCTTGAGCACTCGGACATTGTCCTTACCGTATCGAGCAGAAGAGAGAGTAGACATTTCTTAGATTCTTGGATTCTTGGATTCTTGGAACTCCAGTGGATGTTTGAAGGGAAGGAAGTATTCAGAAGAGATGGGCTTATCTTCTTATATATACAAGTCCCGCCGGCTCAGCTGCAGCTTGTGGGTGCGGCGGGACCATCGCTTTCCAAACGGAGAAGCCCGACACGGCGACGCGCGCGGTCGGGCTCGTCCTCGAATTTTCCCCACAAACCAAGAAATTTTCCAATGCACAATGATCCTGTTCGGTTTCACGGTTTGGAATGGTGTTAGTAGGAGCCGACCGTTCCGTTTTTGGATAATTTGCAACAGTTTCTGTACCTAAATTAGAGGTGCATTGAGTAGTTTAGTAGTTGTCGACCCCTGAAGTCTTTAATTCCCATCGGCACGCTCCGCCGAATTGTGGGGATCCAGGCAATGTCCGCTTGTACGGTTAAAGAGTAACAAAACTTTATTCAAATATACATAAATTTCAAAGAATTGAAGAAATTACTCGTAGATCCAGGCATGCATGGATGGCTTGTACTCGACAAGCTCCTCCTTCTTGAACCACAAGCTAATCTCCTTGTTGGCAGACTCGACAGAGTCAGAGCCGTGGCACACGTTTCGACCAACGTCAATAGCGTAGTCGCCTCGGATAGTGCCTGGAGCAGACTGCAATGGGTTGGTGGCGCCCAAAATGACTCGGCCCTGCTTGACAACGTCCTTGCCCTCCCACACAGTGGCCAACACTGGGCCGGACTGCATGTACTTCAAGAGACCTGGGAAGAATGGCTTGGCCTGCAAGTCGTGGTAGTGCTCTCGCAACAACGACTCGGTTGGCTGGGCGAGCTTGATGGCCACGAGCTTGAAGCCTCGCTGCTCGAATCGGGTGAGGATTGGGCCAATGAGACCTCGCTGGACACCGTCTGGCTTTGGGGAGTTAGCTTTGTAGTAGAAAAGGGACGTACCTTGATAGCAATGAAAGTTCGTTCGTCAGCCATTGTGAATTGTGTTTGTTGCTTTGACTAAAAAAAAAGTGAAAGTGAGAAAAGAGAAGGGAAAATTTATTTGTTTAGTCGAATCAAATTTCACTTTGAAGAACCGCGTGGAAGGTTTGGAGATTTTTCAAGGGTTCGTGGAGGAGGGTAACCCTTTTAGTGGGTGTACTATAAACATCACGTGAGAGAAGACCTAAAAGAGTGTAAAGTCAGGTGACCTGTAATCACGTGATTGTTGGAAGTTAGACCTAAAGGGACCTCGAGTATATATAGAGAAGAGAAGAGAAGAGAACTAGTATAGAAAGAAGTAGACAACTAATAGTGTTATTAGACAACACACACAATTAGGGGTTACAGTATACATATATACACACCAAACAACCCCTCTTTTCTTCCAACTTTTCATGCTGCAGGGTCGTGGTTTGCACAAGAAAAAAAAAATTTAGCCTTTTTGGTGCAACGTCATTGATATTTGATCTTGTATGGGATGAGATGGACGACAGTTGAAGAACCACAATACTTTCCTACAATACTAACATTCCACTTCAAACTCAACAAACACACATCCAAAAAAAAAGGGTCAGACAGTTGTGTCTCAACAAAATTCTCCTCTTTCTTCATGTCGTAACGCCACAACAAACCGGAACCAAAACGTTGTCTAGCAAAAAAAAAATTCATGCATGAGGCTTATCATCATGCCGTAGTGGAGTTTTTCCGTCCAATAGAAAGTTCTTCCGGGAACATTCTTCTTTTCTTACGGTTTATCGCAAATTCTGAGAAATCTATCCATCTAGTATGATTAGCTACAATCAATTCCATCCAATTCCTTAGATATCAATGGCAATTCCTCATTCTCTCTTAAGGTTGCGCTGTCTGTCTGTCTTTCCGCTACGTAAGACATTGAACACTTTCCAACTCTCTCAACACACAACCAACCAACCAAATAGAATTCCCTTGAACAGAAATTAAGATTGTTTGCAGTGTTTTATATTTGATTTTTCTCGTCTAAACTAATTCCAAAGAGTGGTGCCACTCCTCTCAAGCACACACACAAAAACCTTGTAAAGTGCTTGGGAATTTTTCCTCTTGTCCTCGCTCCCCTTCCGCTTATAAAAACATTCCCCTCTCCCTCTTGTTTTCCAACCTTTTTTCTTCTTCCTCTTCACCAACCAATTCCAAAAAGAAGATACAATGATCTTTTCGTCTGAAAACCCGTCTTCAAACCTCCAGTGGCTGACCACCCTGGACACCGATACTATGATCTCGGAAAACAAGTTCCGACGGTCCTCCATTATCGGAACAATTGGTGCGTATAGAAGGATGATGAAAAAAAGCTAATCAATAGGTCCAAAGTCCAACTCGGTCGAGGTCATGACCAAGCTGCGAAAGGAAGGCTTGAACATTGTGCGAATGAACTTCTCCCACGGTGAGTACTCATACCACCAGTCTGTCGTGGAAAACGCCCGTGAGTCTGCCCGACAGTACCCTGGCCGACCTTTGGCAATTGCCCTCGACACCAAGGGCCCAGAGATTCGAACCGGTACCACCGTCGGTGACAAGGACTATGAGGTCAAGGCTGGCCACGAGATGACGTTTACCACCAAGGACGAGTACAAGAAGAAGTGCGACGACAAGATTATGTACATTGACTACAAGAACATCACCAAGGTGATTGAAAAGGGCCGAATCATCTATATCGACGATGGTGTGCTTTCGTTTGAGGTGGTTGACGTTGTTGACGACAGCACCTTGAAGGTGCGAGCCGTCAACAATGGCAAGATTTCGTCCCACAAGGGTGTCAATTTGCCAAACACTGACGTGGACTTGCCAGCTCTTTCCGAAAAGGACAAGGCCGACTTGCGGTTTGGTGTTGAGCAAGGTGTCGACATGGTGTTTGCCTCGTTTATCCGAACCGGCAATGACATTCGAGAGATCCGAAAGGTTCTAGGCGAGGACGGCAAGCAGATTCAGATTATCGCCAAGATTGAGAACCAGCAGGGTGTCAACAACTTTGACGAGATTTTGAAGGAGACTGACGGTGTCATGGTTGCCCGAGGTGACTTGGGTATTGAGATTCCTGCCTCCAAGGTGTTTATTGTCCAGAAGCAGCTCATTGCCAAGTGCAACTTGGCCGGCAAGCCTGTCATTTGTGCCACTCAGATGCTCGAGTCTATGACATATAACCCTCGACCAACCCGAGCCGAAGTTTCTGACGTTGGCAATGCCATTTTGGACGGCGCTGACTGTGTCATGCTTTCTGGCGAGACGGCCAAGGGCTCGTATCCAGACCTGGCTGTGGCCATGATGCACGAGACTTGCTTGGTTGCCGAGCGAGCCATTGCATTCCAGCCATTGTTCAGCGAGATTCGATCGTTGGCTCCACGGCCAACCGAGACTGGCGAGACTGTCGCCATGGCTGCCGTTGCCGCGTCGTTTGAGCAGAAGGCCAAGGCCATTATTGTCTTGTCTACTTCGGGCACTTCTGCACGACTGTGCTCCAAGTACAGACCACAGTGCCCAATTCTCATGGTGACTCGAAACCCAACTGCCGCCCGATACTCGCACCTTTACCGAGGTGTTTTCCCATTCCTGTATGAAGCTCCACGGGAGGTTGATCCAGTCAAGTGGCAGGAGGACGTTGAGACGCGATTGCAGTGGGGCATGGACCAGGCGTCGCAGCTCGGTGTCTTGGGCAAGGGCGAGACTGTGGTTGTGATTCAGGGCTGGAAGGGCGGCTTTGGCCACACCAACACTTTGCGTGTGTTGCAGTACTCCAAGTAATTTACACTTATAAATATATATATACAGCGAATAAAATGGGATAAGGATCTTGGTATTCGATATTGAATATTGTCTGTAGTTGCAAGATGTTATCTGCAGAATCACAGGTGACATGATATATGTGATAGTCTGATGGTGGCGGATGCGCGCACATGTGCCTGAGTGCATGTTTTTACTAACCTTCCCAGATCACCACCATCTCTCTTTACCATCTCATCTCATTAGCTTAGATCCAACAAAATGGGAAAGACTAGAGGGGCGACCGAGAACTCCAAGAAGGTATGGGAATTTAATAGAAAAAGTTGATACTAACTTGGATCAGGCCGCCGGCAATGCGCGAAAGGCGGCCGCTGCAGAGGACAAGAAACGACAGGAACAGGCGCAACAGGACGCCGCTGAAGACGCCAAGTGGTCTGAAGGGTCCAAAGGAAAGAACAAGAAAGAGCAGGACGCCGAACGCAAGGCGGAGCAAGCACGCAAGAAGGCCGAGCGCGACGCTCTGCTTGCTGAAGAGGAATCCAACCTGCCGTCCAAGAGCGTCCAGTCCAAGCAGCGGGGCGCTGCCAAGGTGGCCCAGCGACGGGCCGGCAAGATTGACGACTTTGTGACTGGTGACAAGGACGAGGTGGAGCTGGGTGCTTCGAACATTGACGATGCGATTGCGGCGCTGAATTTGAGTACTGGCAAGGGCGATGTCAAGGGCTTGGACCGGCACCCGGAGCGACGAATCAAGGCTGCGTACGCTGCATATGAAGAGCGACGGCTTCCGCAGATCAAGAGCGAGCAGCCAGGTATGAGGTTGAACCAGTACAAGGACCTGGTGTGGAAGGAGTTCCAGAAGAGCGACGAGAACCCGTTCAACCAGCAGAACGTTGCGTACAATGCCACTTCTGCAGAGGTGCAAGAGGCCAAGAAGCAGATTCGAAAGGGCAAGGAGATCCGACTTGCTATCTAGTGTTTTTTTCGCTTTTTTTTTAAATTATTGTAGCATTATATAGAGCTTTTGAAATTAGAGAGTAGACATTCCTCTTTTTATACTCATGAGTCGGATCTATTCAGCTAGCTATATGGAGAAGAGCGCCACTTTAATGCCTCCACAGGCCCAGAGATCGTTGCTATTACAACAACTCGCCCATTTCAATAGATACATGCGTGTTGTCTTCAGGATTGGTATGATGATGGGGGGTTTTTATCAGCGCTAACTCAAAGATGCATTGGCAGCGCTGCGGGACGATAATTTGTTCAGCTGGGAAATCAAGTTTACCGGGCCAAAAGATTCGTTATATGAAGGAGGACTGTTTGCTATTACGATGGAGATTCCTCAAGTGTACCCGGTCAGACCGCCGCGCATCCGGTTCGAGACGCCCATGTGGCATCCAGACATTGACGACGAGGGGAATTTATGCTTGGCGACGCTGCGAACCATGCCTCCGGGACCACTGGGAGGGCCGAAAAGTACGTACCATCGGTTCGAGCAGTTTGCCCCGCATACGCTGTTCGCCAATATGCTGACCATGTTGGTCGAGCCGCAGCTCACTCTCGCCTGTAACCATGCGGCGGCGACCGAGTACTTGTACAATTGTATGTCCAAAATTTTTTGAAAGTGCTAACAGAAAGACAATGTGTATGCCCAAAAAGTGATGCAATTGACGAAAGAGACACGAGAAGGACAAGAGCAGGTTGGAGTGGACACAGCAGTGATGGAGCGGATGGAAAGGCAGAAGATGCTTGAAAATAGATAGAAATTAGTTAATCCACTCGGTACCCACGAGCTAGTAATGTTTTTCTAACACCTGAACTCAACTCTGCGAGGATCTCGCGCCACTCAACTACGCGATCAACGTTTTCAGGGTCCAAACGACGCACTGTGCGCGACATGTGGTCCAGCAGCCGCAGGCTCTTGGACCAGTCGCCGTCGCCGGCTGCGCAATCTAGCAAGTACTTTTCCACAATACACAGGTCGTCGAAATGCGGTAGTGGGGAGGACTCGACCCAGTCCGCGAGCCGGTTGCGCACGTCTGTGTATTCCACCGCCTCGAGCTCGGTTCCCGGGGCGAATACCACAGGAACGTATTTGTGTATGACCGTGGGGATTGTGACTGGAGCAGGCTGTGTAATTGACCCTAGAGTGTTTCTCGCAGCGGCGATGATTTCAAGCTTAATGTCTTGTGGTAGTTCCGACCATACTTCCGCGTCGATATCTGGTGGCGGAGTATCAAGCTCTGGCCGGCGGCGCTGTGGTGGTTGAGTGAGTGTTACTTGTCCGCGTCGGGGTGATAGGTCTAGTGTCTTTTGGTACTTCCTCGGCGACACCGGCACCGCGTGTCCGAACTGCAGCACCCGCTTCGCCGTGGGTGTTGTAGGCACCTCGTTCGAGATGCCCATGTAACCGTCGAGTTTGGTCATTTGCAGGCCAATTCCACGCACGTCGGCCGGTGGGCAGTTGAACGAGCGGATCAGATTCACTGCGCACTGGGCAATGAGGTCCGTGTCGTTGGTCGACGAGAAGGGCGATGAGGATTTGGAGAAAATGTCACACAACCCGTGTCCCAGGAACTTCGGGGCTTGAATAGGCGCATCGGCGCGTCGTCTGTACAATTTCAACGTCAATTGCTTCCCACTCAAATCCTGCGCCTTCATCCGCGATGAAAGCTCGTCGCTCAGGTTCGTCACGAACCGCGCAACTTCGTCTCCCGTACACAACCGTACGCCCCACGCAATCTCCACGCCGACCGACTTGGGCGGGGGAATCTCTGCAATCGACGTGTCGTCAATTCCACGCGCGTAGTCGTACAACTTTTTGGCCATCTTCGTACCGCCCACGAGTTTTTGAACATGGGCCAGCTCCATCTCCCGAAGCTCACACAACGTGTACACCCCGCGGTCGTTGAACTTGCCCGTGATCGACCTCCCCACGCCTGGCAATGCGGTGATGAGCATGTCGTTCAAACACTCGAGCTTGGTTTCTTCAGAAATGAAAAACTGCCGTGGGCCGGGAGGTTTGGCTTTTTTCAAGGCCATCTTCGCCACCATCACGTTGGGCCCCATGCCCACACTAGCTTCGATTGCGCTCTCACGATGAATTGCTTTTCGGAGGTTGGCAGCCAGTAATTGAGCGTCTTCTTCATCTGTACACAGCGAGGTGACGTCTAGCAACGCCTCGTCGACAGACACCGGGTATAGAAGATCAGGCTTGATAGCGACCAGGCACTCGTATAAAGCAGTGGACGCCTTTTCGTAAGCGGCAAAGTCGTACGGAAGAGATTTCAGGTCCGGGCACAATTGCCGGGCCTGCGACAGCCACATGCCGTTTTTCACGCCGGACCGGCGAGCAACGTAGTTGCAGCTCGCCACGTCGCCGTTCCCCGCGTCGCCCTTGGAGTTGGACACGCATACTGGTTTATCCTTGAGTTCTGGGTGTTTCAATAAAGACACTGCCACGAAAAAGGAGTCAAAATCGACATGCATTATGACCCGTCTTGATGAAGCACTCGACGAGGACTGCGAGTTGGATTTTTGGGCAAGCACCTGGAACCGCCGCTTCAGTTCACCTTTCCACGTGCTTAAATGGTGTAACCTGCTCGACTCGTAGTACCGCTTGATGAATTTCGGATCAAGGCAGTCAATCTCTTGTTCCCGTTCTTCCGCCTGATGTTTCACTGGGTCCACTTGCACAGTGCGGTACTTGTGCCACGCCAGCTTCTTGCCTTGTTTGACGCAATCCACGATCCAGTCAGGTTTGACAACCTTGTACTTTGCGTACTGCTCCGTTTTCCGTGCCGTTAGATTCGT
This sequence comes from Blastobotrys petasosporus, assembly GCA_030580095.1. NCBI lineage: Eukaryota > Fungi > Ascomycota > Dipodascomycetes > Dipodascales > Trichomonascaceae > Blastobotrys > Blastobotrys petasosporus. Next base: position 87,988 of record JAKTSG010000010.1, read on the forward strand.
CGCAATGATATGCGTGGCATACGTCTTGCCTGCCAAGTAATGGCACATGATTCCGCCGTTGAGTGTGATGAGCCGTTTAAGTTCTTGAGCAGGTGGGTTCGTGTATCCGGTGATGTACACCACGCAGTCCTTGAATATATCAGATTTCTGGCCGCCTAGATGAGTCGTGGATTCCTGGGCCTGGTTCTGGAGCTTGACCATTTTGTGGGCAAAGTACTCGCCAAACCCGCCGAAAGAGGTGGCCGAGTACTCGTGGCCGTGCTCATCGGTGAACTCGTGGTCAAGGAGTTTCTTCGCATTGTTGTGTAAGGGCTTGGAGGACATTTACATTTTTGGATGAAGGAAAGAGTGGCGTTGGGGTGGTGGGACGCGTAAAGTTGTGAGGTGCGGCGGCGACGATGACGCGCGCGGGACGCGTGGTGGAGGAGCTGTAGAGTGGAGGAAAGTGTTGACAGGTTTTAAATAAGTATGGCGCGAGAAGTTAATGGGTGTGTATGAGATACTGCGATAGTTGATTCGTGTGGTATTGACAGAACATAAAGAGGCGAGCATGGATGGATGGGTTCTGCAAGAGAAACATGTCCAGGTCTCCTGGTGTCCAAGTACTCCATGCGATTCATACCAACTCTCATTGGACCAATGAATAAGTTCATAAATCACAAGAAACTGGCTCTAGCTCGAGCACACAGTACATGCCTAGCATGTGACCCGAGGCTGTAGTAAGCTGGCGGAACTTTTGGCACGATTTATTTTTTCATGTAGACAACTGAAAAGCACCCTATTTATCATACTTCTACGAAATTTTGCCTCTTTCTTACTCTGATTATCACATGCAGGTGTAAAAGGAGAAGGAGGAGATTGCATATCGATCTGCGGCAGACGACGAGGAGATGCGCCGCAGCCGGTGCGGCAAAACTCTGGGGATATGAAAGTTGTTTGCGTGGAAAGATATTTGGAATTCCGGGAATCGCTTTACGAACATGCAACTACCCGGACACTCAGGTATGGAGATGAATTTTCACATTCGCCCATCAAATTACTAGAAAAATACATAAAGATCGTCAATGCAACAATTCAAAGAGGTCAATATCCCTCATACATTAACAAACCATCTCCCCGAACGACTGAGCCACATCAACAGGAATGACGACCCCGAGGTGACCAGGTCAATGACATACATGACCGATCCAATCAGCCCGAATGAACCACGTCAATGATATGCTTTACAATGTCCGGGTCCACCAACGTAGTAATATCCCCCAATGAATCCTCCTCGCCGTTGACCACCTTGCGCAGAATGCGCCGCATGAGCTTTCCTGACCGCGTCTTGGGCAGGTCCCGCACAAGGAGCACCTTCTTGGGCGCTGCAAACGGGCCAATGTGTTTCCTCACCTGCAAGATCAACTCCTTCTTCGTCGCCGCCTCGTCGCTGCTCGGACTCTTCAACGCGACAAATGCGGTCACCGCCTGGCCCGTCAAGTCGTCATGGATACCGACAACTGCAGACTCGGCAACTGCAGGGTGCTCCAACAATGCAGCCTCAATCTCCGCCGTGGAAAGCCGGTGTCCAGAAACATTGACCACATCGTCGACCCGGCCACGGATCCAGTAGAACCCTTCATGGTCCCGACCGGCACCATCCCCAGTGAAATAAACCCCAGGGTACGGTTTCAGGTAAGTGTCCAGGTACCTGCCGTGCGCATTCCACACCGACCGTGCCATCGACGGCCATGGGTCCCGAATCGCCAACACCCCTTCCACGTCGTTGCCACGCAGCTCCTTACCGCTCAGTGGATCAATGATAATAGGATCAATGCCAAACATGGGGAAAGAGGCAGAACCGGGCTTGGTAGCAGTGATACCGGCCATGGGAGCAATGATGTGCGATCCCGTCTCGGTCTGCCAGTACGTATCGCATATATGCGCATTGCCCTTGCCGATATGCTCATTGTACCAAGTCCAAACATCCGGAGCGATCGGCTCGCCGACAGAACCGAGAGTTCTTAAGCTCGACAAGTCGTGGTTGATATGTTCAGTACCTGCCCGCTTTAAGAGCCGCAACGCAGTGGGTGCTACGTAGAAATGGGTCACCTTGTACTTGTCGACTATATCCCAGTACCGTGAAAAATTGGGGTATGCCGGAGTTCCTTCAAAAACCACCGTAGTCGCGCCGTTGAGAAGCGGGCCGTATACGCAATACGTATGGCCCGTGATCCAGCCCACGTCGCCGGCAGTGAACAAAATGTCCTGAGGATGAATGTCAAATACATACTTGGTAGTGGCCGCTGCTCCTACCAAGTACCCAGCAGTGGCATGTACCACACCTTTTGGCTTCCCAGTAGAGCCTGATGTGTAAAGCAAGAAAATAGGGTCCTCAGAACTGACTGAAACCGGTGGGCAGTACGGCCGATGCTTGACCACTTCTTCATGCCACCATTTGTCTCGACCTTCCACGAATGGAATGTCATTCCCAGTTCTTTTGAATACTAAAACATGCTCAACATTTGGGGTCTCCTTCAACGCACCATCGACGATTTTCTTCGTCTCAATGATTTTACCGCCTCTCAGCGACTCGTCAGTTGTAATCACAACCCGGGAATCGGCATCCACAATCCGATCTCGAAGTGAACCTGCAGAGAACCCTGCAAACACTACAGAGTGGATCGCACCGATTCGGGTAATGGCCAAAAGAGTGATCACCGCCTCGGGAATCATGGGCAAGTACACGGCAACCGTATCGCCCTTCTTGACACCTAGTGACTTGAGTACGCCTGCCACTTGGCTCACATCTCGTAGAAGCTGACCATAAGTCAAAGTACGGCCCTCATTAGGTTCATCTGACTCGTAAATGATAGCAGGTTTATCTGGGTCGGTGAATGCATGGCGGTCAACAGCGTTATAGCATGCGTTGAGCTCGCCCTCCACAAACCAAGCAATATCACCGTGATCGAATCCGCCAGACCGAACTGTTTGAAATGGTTTGTCCCACGACAAGGTTTCGCGAGCTAGATCGCCCCAGAACTCATCTGGATACTTCAAGCTCTTGTCATAGAGAGCCTTGTACTCGTTGATCGAGGAAAGGTGAGGTTTGCCTGGATGGTTTCTGTAAAAGTTAGTTTATCTTGTCAAATCTATTTTGCACTGACTTGAAGAAGGCACTTGGTGGAGACACCGACTCGACACCGTGAGCTTCTGTGACAACAGGCGGCACAGACAGCGGTGGTGCACTCGAGCTAGTAGTAGTAGTAGTGGAGGTCATCAAAGAGGATATTCGCAACAGACCCAGGTTCTTTGATCTTTCAGAATGAAGACCACGTTCAGTACCGGTGGGAAACCGATCCAATTTATACTGGACGGAGCTGTTGGTATATGCTGGAACGAGCGGCTGTCTCTTTGTGGAGAAGAGGGCTGCTGCGTGTGGAGCGCGTGAGTCCTGCTTAAAGTTGTCTCACTTTTTACTTATCGTCGGAAGCATCTCTAAGAGTCCAACACGGCCAAAAGCTCTATTGATCCTTCCAAATATGTTTTTGTAGTAGTATAGTGCCTGAAAATAGTATCGACTCTTGAGAAATGATAAATATTCTAATTTCCAACTGGTCAGAGCGATCCGGACTTGCCCATCGGTAGACGGAAGTGGGGGTGCGGCTGAAATCCAGTTCGGCTGGCTGGACATAATCGGGCAAATGGCAGCTTTTTCGAAAAAAGCGTCCAATAATGTGGAATCGCCAATAGAGCTTTGGGTGTCTCATACAAGTCAGGGGAAGAGACACACTGTGGAGAAATGTTGCGGGCCGAACTGCCGGTCGAGAGCGTCGTAATCGGTCTCTCCATTCGTCCTTTGGAAAGTCTTTGAGTTCAGGTGGGCATCCATCGACTCACAAGTCACCGGCCGGTGTTCGGTCAGTGTCTAATAATGACGGATATTCGGAATACCATTACCCTGTGTGGTCGTTGCGATCTAAACTTTATCGACATTGCAAACTTTAACACTGATCACGACCCGGACCCTGGAATCCTAAAATCGTAGGAACCTAGAATCTAAGAATCCTAGAATATATATAACAGTGGTTCGTGAACTTCGATTCGCTCTAGACCCACTCTTACTACCATTTCGTTTCGTCTGTGACCATCATCCGCTTAGTATGCACGGAAACCTCAAACCCACTCGCAGTCGGCTCTCGCTCAGTCTGGACTTTTGCTCCGGTTGACAGAGGGCCCAATAGCCGTACAGCGCATACATGCATGGACCTTTCCTGCAAACCAAAAGCCCCGTGGTGCTTCTGCCCTGATCACATCTGTTTTGTGATGGCCACAATGCAGTCTGTCCTTGTCGAAATCACGCCAACGAACAGCATCTCCATATCATTCCGAGTCCAAACTCTAACACTGAACATTCTTCATGGAAACTCGTCTTCTGCAGCAGAAATTTAAGCAGTGTGAAATGCGGCTGCAGAGTTGTTCTGAACACGCATTTCAAATTTTCGGCGCCCCTGAGCTCGTGCGTTTTGCAGCGCTGTTCTAAACACACAAACAACAATTCGCACACACACCAAATTCAACACACATCACTTACTAGTACGCTCAACCAGTTTGAGAGGAGACACAATCCAATACGCTCGTTTTCACTTTTTCAACTCTTTGATTCCTCCAACTCTCAAGCCAAGAGCGGTTTAGCGTACGAAATCGGTGGGTAAGTCAACCGTTGTCTCTCCGTGCGCCCAGTCCACCACCACCAACTCCAGACCCCCAAGTCCGAATGAGCCTACCGGGCAGCGACAAACTACGCTCCCGCAGTCGCTCGCTATCTTCTTCGGCACCGGTCAACATTGCTAAAAAGGTGACTGCTGCTTCTGCTGCTTCGTTGGAGTCGACCGACGAGGATGGCGCAAACCGTCACCACTTGAAGAACAACAAGTCGATATCATCATCTCTACATCCGGCCATGACCTACGGCAGAGGGCTGCCTCATACTGAGAGCCCCGAGTTTCGTATGCGACGCAATCCAAGCTCAAGGACACGATTTTCGCTATCGCCTAAGGCCAGGAAAATCGGGTTGCTCACGATGGGCATCGTGTCGTTGATGTTGCTGCTTAAAGCAGTGTTCAGCAACTCGGGCTATTACTATCGCACGGGTGTGCGAGTCCAGGGATTGACTTTCAGACATGTGGAAGCAGAAAATGAATTCATCGTTCCGGATCTCGATATTATAAAAGATTTGCAGTTGGACCCTACAACCGCGCAAGAGCTGCTGCCTGTCGCAGCCCAGTACTTTGCCGACAAGTCAATTGAAACTGTGATCGTTACCGATCTCGACTATGAGCGCTGGACAGAGGGCCATATCCGAAAAGTGGTGCAAAATAGACAGGACTATGCTAAGACACATGGCTATGGTGTGTTTTGCCAATGGGTTACAGATTACAAGTACAAGTTCCAGCAATCGCTTGATTACAAGCCGTGGGCTCGCATCGCCACGGTGCGGGCTGCAATGCACAGTTTCCCAAACGCCAAACGATTCTTATTCGTTGAGCAAAATGCAGTGATTGCCAATTACGACATCAGCGTCGAAAGCATACTAGAGCAAAAGTCTTTAGATGCCGCAATGCTAAGAGAAGCACCCGTGGTCAAGGACTCTCAAATCATCAAGACCATCAACTCTGTCAAGGCGCAAAATACCCGTCTGGTGCTCACTCAAGACGAGTTTGGCATGTCGCCGCACGTCTTCATTCTTCACAACTGCGACGATGCAAAGGTGCTGCTCGATTACTGGACAGACCAGCAACACCGCACTTACAAGCTGTTTAGAACCGAGCGACAGGTCGCTGAATCGCTCAACCACATCCTCCAGTGGCATCACTTTTTCTTGCGCAAACTAGCCATGATTCCAACGAAAATGTTGGCATCTTTGAGTAATACAAACGACCCGTCGCTGGATTATTCCCAGGGAGACTTTATTGCCGCGCTTCGTTGTGATGCCATCCCTCAAGCATGTGAGCTCGATTTTGATCATCTATATCGCCAGGTACGTTCATCTTAACGGAAAATCTCAGCATTTTTATCTTTGTGGGTTGTACTCTTTTTTTTTTGTGTTTTTGTTCATCAACGTGATCATGACTATTCGCTTCTCTCCACGAAACCACCACTGTATTATTATTGCCTCCAATATTTGTTTGTTTATCCGTTCCTTAGTTTTTTTTTTCATATGACAAAGAAAAATAATAAAAAAATACATAAAATGTCTACTCACTTTTGCAATCGCTCCTCCAAGACCCTGAGTGCTAGAGCTCTTCTTCTATCTGCTTCATTACTTGCCTCGCTCACGGACCCAGTTCGAATGGAGGCTCTTAAATTACTTGCATCGACTTCTTCTGAATTGAACGGCGTACAGACGCGCAGAGTGACAAGCACTGAAAACACTGCGTCGGAAGCAAGTGCAACCACCTGGCGCAGAGGCTCAGGGTAGAAAAAGTTGGCCAGTGCAAATGTATCCGAGGCATCGCCACGAATCTTTGCTTGAGGCTCGCTGCCAGCAGCAATCAACGAGTCTGTGGTCGGCAAAAGTGCGTCGATTTGTGCGACTTTGTAAAACCGGAGATAGACCCATGCCGTGAAAAACGCATTCCACGGAAGCAATACCATCACTGGCCGCATCAGCATTAGCCCCAGCGTCGAATAAGCCACCAGTGCTGGAAACACTAAATGCTTGACATGCGCCCTCAAAGCGCCTTGGAAGAAGACAATCGCATGCTCAGGTACCAACTGCTTGAACGCCACCAAAAATCCAGCCTGTAATCCCGCACCGCCGCTCACTACCGAGACGATATAAGCCTCGTTTCCGGTTATCGTGAACAATGTCACCAATTGGAACGCAGTGATCAAATTGGGTATAATGGCGACAATCGCTAGAAACAACGCCAAGTCGCGACTAGACCACACTCGTTCTAGGTACCGTCCGCACAATGCTAGTGTGGTGCCGGACAGGGCCATGCCAAAGATAGAAAACTCGATAAAGCTCGATGTGAGCAGAGTCCATGGGTACACAATAAACCGTGCCGGCACAAGTGTGAGGTATGGAAGGATTGTATCGCTGAATAGAGGATAGTTAGGCTTTGCACCTTCTTCGCTTTCCGGAGGTGCGTTTTTGAGTGCGTCGTCGTAAAGATGCGAATACGCTGCGTACCGTAGAGCGTACGCCGAGAGCGTGAGTACTGTGAATGCGATGACGCATGCTCTCGTCAGCGGCGGCAATGACAGCTTCATGTTAGTAGAAAGAGACGGGGAGCCGTTGTGATCTGTGTCGGCGGCGTGTTGATCAGATGTGTGGAGATATGAGAAGGGGTGGAGATACAGAAAAATCCGTGTTCAGATGGCGATGCGTGGCGCGTCAGAAATGAAACCCTTTTTTAAGCACTCTATGGAGATACAGCCGTGCCCGTAAGATTAACCGTTTTTTTTCATGATTCTTCTCATTGGTGCGACGCGAAGAGTTGGGATATTTGAACAAATATTATATAATAATAGAAGATATATGATGTGTAATATCTTTGTGGTTAATCAGCCCGGTTCTGCTACACACTCGCAGAGAATAAACATGGAATAGTTGTTCTTCTTTGAAACCATCAAGACTAAAATATATTCTACACAAACGTACTTCCTTCAAGTCCTTTTCAGTGTCAATATCTTTCATAGAAACGATAAAATGACTGGGTTATTGGATCTGAGTCAGAGCAGCATTTTTTGAGCCGCACACCGCCCCGCCGCACGAGCAGTGGCCATCTTGATTTTAGTATAGAAGTAAGCCAGCGTCACATTTTCAATCCCGGAAACCCTAGATACTTACAAGTACCGAGGTCAATTAAAAAAATTTCTTATTCGGCGAAACGCATCCCACCCATTCCTTCAAACTCAGGGTCCTTCTACTCCCGGAAAAAAATGAAAAAATTGCCGTTTTTGGACATTAAGGCGTGTGTCAAGGTATACCAGCTACGAGCGTAAATCGTGGTCCTACTTCATTCTCGGATAAATGGGCGGGTTTGTGTGTTCAGAATCGGTATGTATATTGGGATTTTGATCTAGATTGTCTTTCGGTATAGATTTATATGAATGTGACATCAGATGTGCGGCTCAAGGGGGAAGGGCTCTATTCGAAATGGTTCACCACTCGGAAGATAGCAGATAAAAACTTTTCATATGAACTTTGGTTTTGAATGCTTCCAGCTATAAATTTTTTCTCCTCGTTAAAATGTATGCATATTTGGTGGAATATTGTATGCATGTTTGGACGGCTTGGTCTGTACTAGATATTGCAACATTTCCTGACACGCACTGCAACAGGGTATTGGTGCTTTCAGCTATGGAATATTTCTCCTCGCGAAAACAGCATGTATATGTAGCGTTTCATCGAATATGCTCTCTTGAAAAGCATGTATATAGAGCGGTTTATCGAATATGCTCGCTATTTTCGGTCGCCTTAATAACTGACTTTCTCAAGTTTCTAAGTATCGGATAAAATCTCAAGCTGCCCCAAAAAACAGCATGCTGGACAAGAGTTTCGCAGGATCTAGCATTGCTCTAAATTCATTATGGAACATTCTCTATACAAGATCCGGATACAAGAGGTACTACCCAAGTGGAAGTACAAAACTAACTTGAGAACCAAATGATAAAGCTAACCGGCTACCTTTGCCGGAAGATAAAAAAACACTGTTGTTCATCGGAATCGCCTGGATAGCAGATTAGTAGCAGAAATACTCTCTCGTGTGCGGCTGAGACATTTCGGGATTTTGACCCTGTGATGTCTACAATGACAGAGCTGTCAGTTGCTGAGGGAATCATTATTAGACTAGGCATCAAAGCGTTTCCGCGTTATGAATACGCTTTCGATTGATTATATGTGGCTTGGGATTATGTGGGCTGGCTATTTTAAATCGATTCTAAGTCGTGCTGACAAGAACTGAGTTACAAATGTACCTTGCTCCGACGGAGCTACGATGTTTGGGGGTAAGAAATAAGAGGTTGAGATTACCAACTGAACAATAATTATGTTACTTTGCATCTGATTAACAAATCGTTAAGTGTACTCCCACTACGCGCGCAGTTACGCAGGGCACACACAACACACACAACACACACACGTTAGTCTCTGTGAGGAACTGTGCAAGCTTTCTCAGAAGAAAAAGAAATGGTTTGTGACGGGCACCAGCACCGATGCATCGGGTACGTCAATAGAATGTGGGCACCGGCGTATGCAGTTCACAGGCAACGCATGGATGATTTGCTTGATGAGTTTAAACAGGCCGCCACCTCCGATTTCAAAAGGCGCTCCTTGGTGAAAAAGTTTTGCTGCTCAGGGGGAGATGTTGGCGATATATTGCAAGCCTTGACTGGACGAACTATGGATCAGTATACGCCGAAGGTAACTTCTCTTGCCCTACATCACTTCAAAACAGAGCAGCGCACCACTCAGAGTCAGACTGGGGTATATCAGACCAAGTTTGTACGACTCGGAGCTATTGATAACGAGAATACAGATGATGGGTATGATGCCGACCAGCACGACGTCGAGCTCTCTTTTGAGTGCGAAAAAGCGTTGCAATTGGTACTGCTTTTTAACGATCTCCTTGGAAGAAAAAATCAACTTCTCTACTTGATTGCATCTGAACCAGATTTTTTCATGGGCCACAGGGAGACACAGCTTATGCAGGATATCTACGGCCGACCACAAACGTGTGTGCGCAAGCTATTTTCTTTTCTTGACACAATTAAGTGTGGATTAAGAATTAGAATTGGAGAGTACAATCTCCCTGGTGATGCCGGCCGGCCTGATCTTGCTGTGTCAGTATGTCATGTTGACGAGCCTTTGGGCAGGACAAAATCCTCAAAGTGTGTGTCAGTGCTCGAGTTCACGAGATCCATTGCGGGTATTTGGCTAGCGTGGCAGTTATTGGCTGGAAAGGGGTGGACGGATCAGGAGAAAGAAGCGTTTTTCGCATTGCGAGACCTTCCTTCGGATGAAGACACAGAGGATACTCTAAAAATATGGCAGACCGACCGTGCTGCCGCATGGCGATTCGCGGAAGAGCTTCTCGATGAAGTTGGCACGAGCCGTGTGGAAATAAGATATTTGGCAAAAGGGAAATCGAATTCGCAAAACCCAGGTCCGTCAGAGAAACCAGCATTAGATACGCCCTTAAGCGCAGAAGCCGAATCATCGGAGGAGCCCCCAGCCAAACGGCGGGAAATCGAAGAGCAGACTGAGTCAAGTGGTAATGTTGATGGGTCCGAAAAAAAGACGACCACTGGTCAAAAGCTTCAAATATCCTATTATATCAGAACTGGAAACAACGACGAAGTTGTAGATATTACAGCGAAACTTGAAGGCGCGCTATTCAAAGGTAGTTTCAACAACGATCGAAACGCTTGGGGGCAATCTACCAAATATGCATCACTCGCTCACTGCAGCAGGGTTGCCATAGCTGATGGATTGACCATTCTTGCTGGCTCGCTACGCGAGGTTACTGTCTCGAAAGGTGATGGAAACCCCACCGATAGCGAAGATGTTATCGACATTAACTTCTATAAAACGTTCATGATGCAATCGCATGAACGTGATAGCTCCTTAAAGCTTACAAACTATCTATGTAACGGCATATTTTCAGACCCCGACTATCGAGAAGTTGGCTATACGCTTTTATCATTAGCAGGAAGATACGCAGGTGAAGTTACACCGGAAAGTCAGGAAGAGCTGAAAAGGCTTATGAAGGATCATACTTATCGATTTGACAATCAACAACATGGTGCTAGCAATCCAGGCTTACAAAGAAGCTATGATATTTACAATAAGCAGAGACGTGCGGCTGTTGTGGCAGCTCTTGCTGACTTTGACAAGGCTTACCCTGAGCTCAAGATAATGGCTAGGCAATCAACATCTGATGCCTTTATTATTTCTGAATACTTCCGAGAAAACGTCGACGAGGGTGTTGAAAGCGGCGAGCCATTGAATGGTCGAAGCCTTTCTGTGGCGAAAGTGCAGCTTCGTGGTGACAATGAAAACTATTTTGTGCTGAAACAATATTCAGGAGACAAGGAATCAGTAGAAAGGATGTCACGCGAGCTGGAAGCATATCGTCGTGTCTCTCAGTTACGTCTATTTGATAGAAAGAGGCATGTTGTGGAGCTGGTGAGCTTCGGTTCGCTCGATCTCGATGAGGGAATACCGCGGCTCTATCTGCTGTTGGAATACGTTGAGCGTGAAGAGACGGAGGACTTTGACCTGGTTGAGACCAGTGCACAACTTTCGAAAGTAAACGACCTGTTGCTTTCTGTTGGTGTCACTCATAATGACCTTGACGAGCGTAACTACAACTGGCAACTACATTTGGATGGCCGGTGTTATATTAAAGTGTTTGACTTTGATCATGCGACATTTGAGCAGGTGCCCACGTCGGAACGACAGCATGTAAGTGACAGGACAACCGATACGCAGCTGCTACGTTAAAAGCCATTCCTACGTCGCTCAATTTAGGTCAGGTATATACTTTAAGTTGATAAAAAATGATAAACTTGTACATGGTAGACAAATCTGCCCGTAAGGAACGCAGCTTCTCCGATCAGCGAGGGGATACATGGTTCAATAGGACTAGGCAAACTCGCCAATGGCCAGGATTGGGCAGTCTGGCCGAGAAAGATCATGTCTCCAAAAGCATGGATGAAGCCCCCGTCCCCACCGTTGGGCATATGGGCAGAGGAACATCGCAACGCCCGGGCTCGCCGTTACTATGCCACAGCTCGTGGGCAACGGACATTAACAGCTAACTATCGCTGATGTGTGGGTGGGGGTATACCCTGTTGATACACGTTTATAACAGAACGATACGGGGTTTGGAAGTGAATTGGAGGAGGTCGATTATCAATCAGCTGAGTCAAACTCTGGATCACTTGAAAGACTCGCAAAGTCATTGAATTCATTGATGATGATGACGACGACGATGCTATAGTGCGGGCGAAATCAGCACCGAAACGCCGCAAAACAGATGGTGGGAATGTGTCCAAGAAATCCAAATCGGCGAAAAAAACAGGCCAGCGACAATGACCAAGGAAGCATAATAGCAGTAGTAAAGCGCAAAAAACCAGCAGAAACGGCCAAGCCTAAACGGTCCAAGGTAGTATTCCAAGAATTGTTCTTGGAAGATGACGAGGATGCAGGTGATGAGAGCATAGCAGATGAATTCGACTAATAATAAAAAACTGTGAATTGAGTAAGCTACGAATTAACAAAAACAATAAAGAAAAGTAAAAATATCATGGTTAGTGTGCGCGTGCTTAGAGCATATATCGGAGGCTTCGATTCTGCTTGTCAGTCAGGTTCTCCTCAATGGAATGATGGATATGTGCCTCTTCGCCCTCTCTCTCACGCTTGGCATTGTCGCGTCGCAAAATGATATATGTAACAGCAGCGATTACAACGACAGCAACGAGACACACAAAGCTACCAACGAACCCGGCATGGTACAATGGGCCCGGAGAAGCACCAAAGATGAATGGTCCAATAATGTTTCCGACATTTCATTTATAAAATATTTTGAATTATTTTATTTATTTTATTATAATTTATCTTATCCTATTATATATTTCAATATCCCACAAATGTACCAGCACTGACAGTCGCCTTCTTTGTGTGACCGGCAATGTTTGAGGATGCAATAGACACCGCCAAGCCGCCCGAAGCTACCTGTACAGCGATGAGGAAAATACCTGCAAACAAAAGACCACGGTTGCCTCGGGGAACAAACCAACAGATGAGCGTGCCTGCAATCGAAATCAGTGCACAGACAATCATATAAAAGTATCGCGAGTTTTTCCACACCCGCGTGATGTAAGATGACAGGAGAATAGACAATACAGTGACGGCGCCGATAGGACATGTCAATGCAAGCAAGCGACTGGAAGTGATTGAATCCAAAGCCGTTGATAACAATAGTTCCAAATGTGCCGAGGGCGCCTGAAGGCACGCCTGTGCAGAGGACAATCAACGCACAACTGTACACCTTGTAGTCTGTGAATGCCTCAATAAACTGATCGAGTCGGAACTCTCGATCAAAGTTACCAGCATTGTTTCGGTCCAGTCGCACTAGTGCAATCTTCCTTTCTTCTTCTGTAAGACCCTTGGTCGTCATGGGGTTACCTGGAAGCAAGAACAAGATAACAAAGCTCCAGCAGAAAGTGACTGGGCCAAGAACCAGGAACATTGGTTTCCAACTCGCCAGTGGTCCATTTATCTGGCCAAGTGCGTAGTTTAGAAGAGGAGAGATTGTCAGGGTTCAGACCCTAGACATGCTAGCCGCGCTTCAGCCGCAGGTCTTGAGATAATCTTAAATGGATTATCGTCGCATTAACCGTATTAACCGTATCGGTTAAGTTAGCGACAATTAAGTTGGATTGCTAGCCCTTGTCTGGAGCAAGCATCTTCATACCTATAAATATTCGCTTCTTTCTTACTTACTTTTTTCTCTTCTTCTCTACCTATACTTTGTTATACGTCAATATTACATCTTTATCTTTTACGAATCCAGTCGAGGCACGACTGAGGAATAGTCAGGTAGGAACCCTGACAGAGATGGCAGTAGCCACACCAACGCAGCAATACCACCAACCGTTTCTCACCAACAGTTACTTCCTTACAAGCATGTAGCTCGTAATGCTTCAACAATGAGCACTACAAGATCTTGCAATGCTCATGCTGGCCACTTCTGTCTTTAATCGCCGCTTCATCGATGTCGTATTCAGTCATCCTAATCTGACAGTATCCGGTATGCAATCCCGCTTTTGTTAAGTGCCGCGCACCATGTAACTGATACAGCGTTTTAATCCGGGGTAAAGGGTGCCGATACTTGTTTGTCATCCAGCCCTAGTGCGTGATACTACACACGAACGGGTAGGTACCATCTTCTTTCATAGAACAAAGAGTCCACTTTGAACTGAACCCTCAGCTCTCAATTCATCGTCGGGAATACGTTAGGCAGTACTTGGTGCTTTCTTGCCTCCAACGTAATCCCATTGCTTCGAATGTAGTCAGCATATCCTGAAACATAACGAAGTCTTTCAAATCCTCAGGAGGTGCCATCTCATTCGGAGACTACCAGTAAAATGCATCTCCCACCTCAGGACCAGTTGTCCGACAACTGTCATTAAGTTAAAAGACACCATTGAAAAATGCCCACGTCTCATTTGGAATCGCCAAATCAGTTGTACCGGTACTCACGGCCCTAACTGTCATCGCAGACGTCGCAACCAGCTTTTAACGGGTTCCACGGCCTCAAACTGTTCTGTCATTAAAATTAATTCTGGATCTGTACTCGTACGCCGACAGCATATCTTCTAGTCTCTGACATCCTGCACCCGCAAGGAAATGCCACCCTGGTTCACCAAGACAAGACACGCTATATTCAACGTTCCGTTGGTATCCGAACAAGACTATTTCGCCAGACCTTCTGGGCTGTCGCCATACCGGTACTTCCAAATCCAATCTGTTCCTCATCCAATACCTGTACCAAATCCCAACGCCAGGGACTTGACCCTACTAGTCTGGAAGAATGCCAGAAATAGCGGCCAATCAAAGGTATTGGGTAATAATATTGACGTATACGCACTTACCAGTGCGTATAGGTAAAGAAATAGAAAATGATCCGAAGGAATCATCCAAATATATAGCCTGGAGGAGTTAGGCTTTAATAACCTTGGGTTGCTAACAAAGGGGTTATCACTGAACTTAATGTTTAGCTAACCACAATCTACTAAAGAACCTTTTTCCCTTCAATACGGTGCGGCGGAGGTGTGCGGCTGAACCGGCATCCCATGTCTGACACATTTAGGAGACTATCCGGTTTCAAACAATGGATATGTCGCGGCGAAATCAATCAGTCAGAGCTGCTGGTATTTTCAGCGTGTCTGACACAATCAATTTGTGAACGAAATAGGAATTATTATGGAAGATTACTATGCTTTTAAACTAGTGTACAAGATGCGGAAGTATAGAAATGAAGAGGGCCATGGCTGGAAAACAAGAAGTGAGAGCTTGAAAATAATTAAAAATGCTGTAACGCATTCGTATGCGTCTCGATATTTAAAAGGTGCGCACCGGGTTGAAGCTATGATTATACTACTGAAACGCATCTCCAGCCTCTGGGATATAAAAGTGCTTAGACTTCAAATGCTTTATCACAAAAGCAGGAGCACTGATATCGAACAACACACCGACGCCGTCTTTGGGGCCGATTGGTAGCAGAATCGTCAACCGCGGGGACGCTGCCCACTTCTTCAAAGCGCCCTGTCTGCGTAAATCATGCTTCACCGTCGCTTTGAATGTTGGAAGCTGGTAGTACATGAGATCAACGTAGGACTTTTTCCCGCCTGATACAATGTCGCCAAGCGCGTACGCATTTTCTGCGCCAAGAACCCTCAAGTACTCATCGGTACGAACGTATCCTCGCTCGTCCAAGAACCGAGATTCGAGGTACCCGGCAGATGCCTTCAATCCGTATGATGCCACATACACATCTGCAGTGCTGCTCGAGCCATTGTTAAAATCAAGGGTCCATTTGCCGTCCACTTTCTCTGCCCTGCGCAGTTTAACACCGTTGACAACTTTCACGCCGAGCTTGAGTAGCTTGCGCTCTGTTCTTACAGAAAGCTTTTCATTCTCTAGCAACGGCAGCGGCATGCCTGCTCCGGTATACAAAGTCACGGACTTTTGCGGGTAGTGGTGCTTGATTTCTCCGCAGATCTCGACTCCCGTAGGTCCTGCTCCAACCACCACGATATTCTCAGCAGCCTTGATATCGGCGGTAAGCTGGTCAATTGCAGCACGAGTCTCTTTGTAGCTGTTGGTGAGCTTCAATGCGTCGGAAAAAGTTGCGGTACCGGTGGCCAGTACTACATGTTCGTAGCCTATCTGTTCTCCGCTCGCCAAATCAACTTGCTTGGCGTCGAGGTCGACTTTGGCTACAGTTCCTTTGATGAACTTGACTCCCCATTTTTCAGAATACTTTTGCAGATCAAAAACCACCTTGTCGTGGTGCTGGGGTTCAACCAGGAGCCGTGGCACTGCAATGTTGTAGAAAAATATCGAGTCCTTGGACACCCAAGTGATCTCGGCCGATGGTACTTGATCTTTGATCGTCCTGACCGCCGCCACTCCAGCATGAGAACCTCCAATAACCAGGACATTCACCATTTTGAAGTATAATGTAATTAAGAAGGTCACTTTGAAAGAGAAACTCGCTTCTCTCACATCACATCAGAAAACCGGTGCGAGACACTCTAAGGGGTAAACTCCGCCACAGCGATGCGGCTAAATGTTTCAAAACTAAACGAACAGAAATTTACAGGGAAAAACAAAATACGAAAAAAATTATGAAATGACGTAGCAAGTTGAACATAAGAATCAGGATCAAATCAAATGAGATCACAGTTCAGTAATGATAGCGTCAGCTTTCTCCACGGTCGAGGGCTGTTCAATGGCACCTATAGGATTGGACTTGAATACCAAGATGGATGCTGTGACGGCAGTGTTATTGACAAACTGCGCGGCAAATTTGCCCATAAACTCTCCGTAATATCCATCAGAAGTTTCGGAATCATCAAATTTAACTTGCTTGTCCTCTGCACCGATCATAATCAAGTTGCTGCCAGCGTCCTCACCAATAAAGGATTGGTTCTTGGTAACGGCCGTCTCAACATGCACGGCCAGGTCGGTCTCAGAAACAATGTCAGTTTTGACCAAATTGATCCTTCCACGAATCTCGGCCGGCAACTGTTCCTGGAGCTCATGCAAGTGATCCCAAGCTGCGGAAACGCTGACGGTCTGGTCATCATCTCGCTCAATCGCTTCGTGTCTCGTAATCACATCCACCATCAACCGCACGTCGGACGATTGGCAAAGTCTGAGAGCAAATGCGAGCGCCAAATTATCGTTAGTGGTGCCGAAAAATGGCAAGTAAATCTGTCTTGTGTAGTTCCAAGTTGGAGTAATGCTGAATCCTCGATCAAATAAAATACCAACCTGGCAGTGCGCATGCTCAAAAACTTCAGCTCCAAATCCAAGTCTCTTGTTTGATGCAGTACCACTTGCGGAAAGTAGCAGGAAATCGGAGTTGTCCTTGGACACACCGATCATATAAGCAGCTTGGTCGTCAGGAGGAGTTACGGCCACTTTACCAGTAAACGAGATTTTTCGCATCTGGGTAAAGGTGTTCACTACACGCAATGTAGGATCCTTGGCACCGAGCTCATCCGCATCCACCGTCGCCTGAATCAAATCAGAGGTTCTCTGAGATAAATCTACAAGCTTGACACCTAGAACATCCATAGGCTGGCTATTTGGCAGCCTGTCTTCGCCAGACAACAACTCAATCAGGGACATGGCAACGGAAATTGCGTCATAGTCATTGAGCAAAGTAATGAACCGTCCAAAAGCAAACTTTGGAATATGCATGATACCATCTGCTTCTGCAGAAAGCTCAGTTTGTCGAGGCGTGCCGTCCCAGTTGATCTCACCCTTTCGCCACTTTGCGACTTTCTGTCTGTACCACACCGGGTAAATGGCTTTGGTCAAGGGAGTGGTCAAGAAGGTAGTCACAAGAGTCATGACAATGAACATTGAAAAGACCTTGGGAGTGAGAATACCAGCGTTGAGTCCGAGCGTGAGTACCACAATCTCAACGATACCTTTACAAGACATGAGCACACCAACTGTAGCAGACTCTCTCCACAATAGGCCGTTGAATTTAGCAGCGACCATGCCGCCGAAGAATTTGCCGCTCAGTGCAATGACAATGATTGCAATGACATAGCCCCAGATTTTGCCATCGTTCAGCAGACCAATGTTGCAACTCAATCCAGCCAGGGCAAAGTACTGTGGTAACAAAACGACCGAAACGAGATCATCAATTTTCTCGATCAACTTGACCACAAACCCATTGTCTCGAGGAATGATTGTACCAACAATAAATGCACCGAAAATAGGATGAACTCCAATAATGTCGGTATAAAAGGAAGATACAAGTACCAAAAGGATCATTATAGCAATATCAAGCTGAGTAGGACCCCGCTCGAGACTCTTCTTTCGGCGCAAGAACCAAACTAGTGCGGGACGCGCAAGAAGTGTCATGACAAGAGCCCACCCAACGATAAGCAGAATTGTATACAGGGTGTTGATACCCTTGGATGAGTTTGCCAAGGTGATCGTAAGTGCAAGGAGCACCCAGCCCACCAAGTCATTGGCAATACCAGCAGAAAGGACAATCACACCTACTCGGTCTCGCAACAGCCGCAGCTCGGTCAGGATTCGAGCCAACACAGGAAGAGCAGTAATACACAGGGCCACTGCAACGAACAGACCATATGTGCCAAACGAGAATCTCTCCGTATCCGCATAGTTGTTGTACAAACCCACAGCGACAGCCCAGCCGAGCGCGAATGGGATAGCCAGACTAACAAAGCCTACTGTCAGCGCTACTTTCAGGTTCTTTCGCACATATGGAATATCGACTTCGAGACCAACAATGAAAAGAAACAAGATCAGACCCAGGTTAGCAACGGTTGTCAGGTTGGGTATAGAAGCTGCCGGAAAGATGGATTCGGTAAAGTTGGGCACGTGGCCCATGACGGACGGACCTAATAGAAGACCGACTATGACTTCGGCTATAACTCGTGGCTGATTGATGTATGACAAAGGGATGTGTATAAGTCGGCATAGTGTAATAATGATGAAGGACTGCACGATGAACAGAGTGATGGGATCCGACGGGTTGTAGACGATGGGATTCCGGCCACCCAGTACACCGGTCTGGTGCAACAGAGTTGCAGGTGCCGAGGCGTTGGTCGACATACTACTGAGGCTGGTATGATGGAGTCGTCGTACAAACTTCGAACGAAAGGTTGCAAGTGGTTGAAAAGGGGGAGGGGCCAGGATATGAGTTATATATTTTCGCTCACCGTTTCAGTGACGCAAGACAAGACATCTGGGGGCACTGCATGCGGCCGCCGCAGTAGGGAAAATAATCGGAAAAACTGTTTGTTTTAACGAGCCATCTGTGCGGTAGTCAGCCGGACAGTTGATATCTGCGGGGATTTCTCTACATTTTTGTCAGAGAATGGTCTGTGATGAGAGGGGTAGAATCTCATGTTTGGCATGGGCTCTCCAATGATCTGTGCTTCTGATGCGCACGTTTTGCTTGTCCCCTCACGAAACGGGCACGAAAGCGAGAGACAACAGGATTATTTGTTATTGTAGCGGTGTAAAGTTGTCTCGTTAACATTGCTCATGTGTAAGGATACGCCTCATGCTCTTGAATGGGATTGTCTCGTCCCTGGTGGTGGAGGAGCGTTGGCGATCTGCTTGATGGTGTCAACGGTCGATAAGATAAAACGATTGATCACCAGCGCTATGGATCAAATGTACGCTATCTGTATATGTTGGGCTATAGTTGCGGATAGTCATATACTATTTGCATGCTCATATACCTGGCTCTCTTATACAAATAACCACGAACGTTTGTGTATTCCAGCCTTATATTATATGTTTATCCATATGCTCTAAACGTCTCTAGCTGTGATGCTGACCTGAATATTACATAAGCATGCTCTGCGCGGCGCCCCGGGACGGTGCGGCTCTACGGTCGTTTCGTCCTGTTGAATGAGTACAATAAACCGATATTTGAGTCTTTAGGAACTTAGTCAAACATTCCTGATTCTTGGCTCAAGAGGTATATTGTTGATTTGGTCGAATTTATGCAACTACAATAAAGCACGGCTGAGCAGGGCCTAGAAACGGAGCTAATCCTCACCAAACAAACCGCCATCGAGACATGTGACAAAAAGGCTCACCACTGATTTTGACACTTTTTGTCCCCCCGCATTTTTCGTCGGTTCGACACACCTTTTTGAGTTCGAGACAGACAATCTGGAGACCGTCTTTCACCTCAGCATAATCTCGTTATACAGGAATCGTATTCAGGAGTTCTGTGTGAACCTTCTAAGCCCTCGAGCGACTCACAAATATACCCGGCTATCACAATGGACGACCAGCAACAGCAGCCGACCACTTCACAACCACCAGCCCCACCAGGCCGAAGGAAGTCGGTAGTGGCTGACCAAGCCAGTCATAGAGTACAGAAGCAACCTGGCGAGCTATTGTCACCCGAAGAGAAGAAGGCAAATCATATCGCGTCGGAGAAAAAGCGAAGAGCGGCAATTCGAGTAGGGTTCGATAAAATCACAGCTATAGTACCCGACCTCGATCCAAGTCAAGGAAGATCGGAAGCGGTGGTATTAACGAAAAGTATGAGCTCTTTCTTCCATCTTTTGTCATATTCAGTGCTAACATAAGCTAGCTGTGGAGTTTCTGACTGCTTTGCTGGATGAGAACAAAAATCTCAAGCAACTTGCAGATGAAAATAACGTCCCACTGGAACTGAAAGAAGTTCGTAGGTATCCTTATTCGTCATGAAAGAACATTGCATTATGATGTATTTCAACTCACAAGCATGACATAAGAACCTTTGGGTTTGTGTTTCGCCTCGGCTCGGTTGCAGGTGCTTAATAGCATAGTGGAGTGGCCAATCTAGTGATGATTTTTCAATAATCCACGCAAGAAATATATGATGACGGCTGGAAGTTTGGGCTCATATCCTCTAGACTGGCGGCTGTATAGAGGAACGGACATCGGTTGTACACTAGCACGTTTATATCGAGAACCATGCCGAAAGAACCTGCAAGGGATACACAGTTGAGCATATTTATATAACAAGCTGAATATAACTGAATGAATCATTATTCAACTTATTCGCTTGGTTAAAATGAAAGATAGATTTTTCAGCACCATCTAGATCCCTGTGCGCTCAAGCTATCACATCTTGGCAAAGAGGAATCCTTTAGCACTGTCCAGATTATTTGATCTAGAAACGAATGCAATATACTGTACTGCTTTCATTCCATAACTGTTATACAGGGTCAACGCTTGTACATTTACAAGCGTGAAATGTTGGTATGTGACACAGAATTGTGGAGACGCGCGTGTCTGAATCAATCTTACAGCGTTCCAGCTGCTGGAATTAGTCCCATATCGATTCGATAGCTCAGAACGATAGATATTTGACCACACAGCCACAGCCTGAACATAATCTACTAGATAAATATCTCACAGGCACGAAATTCATTGGATCAGACAAAATTCCGTGCTTCGGCGTTGTCCATAGTGGCCCTGCCCTTCCACCGACGGAGTAGCCGGTGGTTATGCAGATCGCGGCTGCACGCAAAGCGCAGAAGAGACCCCTCCGCCGAATCACTATCTCGATATATATCTGTCTCCAGTCAGCAAGAAAAAACGTACTTTTCCATTCTAACTTTCAGCAACAGAATCGTCTTGTTGGATATTCGCAACATCTTTTCATTCCGATCTTAAGAAGCTAATATCGCAAAGAGGTCGAACCCCGGAAATCATGACCCCGCCAGTGGCCACTAGCGTAGTCTCGAGCTCTGGAACTTTAATACTGCATCAAGAGCTAGCGCAGTACAATTTCAGCAACAAGCTAGTGTTCTACCTTAATGGGCGTCGACAAGAGCTTGTGAATCCAGATCCGCAAGGAACGCTTCTGGATTACATCCGCGATGTGGCAGACCTACGAGGCACCAAGCTTGGCTGCTCCGAGGGCGGCTGTGGAGCTTGCACCGTGGTTGTCGCGTCTTATGACAGTGAAGAGGACCGTGTCATGTATGTATTATTTTTGAGAAGAAGCGGGGAGCTAACTGGAAATTTAGACATTCAGCAGTGAACGCATGTATTGTGCCGTTGATTTCGGTCGAAGGAAAGCATCTCATTACAGTAGAAGGCATCGGCGATGTCAAGAACCCGCACCCAGCACAGGAAAGAATCGCTTTATTCCACGGCTCGCAATGCGGTTTCTGCACACCTGGCATTGTGATGAGTTTATATGCTCTTTTGCGGAATACAGTTCATCCTACTGAAGAGGAGATTGCGGAGTCCTTTGATGGTAATCTTTGTCGATGCACCGGTTACAAGCCGATTATAGATGCAGCCAATACCTTTACATGTGGTAGAGCTGGTGGATGTTGCCGAGATAAAAAGTCTGAACCAAAGCAATCAAATGGTGCGAGTACTAACGGCGAATATACCTCTACCAACGGTAAAGCGAATGGCACTAATGGTCATACAAACGGTTCAAATGGTCTTGCAAATGGCTCTAGTGGTCATACGAATGGCTCCAGTGCACCTTCAAACGGCAATGGATCTGGATGTTGTGGAGGCAAAGTCAACGGCTCATGCTGCAAATCTAACGGTAACGCCGCCAATGGCACAGAGAACAACAATGAAATTGATATGAACAAGATATTCACCCCTGATGGCCTGGAAGTGAAAAAATACCGTCCAGAGACAGAGCTTCTTTTCCCTGCTAAATTGAAATCCTACAAATTGGAGCCGCTATATTTTGGCAACCAGAAGAAAGTATGGTTCAGGCCTACAACAAAACAACAACTACTGGAGATCAAGCATGCGTATCCGACTTGTAAGCTTGTGGGTGGTGCATCTGAGATCCAGATTGAAATCAAAATGAAAGCTGCAGATTATAACATCTCAGTTTTCGCCAATGATGTAGAAGAACTCAAGCAATGGAAGCATATCCCAGGCAAGGGTCTAGAGTTTGGAGCCAACATTAGCCTCACGCGGCTGGAGCATGTGGCACAGGACCTTGCAGCCAAGCTAGGACGAAAAGGTCAGATCTTCATGTGCATGGTAGAGCAGCTTAAATACTTTGCAGGCCGTCAAATTAGGAATGCAGCTACACCTGCCGGTAATATCGCGACTGCATCGCCAATTTCAGACTTGAATCCAGTGCTAGTTGCGGCGGAGGCCATTGTCACCGTCGAATCGATAGCCGATGGCGAGCAAGAAATCTCGATGAAGGATTTCTTTATCGCATATCGTAGAACAAAGCTGCCAGAGAACGCCATTATCACCAAAATATTTGTGCCTGAGGTGCAGCCGTCTAACGAGGTCGTGCGGGCATACAAGCAAGCTAAACGAAAGGATGACGATATAGCCATAGTCACAACGTGCATTCGAGTCGCTATGGATGACGATAACAAGATTACAAAGGCTCGATTGGCATATGGTGGTGTCGGCCCAATGACCATGGCAGCGAGGAAGACGGCAGATTTATTGGAAGGTAGAGTCGTGACTGCAGAGACACAGAAGCAGGTTCTGGAAGACGCTATTGACTCCCTCAGTCATGAATTTGATATGCCGTACAGTGTTCCTGGTGGGATGGCGTCATTTAGACGAACGCTGGTCATTTCATTTTTCTACAAGTTTTGGAATGAGCTTTTGAAGGAAGTGGGTTTGAGTCATGTTGACAGCTACGAGGAAGACGCCACACTCGAAGTGACTCGAAAGATCAGGCCTACTGGTAAACGGAACTTGGTTAATCCTTACGAGCAGAAGGTGGTTGGTAAATCCGATCCCCATTTGTCTGCTATGAAGCAGGTCACTGGCGAAGCCGTTTACATTGACGACATTCCGCTACAGCACGGAGAAGCTTATGCAGTACAGGTTATGAGTACAAAGGCTCGAGCGAAGATTGTGAGCGTTGATTACAGTGAGGCATTAGATATTCCTGGAGTGCACGGTTACTGCGACATTGAAGACATGCCCTCAAGAGAAGCTAATTACTGGTCACCTACGCCGGTGGGTTCAGAGCCGTTCTTTGCAGATAAAGAAGTCTTCTTTGCAGGTCAGTGCATTGGTTTGATTGTTGCTGTCAATCGTGAAGTGGCTGCAGAGGCGGCAAGAGCTGTCAAAGTTACTTACGAAGACTTGAACTCAGTTATCACTATCGAGCAAGCAATTGAGGCGCAGAGCTTTTTTGACTATCAGCCCCGTTGCGATAAGGGAAATGTCACTGAAGCATTCCAAAACTCCAAGTACGTCTTTGAGGGTTCTGCTCGAATCGGTTCTCAGGAGCATTTCTACTTAGAGACACAGGCCAGTCTGGTGGTGTATGAACCCGAGGACGGCGAGTTGAAAGTGTATTCTTCTTCTCAAAATCCAACCGAGACACAGATGTTTGCTGCACAGGTGACTGGTGTCCCAGCTTCACGAGTTGTGGCTCGTGTGAAACGAATGGGTGGCGGTTTTGGCGGAAAAGAAACACGATGCTGCCAAGTGTCGTCGCTTGCAGCAGTGGCCGCCAAGAAATTCAAGCGGCCAGTTAGGATGGTCCTCAGTCGAGCAGAAGATATGATGACGGCTGGTCAACGTCATCCTTTCGTTATGAACTGGAAGGTTGGATTGGATGAGAATTACAAGTTCACGGCCTTGGAGGGCAAGCTCTATGCCAATGCTGGATGGAGCATGGACCTTACCAAGGGAGTCATTGAGCGAGCGGTTCTACATTCCGAAAACTGCTACTACTTCCCCAACGCTTCTATCCAGGCTTTCCCTTGTAAGACCAACGTTGCGTCCAATACCGCGTTTCGAGGTTTTGGCGGTCCACAGGGCATGTTTATGGCTGAGAGCTACATTTACGAGATTGCAGATAAACTGGGGATTGAGCCTGATGTTTTGAGAGAAATTAACTACTTTGATCCTAATGCAGGGCAGACTACCCCTTATCAGCAACCCATTGGTGAAGACTTTACGGTGCCAGTGATGGCCAAGCAAATCAAGACCCAGTTTGAGTACGAGCAGAAGCGTAATGAGGTTGAAGAATTCAACAAGTCGCACAAATGGATCAAGCGTGGTCTTGCACATGTACCGACCAAGTTTGGCGTATCTTTCGGAGCTGCATTTTTGAATCAAGCCGGAGCACTAGTGCATATTTATCATGACGGCTCTGTTCTGCTCACCCATGGAGGCACTGAGATGGGCCAGGGACTACACACCAAAATGTCTATGATATGCGCACAGGAACTCAATGTGCCACTGGACAAGATCTTCATTTCGGAGACTGCCACCAATACTGTTGCCAACACGTCGCCGACTGCTGCGTCTGCGTCATCGGATCTCAACGGGATGGCTGTCAAGCATGCATGCGACCAACTGAACGAGCGACTGGAACCGTACCGCAAGAAGTTTGGTCCTGATGCGACCATGGGGCAAATTGCTCATGCTGCACACTTTGATCGAGTCAACTTGTCTGCCAATGGTTTCTATAAGACGCCCGAAATTGGATACATCTGGGGCGACCCCAACCCCAAGCCTGCATTTTTCTACTATACCCAAGGCTGCGCTGTCTCGCTGGTGGAGGTGAACATGCTCACAGGAGACTGGTCGTGCCTGAGAACCGACATTGTGATGGATATCGGCCGCCCGATTAACCAGGCCATTGACTATGGCCAGATCGAGGGAGCCTACGTACAGGGTCAGGGTCTGTTCACCATAGAAGAGAGTCTTTGGTTGCAAAACGGAGCTATCTTCACACGCGGGCCAGGTGCTTACAAAATTCCTGGGTTTAGAGATATCCCACAAGAGTTCAATGTGTCGCACTTGATGGATCGCGAGTTTAAGCATTTGAAGACAATCAACCGGTCCAAGGGTATTGGTGAGCCACCCTTGTTCCTTGGATCAGTGGTGTACTTTGCTATTCGAGATGCTCTAAAGTATAGTCGTATGACATACAACAAGGGTCCGCTGGTGGGTATTCCCTCTCCAATGACAACGGAAAGGATTAGAAACCTCGCTGGCGACCCGCTAGCAGACCGTGCCGCGAAGGAACCTACCGAAGGTGATAACAAGAGCTTCTTTTTGTATGCATAGTTAAATTATAGCCAATGATTATTTTTATTTCTTATTTGTTCTTGTAGTTGTGCTCTTACAGACCGTTGCCGTATGTACTGAATGAGTATACTGCCCACTTTGCTGATTCCACGCCGTAACTCCTTCGCCGACGACCCACCCTGGAGAAAAGATTTTAACATACTCAGTCGAAGTGAGTAGCCGGAACGAGCGAATTCTACCCACTGATACTGAGACGATGGTGCGGGTCGTGTCGTCGATATCATAGCAGTCGCCGCACGTAACATGGAGCCATGTCTCACTTTCATGCGTTAAGCAGGGGTCGTGGTGCAAAAGCACATCGACATTTTGTTTAGCTTGAAAGAATTTTTTTAAATGAAGCTACAGAGAACTAGTAGAGGTATTACGCTGTATTGTCAAGCATGACGAATTTTCGATAGTCAAATAACCTCCCCTGCTGACACCGTATTTCAAGGTGCACAACTCTCGAGTTTCATCATTCACCATTCATTCGTATCTTCTCCAACCACTTTTTGGCGAGTATGGGTATGCTTGAATTTATGCCAATAAATAAATAATGCAAATTGTTGTATCACACCATTCAGTTGCCGCTTTTGCGCTGGATGATATGCATGTAGTGGCCAGGTACGTGGTTTGCGCACTTCTCACAAGTCGCAACGTATCCGATTTTGACCTGTACTTTCGCTCCGTCATCGCAGCTCGGTTTTTCGCGACCTTGTTGTGTCGGCGGCCCGGGCTGGCTTATTTTCTGGCACTGGTCATCTCCATTATGATGCTGCTGCTGATGCTGAAGAAGTCTGGCCAGTTCGGGCTCATAAAATCGGGCATCCTCCTCAGCTAGTTCAGGAGTCGGTTCCTGGAATCGGCGCCGTTTGTGCATCTCTGCTATCTGAGCGTCACCGTCCATATCATTGATCTCGTCGAAATAGCGTCTCTCCTCGATCTCGTCGCTCAGCACTCGTTTGCGACCGTCACTACGGGGTATCGTGACCGGCCCCGAATCTGTAGAATGTGACATTTGTGCCTTCGTTTCGTCCTCCCTTCTGCCTCTTTGATGAAATGCTGGCGCTGTTTGATTATTTCTGTGTTGATGAGTTTAGATTACTGGCTTTGGTGTAGAAGCTGTCAAAAATGGCCCGTACAGCGCGGGATGTACGAGGTGGGAGCGGAGGCGGGAAGCTCGAACAGTATGTGGCTGCTATTCCAAGTTGATTTTTTCGATAAACTTGTTGAAAAATTCAAGTATTTATGTAAAAGAACTACAGATTGCGATTTTAGGAGAATATCTTAACTTTCTGTGGACACTTCGTTTCCATCGTAGGTGCTTGTTTCCACTTCTTTTCTCAGCCGTGCGTTACATTTCTTGTCATGTCCCATGCCCGCAAACAGCGTTATACCTAAACCTAAAAGACATGCTGATCCGATATCCATAGCTCCGAAGGTAGCGGGGGGTGATTATGTTAAAGGCACTAAAGTACGGGTGGATTTCGCCTGCCAATCATGTGCAAGGAGTAAAGTCAAGTGCGATAGGACATCGCCGTCATGCTCTCGATGTATATCCCGGAAGCTAAACTGTGTTTACCAGCCTCCACAACCTCCAAGGAAGCGTATTAGAACTAATGGCGATATCAGCGATAAAGAGAAACTCCTGCTGTACGAGCAGATTCTGCGAGAGCATGATCTGCTGCCGAGTGGTGCCCGGCGGGAACTTGTATCACTGCCATTTAACGACCACGATAGCTCCGGCAGCGGCAAAATTTTAGCGAGCAATGGAAAATCGAGATATGTACGGAGTAATCTATGGCATAACCTTGGCGATGACGAGATGCACAATATATCAGACGACGAGGGAGACGAGCAGATTGAACATGATCCAAAGTCGGATGTAATTCTGGATCCCTTGACTGGGTCGTTTATCGGATCCCCTGTGAACAATATACGCACACAATTGCCTTCTTACGAGAGGGCAGAGATGCTTTGGAAAGCGTTTATTGAGAATGTGAATCCTGTGAGCAAAATCATTCATGTCCCTTCCACACATGAAATGCTCAAGTCGTTGCACTCCTTGGAATACGATGCACAATCGAAATCGGACCGCAGCTTGTTATTTGCAGTATACCATTTTGCGGTTTTTTCAATGACCGAAGCGGAATGCCTGCAAAAGCTAGGTGACTCTCGCCAGCGGCTGCTACAAGAATACCACCTATCCACAAGATGCGCTCTTGTAGAAGCATCGTTTCTCAAAACTACACAGATGAATGTCCTTCAAGCGTATACGTTGTTTCTCCTCGCTTGTAGGTACTCTTACGATCCGCATACTTACTGGATCTTGACTGGGGTGGCACTACGCATAGCGCAACGCATGGGTCTCCAAAAAGATGGGACGAAGCTAGGTTTGTCGCCATTTGATGTACAAATGCGACGACGGCTATTCTATCAGCTCATTCCCTTGGATGGTGTTGCTGGGCACATGTCCGGCACGGGTATTGACACTTTGCCTGAGAGCTGGGACACTCAGCCTGCAGCGAATATCGACGACAGCCAAATTTGGCCAGGTATGGAAACTTCACCGGGCAACAAGGATGGGGCCTCTGAGATGATGTTCTGTCTCGCACGTTTGTGTATCGGCACGTATCTCGTCAAAAACGGGAAATTCACACGCAACGAGCACGATGACGCGGAATTCAAACGCGTAATGGCTCAAGCTCAGAAGGAAGTAGATGAGAAATACATCAGCCACTGTGATGTCGTCAACCCGCTCCATTTCCTGACAATGTGCTCAGTAAAAGCCGGTATTGCTGCGATGCGCCTTACTCAGCGCCTTTCAAGGGCACGGACGAGGGATATCACGAGAGAGGACAAACTAGAAATGGTCCATCTAGCAGAGAGTATAATAGACACCGATGCAGCGACACATGCGAATACCAGTTTGAAGAGATTTGCCTGGTATATGCGGCCATTTTTCTTATGGGGTACGTGGGACTCGCTGATTGTGATATTGACCAGTCTGTGTCGGCAGGATCTATTATCTAAAGAACAATGCACCGATGCTTGGAAAAGGATAGATCAGCTTTACGGTAATCATGCTGATCTCCTGACCTCAAAGCGTGCTCTCTACGTTGCGTTTGGCCGGCTCGCATTGAGAGCATGGGAAGCCAACCCGTCTGAGCAAACCCAAGAACCCAACTTCATCCAAATACTCAGATCTTCAAGGTTAAAGCCGCAGTCGCAATCTCTGGAGTCATCGAGTACTAGTTCACTGGAGCATTTTGGCGAATCAATGATCGCGACTGACAGCGAGCTCAACTTTGATTCTTTGGAATGGGATTTTTGGCAGAAATTAATCAAAGACGATCAATATTTCGAATTTGAATGATACTATTCTTGCATGTCCTCTGTTTACGGCAAGTGTTGGATGCTGTTCGGGCATATATGTGTGTTTGAGAATGCGCGCCTCTGATTGGCCCAGGCTTCGGGCCCGAAGCGCGGATATCGTTTGATTCCATCAGTCCCGTTCGCCAATAAGCATCTGCTGGCGTTTCGTGGCTGATTTCATTCAAGGATCATTAAAGTCTTTTGATTGGATAAATCCTCGGGCGCCTTGCTTTACTTGCTCAGATGAGCCCCATTTTACGCTAGAGCAGATTGTTCCTATATATGCCTTTACTATACCACCCCACAATGCTTTCACAAAAACAGAAACTAACATGACCAATTTACGAGTTCTTATTTCTGGTGCGTCCATTGCCGGCCCGTCTGCGGCGTACTGGTTTGCCAAAGCTGGCGCCGACGTCACAGTTGTTGAGCGGTACTCCAGCTTTCGCGTCGGCGGTCAAGCTGTGGATATCCGTACTGCAGGAGTTACTGTCATGCGCATGATTCCAGGGATGGAGGAAGCAGTGCGTGCTAAATCAACGCAACTTGAAGGTATAAGCTTAGTTCGTGATGATGGCCGGCCATACGGCACAATCACCGCAACAGGAGACCCGAACCAGCAGTCGTTGGTCTCCGAGTATGAGATTTACCGTGGAGACTTGTCGAAGATTATTTACGATATGACTAAAGACCACAACCGAATCAGGTACGTCTTTGGCGAACAAATTGCGTCGATTGACCACGGCGACAGTGACGGGCCTGCGAAAGTCACATTCGCCAATAACAAGATCTCTCCCAGTGAGTATGATCTGGTAGTAGCTTGCGATGGGGCTACATCACGAACTAGAGGTGTAGGTCTTGGCTGTCATTACCGTGACCACCTTATTCCATTGAACTCATGGAGTGCTTACTTCTCCATAGATCGCGACCTCGTTGGCGGCAGCAAAATCGGCAAGGCTTACAGTGCACCCGGAGGACGATTCATCGCTGTGGGCATGGACCCAGCTGGAGTCAACAAGGTATGCCTTATGGGCATTCACCCGAGAAACAAGCTGGAGGCAACGGAAGCGTTCCGTGAGGCAGTCAAGCACGGCGAAGATGCCGTCAAAAAGGTCATTGCCCAAGAGTTTAAAGGAGCTGGTTGGATCACTGATGCCGCTCTGGGAGAGATGATGGTTTCCAGGGACTTTTATGCTCATGAATCTGTCCAAGTCAAAGTGCCAGCGCTGTCTAAAGGCAGATTCGTAATGGTCGGCGACGCCGGTTACGCTCCTGGTCCAACTGGCTGCGGTACCACACTGGCACTAGTTGGAGCTTATATTCTCGCTGGCGAGGTCCTCAAGCATAGAGGTGATACTATGGCAGGATTGCGGGAATATGAAGAGCAGATGCGGCCAATCATCAATGAAATGCAAAAGATCCCGCCACTTGTACCAGGGGTGTTTGCTCCTGAAACTAAATGGGGCTTGTGGTTGAGAAACAACATTTTCGCATTGATAGCCTGGAGCAACGTTTTGCATTACGCGCAAAAGTTCTTTGGCAGCGCTTTTGCTTCTTCGGATGAGTACAAGCTCCCAAAATATGACTGGGTAGAGTGATTATTCAGTTTAGGAATCATCAAAATCATTAAATTACTAATATATAAAGCAACTCTATTACTGAGCAGGTGCGAGTTTCTTATCTCTTTTGTAAAGATACACCAGTGGCACTAGCAAGATGAGCATCATCGCATCCAATGCAATGTTGTAAGCGTATCCTTTCAAGTATCTAGGAGCATCTTCTGTTTTCCAAACGAATAGCGGCACCCATACCGAGAACGTGTTGCCGAGAGTGTTCATAGTCGAGAGCGTCAAGGCTCGCTCCACATTATCACCTGAGCAGATGACGTTGGCCCATGTGTAAATGACTGCAGCGATCGAATCGGCAGTTCCTGACAAGAAGAATGCAAACATCTTAGCACCATTGCTGATGTTCCATACTGTGAGAAGGATACCTGCTACCAAGTTAAGAATCGCAACGTAGGCAATCAACCAGTGATAGCTGTCCTTAAAACTATCAGAAATAGCACCGTTGATCAACGAAAAGACCATAGTGACGGCTGGGATGACGGTGGTAATGGTGTTGGTTTGGTAATTGGAGTAGTTCTCTTGAAGCCACAGAGTCAATCCAGAATTGGACGAAATGCCATCGGCTTGGGAAAAGAATACTGCAAACAAAACAAGCATACCAAAATGCCAGTTGCCAAAGATTGCCTTTTTGATTGTGGAATACGTCAGCTTTGTGTGCGATGAAGTTCGACCCTCCCGAAGCATTCGTAGCCTGGCAAGCTTCAACTCTTCCTCGGTCAAGAACCAGTTCCATTTTCGCGGCTTGTCTGGTAAACCCGGAAGCACAAGGAATCCGTACGCAGTGATTGGAGCGGTGATTATGAATGCAATCACGTAAAGCCACTGCCAGCCTGCTAGCCCGCCTACACCGTCCAAGTTTTGTTCAGCAGCTGCTTGAATGTATCCACCGGACATTGCACCAATTTGTGACGCACAGAAATAAATAGCAGATCGCTTCGTTAACTCGGATGCAGTGTACCAAGATCCCAAGATCCACTGGACGGTCGGGAAGAAGAATGAGCCCATGAATCCGATACAGAATCTCAGCGCGTAGAGCTGGTGGTAGTTGGTGATTTTGAACATTCCCAAGGTGAACAAAGACCAGACTGTGTCCATCACTGGAAGATAAATATGGATTGGGATCTTGGTTGCAAGCATGGACAGTGGGATCTGGCCAAAGATGAATCCAGCCATGTACACCGACGATTGGTATGTCAGCTGATTGCCATACATACCAAGGGCCTCTTTCATACCAGAAACGTAGGCATATGGAACAGTCGAAGAATCAAGAGTTTTGACGAAAGAGCTCAAGAAAACATAGAGGAGAATGAGTAGATCAAGCTTGATAATAAGCTTTCGCTCGAGCTTAGAATCTGTGTCTGAAAACCATTGATACCATTTATGCGGAGCTTGCTTACTCGAGAGGTAGTTGATGTCTTCTTCTGAAAGGTTATCTTGCACTGTAATAACAGTTGAAGCTCCTTTTTCATCCCCGTGACGCACTTCTTCCTGAGTGGTGCTGCCCGCACGGGACTTTTCGTGAACCGATGGTGTGCCAGTAGACATTTGTCCTGTTGAAGAAATCACATTTTCTAGCAGCTCCATCTTATTAAATATCTGCGAAATACTTCTTCATATTCGTTCCAATCACGCAATAGCATTGCATATGGCGATCTCTTTTTTGCACGGCTAAAAAGCTAAAATTCGACAGAGTTTCTCATGGATCAATGCGTCGAGAGACATCCGGATGTAAGGCTGCAAAGGTCTCAGTTGTGCGATAGCGGCGCATAAAAGCATCAAATTTGACTTGAAAATTAAAAAAAAAGCAGTTGACACAGCAACACTGGCTGTACTATTGTGCATATGAGATTTCCTACATGTAGACTGAAGCATGTGCGATCTAGATGCTTATTACTGCAGACGGTTTATTCTCACGGTTTAGGCGCTGAGAGGGGCGGCGGGGGTCGCTCTCCGAAGTAAGAAGCGCGCATCTTCGATATACTTGTTATGTTATGGCACTATTAGATATTCTACTCATATGCGACTAATAATTTTATATGACTTTTAGAGTAATTGAAATTCTGTGTGAAAATAAAAGGGCATAAGAAAAGGGCTTTAAAAGTTTTCAGTCGACCCCGGCAAAATTGCCGGACAAATCAAATGTGCAAGACTCTGTTGCAGCAGAGAAACACATTCAGTGCAAAACGCAATACCGGCGGCTCAATGTGTAAATAATTTGTAAATAATTTGTAATCCGTCCATTGATGAGTTCTTTGTACGTACTCTGCTTTAGCACGACCCCCGAAGCCTCGAAACAACACCAGCGAACAGACGTAAACCATCAGTTGATAAAGACAATCCATCAAATAAGGAGGATCGACCATTATAACAGAACATGTTTGAGGTTCTTCCTAACCGACACTCTTGAAAGAGGAGAGTGTTCAGTTGGTTTTGCTCCTATCCCACAAGGGACACATGGGTAAGTGTCTGGTCGAGCTGAGACCGACGCTGTGTGAACCAAGGACATGTCACCGCATTTGACATCTCGCCACAAGATCAATAAGCAAAGTTAAGCTGGCTGCTAATTTCGCTATCTTTTCGGAGGATGCTGATTCATGGCTATTTCTCACTGGGTAGGTCAATACTGGAAAGCTGAATCCGTTTATAAAAGCAGAGGCACGAAAGTGGCAAAACTTGATACCCAAGCTGCTCAATGATACCAGAGTGTGTATCGAAATACCATATGGAGTTGTGGTTTTCAGAAATTGATTAAACTAAGGATGAGTTGAATGACAGTGCCACATTGTATGCAAGATCTTTGCCAATCCTTGATACGGCTATTTTCAATACTGGCTTCGAAACGAGTCCAGCTAGGTGCCATTATGAGCTTCCTTTCTGCTCACTGTGTCCATATTTCAACTCGGCGGGAACGAATTAGTTCGTATAGCAGGAGATTTCTTTACAATCTCGACGGATTGTGCGAAGAAAATGCCCAATAAAGTTGGTCACCGAGCCTCCATTGAATCAACCCGATATACTATTACTCGATACTACGGTCTTTGCAGCAAGCAGTATGGTGTTCTTCTTATATTGCATCATATTTACAGTTGTACCGACACAGATCTGCCTAATCGGGTATCGCCGACTGTATATCGAAACGTTATCTGGGTTAGCGATACAGAGTCCCGTTCGTTCAAGATAATGACTAAACCATGTGTTCTAGTAGACAATAGTAACATTCACTTTCGAACTACCATATTTAGTGTGTGATATTACAATTTCATTCGCGTTTAAACACACATGCAAGACGCTGCACGATTTGAACCCTACTTTTTCAACGGGAGATTTGGCTGTTCACTGCCCCCTGAGTGCGGCTCTCTAGCCGGGGAACAGAAACAACAAGACGCACAAATCATCTGCCACGGTCCTGCTTTACACTGGGCCATACACTGGGCCATGGGCGTTAAATTAGAGGCACTGCACATAGGCGCTTCGTTCACAAACCATGAATTATATTTATATAATAGATATGAATCGCCGTGGGTCTTGGCCACAATACCACCCATCTACATCTTCAGAATCGTCGCAAACCTTGGATCAATACTACACTACAAATACCGAGAATAACACCGTTTGAAGACGATTCTTGGTTTATTAATAAACGAGAACGACTTAAACGTGATGGAAAATGTCTGAGGTATAAATAACTTTTTGAAGTGTTTGAAAAATGTGTATGAGCGTGCGCACGCAGCACAGGGCCATTTATTGGCACACGCACACACACACGTAGAATGTCACTGTACAGCCCCAGCCTCTGTAGCTCTCTTCCCAGGGGCTTTTTAAAGCCACAAGACCCGCCTCTTTTTGTTATTCTTCAGTACTAACCCTGTCTTCCTGCCTAAGGGTGCTCTCTTTATACAACCCACAAGCATCCCAACAAGACAGCGACAGTTGTTTATTTCCATCATTCTCGCCAAGGTTGAAGCAACAGATTCATATATAATTTATGCACAGGCGATAACTACAGCATCTCCGCCTTCCCTTGTCCCTCGTTCGTCCTCGACCATTCGTTTCTTTCCATCAATAAACTAAACCATCGAAATCAATATCAAGAATGCACTTATACACGTCGATTATATCGGTGATACTGCTTGTATCGACAGCAGTGCACGCGAGATCTATCAGCTCCGAAGCCCTATTAACGTGCATGAAAAACTCTCAGTTCACGGCATCATCGTTTGATGTTACTCTCGACCCGGATAAGGGAGAAATCACGTTTGATATTTCAGCCATTTCGACTATCGACGGCAACGTTTCTGCCAAGGTTGATATCATCGCGTACGGTATCACCATTATTAGCCAAACTATCGACCCCTGCAAGACGAACATCAAGCAGTTGTGCCCACTCCAGCCTGGTCATTTTGACATTTCCAACTCGACACAGAAGATTTCCAAGAGCGTGATTGATCAGATTCCAGGCATTGCATACGCTATTCCGGATCTTGACGGTGTTGTACAAGTTCAGGTGTTCAATAACAATGATACCACTACCCCGATTGCTTGTGTAGAGGCCACGCTGTCAAACGGCAAGACCGTTCAGACCAAGTACGCTTCATGGGGTATCGGTGCCGTTTGTGCGTTGGGTCTGCTCACTGCAGGCGGTGTATCTGCTGCTGGATTTACTTCCACTGCTGCGCACATTGCTTCCAACACGGTGTCGCTGTTTGTATACTTTCAGTCTGTGGCCATGATTGCAATGATGGCTGTTGAAAGATGCTCGCCTATTGCAGCCGCGTGGGCAGAAAACTTTATGTGGACGATGGGTCTGATTCGTGTCGGGTTCATGCAGACCATTTTCAATTGGTACGTGCAAGCTACTGGCGGTACTGTTACGGATATCTTGCCCAACAAGGACGTCATCTCTATTTCTGTTCAAAAGCGAGATGTGACTGGTATCATTCCAGATTTCCCTTACTATTCGAGTCCCGATATCCGAAGTGCTGCGTCGCGGTCGCTATATCGAGCCGTTTCAGCGGGCTTGTCATATGGTGGTCACCTAATGAGGAGAGATTCAAACTCTACCAGCGATGGCCAGCTAGATTCTTCGCTGACCACTACGGATGAGAACGATGCCAGCCTTGGAAGCAAGACTTTGGTGTTGAGGGGTATGCAGCGTGTCGCTTTCTTGTCCAACATTGAGCTCACTTCGCTGTTCTTGACCGGTTTGGCATGGTTCCTGATTTTGGGCGCATTTATGGTGTTGGTACTCGCATCGTTCAAGGGTATTACTGAGCTTTTGGCGCGGTCCAACGTTATTCACCAAGGTAGATTCTCTGACTACCGACGAGGATGGCTCACGGTCACTAAAGGTGTGTTGTTCCGACTGGTGCTCATTGGATTCCCACAACTCTCTGTGCTTTGTCTATGGGAGCTCACTCGACGTGACTCTGTCGCCATTGTAGTTGTTGCTGTCCTGATCTATGTCATGGTTGCAGGTATCCTTGGGTTTGCCGCTTACAAGGTGATTAGCATTGCTCGAAGGTCGATGGACTTGCACAAAAATCCAGCATATATTCTGTTTTCCGACCCAGCCTCTTTGAACCGATGGGGCTTTTTGTACATTCAATTCCGAGCCACTGCTTACTATTTCATTGTACCAGTGCTCATTTACTCGTTCATCAAGGCTGCTTTCATTGGCCTTGCACAGGCCTCTGGCAAGGCGCAGGCCATGGGTGTATTTTTGATCGAACTTGCATGGCTCATTGGCATTTCCTGGCTACGACCTTATATGGATAAGAAGACCAATGCTTTGAATATTTCATGCGCAGTGATCAATTTCATCAATGCGCTCTTCTTCCTGTTCTTTTCACAAATCTTTGGCCAGCCTGCATACATTGCCGGTGTGATGGGTGTTGTATTCTTCATTCTCAATGCCGTATTCTCACTGGTGCTTCTTATCATGATCATTGTATCATGTGTTCTTGCGTTCTTGGCCAAGAACCCAGATAACCGATACCAGCCAATGCGTGACGACCGAGAGTCGTTTATTCGTGACGCCAACATGCCGGAAAAGAGCAAAATGACCACCGAGCTCGACGCTCTAGGAGCAACTGCTCGAGATGGATACGAGCCCAACAGCCCATACGCGTCTGAGGAGTTTGCCTCTTCGGCGCGTTCGCTGGACGGGTTCCCTCAAGCTCGACTTCCACGACGCAACAATGAGAGCTCGAACCAGCTCGAGTATGCGCCATCCAACCCATACTCCTCATACAACAGTAGCGCACAAAATGTGGAAAGCTACTCGCCCGAGCGTGCAGAGTCGCCGGGTTTCCCACCTCCTGCGACGCATTATCAGGGATACATGCCCACGCCGACGGATAACTACAACTCAAACCAGGGTTTCGGCAACAATGGATACAGCCGCCAGCCTCCACGGTTCTAAGTGCTGGAGGTCCCCTTTTTTATTTTATTTTTATACATACATTGAAACGTATTTATAGTGTTTTATGAATCGAAACGTTGAATATTCAATTGACCTCGTCGCTGGTGTATATAGGCACTCGCATATGAGCGTGAAATTTTTGCTCTTTCAGGGACTAGTCTATGGGATATCATTGAGCTGGGAATGATGGCTGTGAAATTGTACGATAAATATGGTTAGTATTCCTCCAAACGAGGAGATCTAGTAAAATCTAGCGACATTGGCATCAACTTTGAACACGGAAATTTAAACCAACAGCGCCACTAGTAATACTAGCCTACACAAGTGTTCCATCTTTCATCTTGAATAATCTCACACTCTATTTAATCTTGATTTATCTTACAATCCTCCGCGGTTCCCACCGCGATTCTCAGATACATGGTGTAAGCCTCATCGCCGCCGCACCCCGCTCGGTCTCACTTTGCACACACACAGCGGACAAGAACACGCACGCGCAAAACACACTTGACAAATAACCCTCACACGCTCGAGCCTTCTCACTCACCCACTCTCCCTCCGCATCACATTATACTAGAGCGTCATGGGTAAGTCCATTTAGTTTACAAACAAGGACCGTCGGCTAACGTTCACACAGGACAAACGTTTGGAAAGCTGTTCTCCGGGCTATGGGGCGGCAATAAGGAGATCCGGATCCTGATCTTGGGTCTAGACGGTGCCGGCAAGACCACCATTCTTTACAAACTCCAGGTATGTCCTTTCTAGTACCTGATAAAGCTAATAATGATAGATTGGAGAAGTGGTGTCAACAGTACCCAGTAAGTTTCGACATTAACTTGAAGTGAAACGGCCAAGTATTAACAATTCTAGCGATCGGATTCAATGTCGAAACCCTTAATTACAAAAACCTCAAATTCAACGTCTGGGTATGATATGAATATAGGCTGAGAATTCAAGGCTAACTTTTTTAGGATCTTGGAGGACAGACCACTATCCGGCCTTACTGGCGGTGCTACTACGCCAACACCACTGCCGTAATATTTGTCGTTGATTCGACCGACAAGGACCGAATAGAGACGTGCTCAGACGAGCTGCATACAATGCTGAAAGAGGAAGAGCTTGCGGATGCAGCACTTTTGGTGTTTGCCAATAAGCAGGATCAACCCGGCGCACTGACGGCAAGCGAGGTGAGCTCGGCGCTCAAGCTTGTTGAGCTTAAGGACAGGAGCTGGAGCATTATGGCATGCAGTGCAATCCGAGGCGACGGCCTGCATGAAGGTTTGGACTGGTTGGTTAATGTAATTAATGACGAGCATATGTAGATTTCCCTTTTTTTTTATCTTATTCTCATAATGGAACTTTGTAATTCAGCATGGCACAAGGCACCGCGTGGTACTGGAGCAGAAGAGTTTGATGAATTATGAGCTACTATAAAGCCTGCATTTGTCAGAATCGATTGACATCTCAAGATATTAGACAAGAGTGATTCCTCCATACGAAAGTTCAAGTGAGGGTTTTCAGCCCTTGACTAAACACCCTTGAAAGGTCCCTTTCTCCCAATATTATTTTATAGTTATTTTGATAGTTTAATTTATTACAAACTTATATAAATTAAAGTCGGGCATTGTTTCGTGGAGCCAACTCCAAGGTCTTGTCCCGGATTCGCTGGCCAAGCTCTGGAGCAACCTTGGTGAACATTTCGAACACTCGGTCCTGAACATCTGGTCGCGCGTTCTGAACGTGCACAGACACATTGTACACAAAGTTATCCTGCTGACCTGGAGTCTTGCCCAACACCTTCCAGAACCCGGCAGCCTGCTTGTAGTCGCCCTTCTCCTCAGATGCCGGCCAGTGGAAGTTGGTCACGGTGCCAACCCACTTCTCGTGCGAAGCACCGACCAACGACTTGACGTCTTGTCTGTACTTGATTGGGTGGAATGAGGATGGGTAGTTTGGCTCACTGCCGTAGTTGTTGATGGCCATGGCACCGTCTCGCTGGAATGGATTGTGTGCATGGTATGGGCAGTTGACTGGAATCTGCTGGTAGTTGACACCCAATCTGTATCGATGAGTGTCAGAGTAAGAAAAGAGTCGAGACTGCAACACTGGGTCGGCAGATGGCTCGATACCTGGAACGGTGTGAGCTGGGGAGAATGCAGCCTGCTCAACCTCGGCAAAGTAGTTCTTTGGGTTCTCGTTCAATGTGAGCTTACCAAACTTTCGCAATGGGAAGTCGCCGTGTGGCCAGACCTTGGTCAAGTCAAACACGGAGAATGGCAACTTCTCTGCTTGCTCCGGCGTCATGACCTGCACGTAGCAAGTCCACGATGGGTTCTCGCCTCGAGCAATGGCCTCAAACAAATCCTGCTGGGCGTGATCTGGGTTCGCACCAGTGATTCGGCCAGCCTCATCGTTTTCAAAGTTCTTGATACCCTGGTCAGTGATCATGTGGACCTGGACGTAGTTGAAAGAACCGTCAGCCTTGACCCACTTGTAAGTGTGGCCAGAGTAACCGTTCATGTGTCGGTAAGAGAATGGAGTGCCTCGATCAGAGAACAAGTGCATCAACTGATGCACAGCCTCCTGGTTCTCCACCAAGTAGTCCCAGAACATGTTGGCATCCTTGAGATGTGTCTCTGGGTTTCGCTTCTGGGTGTGAATGAACAGTGGGAACTTGGATGGGTTTCGGATGAAGAAGATTGGCGTATTGTTGTACACCCAGTCGACATTTCCCTCTTCAGTGTAAAACTTTGTGGAGAAGCCTCGAGGATCTCGGGCAGTGTCTGCAGAGCCAGATTCGCCACCGACGGTAGAGAATCGAGTGAAAGTTCGAGTCTTCTTGCCGACTTGGTTCAAAAAGTTGGCGCAGGTCAAATCAGAAATGTCGTCGGTGACCTCAAAAGTACCGTAAGCACCAGAGCCCTTGGCATGCACGACTCGCTCTGGGATTCGCTCTCGGTCGAAATGAGCCAGCAAGTCGATCAAGTGGTGGTCCTGAAGCAGCAATGGGCCGTCCTCGCCAATTCGCTGTGAGTGGTATGGCGAAAAGACTGGGCAGCCATTGGAGGTGGTGTACTCCTTAGTGTTCTTATTGTCCGAAGGCATTTTGTTATTTCACTTTGGATGTATTAAGAAAAAGAAGAGAGAGCAAGTCTAGTAAACGCGGGCAACCGCGGGCCTTTATATACGCATTTGCCCTTGTGCCGAGTGTGTGGTGAGACCAGATGATGTGAACTCAGCGCAAACCTAGTCGGTGGGAAGCGCGGGGTGCAGATGAGGGAGGACTGTCGCGTATTTTGATTACCAACCGCAATGCGATCTGGACTTTTCCGATATCCTATTTACTGTCACCCTGGAATTTGGAGACTTTTTAGATGAGAAGAAATTAGTTATCAGAATATTTGCAACGAGTTGTGGTATTTATTTACCTATGGAAACTCGGCAGATAAGCTCAGCAACCGAGTGCTCGGCTGTCTCCGAACATGGGTTGCTGCCTTGTGTCGGCGCGCATAGAGCGAGGATCTGGTTTCGGCTACACACCAATGCTCACTTTACTCGCAATTTGATTGGTTGTTTGATTCAAGTAACTGTAATCCCCTTAAATTTTAAAAAAATCACTGTAAAGTTGTATCAATTCTGGTTACATTTTCTCAGTAAGTAAGACGAGCCGCTTAAAGAGATCATAGGACCCTGAAGTCTAGATCCACACAAACCACCGCATCCCTTATATGTTGGAGGTGAAACTCTGTCAATAACCTTGCAGCTGACCAATTCCGCCATTCTGAATGGACCGTTCTGGCCAAAGTACCAAATATGATATTCTAATCAATTTCTCTCTGCGGGGCGCGGCTCACGGTCTAGACCGCCTCTCAAGTACCCCAGGTTTTCTTGTTGGGATTTTTTGTACCGTCTCGTGGTGTGATTCCGCCGCAAAACGCAACTGCGGGGGAGGTCGATTATGCTATGTAGCGGATAAGTAACTGGGATTAGATTTCATTTAATTGGCTGTTTGGAGTAGTAGTAGTTTGGTTATTGAAACGTGGTATGGCAACGTTTGTGTTTGTATATTGTTTTTATTGCCATTGCTTTCAATAGACACTGATCCCGCTAGCAGAGGCAACACCACTAGTAGCTAAGAATCCAAATTAATCGTAATCTGAATCACGGAAGTGATATTCCGGTCAATTAATCGACCTCCATCTAGAAGCATGCTCTTTGGAGGCTCTGGACCGCAAAGTTGGCGGCGTATTGCAACTATCAGCCGCACACTTGCGCCGCATGGGGCAGCTTCAATTTTGTTCTGTTATGTAGTTGCGCTCTATATGGGTTCTAGGATGCAGTCTAGTCCTACTTCGAAGATCTCTAAAGATCCTGAAATTGATTTTTCTTCCTTGATTAGTTATGAGTCGGTAGTCAGGTAGTAAACACAAGCTGGGGTTTTGGTGGTCTCAATCACGTACGCGTCGCGACACCACACATTCGACAACGACACATGCTCCATGAAGTTCTCATAGTACTAGCCGGCCACGAATCGCCGTTCGTCACGCGGCACCCCAATTCCATAGCTGTCAAAGAAGGACTATTACACAAAGCCGAACAAGCGTTGTTAGTTCAAGTGGCGGTGCTGGGACAGATACATTCAGACGTGGTGAAACGCATAGAGTGGATACAACAGCTCACACATAAAAAAAGCGACCAAGATGAGACGCCGTGGATCTCGGGCCCGTATCCGCCTAGCTCGCATGCAGTAGCATCGTCGATCGATACTGGGCTGGTGCGTCCCTTCATGGCCAAGATTATCGAACTTGAAAAACGCATACTGGCCCGCGACTCGAGCTTTGTGGGAGGTGACAGGATAGTCTCGCTCTCGGCCATAGTCGCAGAAACCGTACAGCGCTGGGAAAGGCGGTTCAGGTACGCGCAGACATTGCTTGGATACTTGATCACCGGCATCAAGCCCAAGATATGCCATGAAGTGTTGGAGAGGCTGGAGAGTGACCGGGTGACGGGGTACGAAGATGTGAAGCAGCTGGTCATGGTGTGCATTTCGGCAGTTCAGCGCACTTGGTTGCAACAGCTAGGATGCTGGGTACTGTATGGACGTCTGCCGAGGTATACTGAGGGAGATTTCATGATCGACAAGCATTCATCTGATTCAACATCGTCGCAAAAGACGGTGCTCTATGAACTGGTCGAATCGCGCATCCCGCCAATGTGCACACCATCAGCAGCAGCAGATATTTATGCTATTGGCAACTCACTCGCACAGTTACAAACAGATGGTGCAGCGCATGAATCGCTGTTGAAATCGATAGAGCTGCCGATAAAAGAATCACAGCTCACGGCGGTCATGGCACAGATCAAATCGCTCGTATTTCGTGGCATTGTAAGTACAAGACTGCCGATAGATCAGATTCGCAGGTTATTTGCTACGTTGGTCAGCATTCCTCTAGTTGGTGCTCCAGACTTTGCGGTTTCCGTAATCGAGGCAATGCTAGTTGACCGGCCAGCGCTGGCCAAGTCTCCTCGGGCACCACATGATCGTTTCAGACAAGCCTTGGAGGCATTTCTAGAAGATTTGCCTGTGGATGTAAAGGCTGGTGAGAAGTTTTCGCTGTTGCACAATGGCCTTTCATTAGGGTATATCCCAGTGAAGGATGCACAACAAGTGTCCAAACCCGACAGGTTCGATGATTTGCTGGTTGGTCTGAGATGCAAGCTGGCAATCCGGCTAGAGTGGCCGTTGTCACTATTGGTGCCCGAGACTGATAGCCAGCGGTACACTTTTGCATTCTCGTATTTAATCGCACTGAGGTCGGTGAATTATAGATTGGCATCGCTGTGGCGACGCCATTTGAGTCTAGACATGGTCTCTGATTCCAAAATCTGGTCATTGGCGTACCGGGCGAAAATGGTTCTAGACATATTGTGGGATCATGCCCAGAATACGGTCATCGCGCCGCTATATCATGAAAAAGTGGTGCCGGTGCTGGAGCCAGAAAACGGGGGCATTGATCCGCAATTAATCATTGCAGCCCATACCGATTTCTTATCGGATGTTTGTCACATGCTTCTAATCGACAGTGAATCCGTTCGAACAGCACTAAGATCTTTTTTCATCGGGTGTACCGTTTTGGTAGAACGACTCACTGCGAATCGGTTATCAGACTACGAGCCGACTGAGCTGCTGAGCCAAATTTCAATGCTGGTCGACACCATTGAGACAGAACCGGAATCGGACCCGAAAATCAATTTATTATTGCTAAAGCTCGAATGCCTCAAGAGTTAGTACTTTCTATTATTAAATATTTCTCTGACCAAAATACCGATTAAACTCGTCGATTTTGAGCTCAAACGTTTGGTTATACAAATCGCTATCCAAGAACGAAATCTTGCCAATGAGCCGCGACTTGGGTACAACAGATATCAAGTTGTTTTCAAGCAAGTCGCCAATCTTCCACACCCATCCCTGCCACGTTAAATAAACTCGGTTGAGCAGCGTGCACTTGGATGTGAACGCATGTAAAATATCTACAATGTCGCTGCCTTTATGTGTGCATATCCATAGCGACTCGAGCGACGGACATTCTTGTGCTAGTCGTGTATTAGCCTCGACGCTCTGGTAAGGATCGTACTCAAGAGCAAGCGACTTGAGGTCCCATTTTGCCAGCTTGACAATGGTCGCAATCGTTTTGGCAGATGCTCCAGAGCATTTGAGCCGCCTGACGTTGGGGCAGTGCTGCAAAGCACTCATAAAGCTTTGACAGGGCGTCTCCTCAGGCTGGAGTGAATGTAGGTGTAAATGCTCCAGATTCGGGCATCTTAGCGACTGGAACGCTTTCATTTCTTCAAGACAGATTGCCAACCGTGTCACTCCCGATGCTACTTTAGGAGGGCATGTACTAGGCAGGCCGCAAAAGTTCAAATCTCGCACCGTGTCTGGAAGCCAATCCAGATCTCTAAACTCATGGTTCACATCCATACTTAACATTTTGACATTTTTGCAATTTGAAAACATGTAATTCAAGTCGCCCAAGTCCACGATCCGATGTTCTGTCTCAATTTCAAACCGTTCTACTGTACTGGGCAGTCTGCCAAGCTTCACTTTGGCCGTAATATCATCGTCGCCCGCACTGCATATGGTATCTCCAATGATTTGTGTGTATCCATATCTTAGTTTAATTATCCTAAAGTCGAATGGTAAAAGTTTGTCGAACAGATCCAGTTCCCTTGACAGCGATAGTTTCAAGTTCTTGGTGGCCCGAGGAAATGCCTTCAAGATTCTTGGTAATAAGGGATAGTCGACAGTCAAGCCCTCGTTATAAAGTGTATCTGATTCCACTTCAATTAGTTTGACATTGGGAAATAGCTTGCCGATATTCTTCGCAAACCATGCAAGATAGTCGTCGTATTCTGAAACCGTACTCAGTGATATCTTTTCGCTTTCCTCGTGCTTAGTGTAGAATGGTATCGAGATCAGCAACGTCTCCACGTACTTCAACTGCTCCAGATTCGCTGCTATTCTGCAAAATCCGGGAAACGTGCCAACTTCCAACGATACATGGCGGTGGCAGTTTGGCGTCTCGCTTACCAGCGGCAGGTTTTTCCTC
Source organism: Blastobotrys petasosporus (assembly GCA_030580095.1). Taxonomy (NCBI): domain Eukaryota; kingdom Fungi; phylum Ascomycota; class Dipodascomycetes; order Dipodascales; family Trichomonascaceae; genus Blastobotrys; species Blastobotrys petasosporus. The sequence goes on from JAKTSG010000010.1 coordinate 132,847, forward strand.
AAGTCATCATCTACATACATGCACTGCGGCCAGCTCTCTCTGGTAAGATTGTCGATTCGCAACCGCACATATGACCATAGCTTGGGTGCCACAGCTTTGCGAAATGCTCGGCATGTTTGCATCAAATTTGCCAAATCACGCGTCAAATCGAGATGCGTTACTATCCTCTGGAGCAGCTCGCTCGACAAATCAGCTATTGACTGCGGTCGCACCGACATGTTTGCCACGGAGGAACAGCTTGGGGATATGTTGCTACCCACCACTGCTGAATAATGCCTGGGGAAGTCCCTGAACCGATGCTGTCGCTGGTCTTGTACCGCCAAATGCCCTAACATTGGTGGCTTAAGAAAAGAGTAAAGTAGCGGTGGATGATGACGTCTTCGTGCAGTAGTACAAGGTTCACACGCTCTCCTAGCGGCATAAGTTTGAAGGGGGAGACTTCTGAGAAAATGCTGTCTTCCGTCGTCAAGAATGTTGTCAAGTATCAAGCTGTAAATATTCTCACAAAAAGCGGTAGTGAGTGATTTTTTAAATAACGCCCAAAGCACTCAAGTATAGGGTCCAGACACAAACCGGCGCGGCGCGGCGGACCAACGACGCAGGCACAACTTTTTCCTCGGGCGTTGTTTAGCCTTCAGTTGTACGGTACAGCTTAAATATATGGAATTGACGTTTGGTATCAAGGAGTACATGAAGATTATATATTTAAATGCAGGATCAGCAAGACGAGCATCGATGCTCTGACCGTTCGTTTTTCATCTTCTACCAAAATGATCTCCGTGTCAGTGCTGTCGTCATCGTCATCGCAGCGTATTGCAAGAATTTCGCCCGTCGTCATCGAAGGGGGAAAACGCACTCGCGCGCTCGCGCGGGTCCGAGCTCAAAAGCCTCTCGAAGTGCGGTTCCAAAAAACAGCTGTTATTCTTTGGGCTTGTTAAGTGAATATAGAGAGGTGGCTGTTGTAAATATATGGGAACTAACTCTCTGTGCTGATGGTGCTGCTCTCAGGAGTAAAATTCAAGAGACAAACCACAGTCAAAGGTTGCAGGTTCTGCTGATGGTACGTAGTCTAACGTGGCTTTTCAGGAGTCTTACCGGTAACTATGATAAATAGAAGTGTGGCCCTGGTTGAATTTCGATACCAAAAAAGCTTATGGGCCAAGTGAAGCTTTCAACATGGTGGGCCGCACTATACGAGGCTTCAGCACGTTCACCAAACTTCCGTGGTGGCGCGCAGCGCTAGCAACACTACCACCATTTAACCTTGTGAACGGCTTTCCTCTAGGCTTAATTCGACCAATGCTCAGAGCCATTCTGCGATTGGGTGTCACTAGACCTCTCAAATGGCAGCATTCGGGTACACTGAGGACTTTAAAACTACAAAAGTCATGGTCGATACCGAGGACGCGCACTGTTAGAACGGCGTTTATCGCGTCCGGACTGGTACTCTCTGCGGTGCCACTGATAACCAACGAGCAGTCACCATCATCGTCGACAGGTAATGGAGACCAGCAAACAGATGAGAATGTATTATATGAAGCATCACTGGCAGACCGCGAGAAGGAACGCCGCCATCGCATACGACGGTCGCCATTTCGAACGTGGGACTATTTACTAACTCTAATTGACCTTCATGTGATCGATCCCCTGCGGACATGTTTTCGATTCGTTCACCTTACTGTATTATTTGTCCCCGTGTTAATATCGCTGCCCATTGTGCTGTTCGGTTCTAGAGATGCACGGCAGAATGTACCCAAAGGTGCAGTATTGTGGGTCAAGTACTTGACTTGGACAATGGAGCTTGCTGGTCCCTCTTTTATCAAGGTAAATGACAATGAACACAACCCAATGCTTGCAGAGTTGGCCTTTTCATTGTACTGCACTTTGGAGCCGCTTCTGTCGTTGGTGTTTCCTTAGACTGAAAATATTAACTGACTTTTTTAGTTGGGCCAATGGGCAGCATCAAGAACGGATATCTTCCCGGATGTGTTTTGCACCGAGATGGGCAAGTTACATTCCAAGGCAAAGCCACACTCGCTGAGAGCGACAAAGAGTATTATTCGAAAGGCATTTGGAGGACTAAAGTTTGACGAGATTTTCGAAGAGTTCAATGAGGAGCCACTCGGTGTGGGTGCCATGGCGCAAGTGTACAAGGCGAAATTGAACCCGGAACTGCGATACGATTTTTCAGTTGACCGAGCGGAGGATCTTTCGGTTTTGGAGAAACGGTTGCATTTCACATTCAAAAAGCACATGAGCACTCCGCCGTCAAACTGGGTCGTGATCAAGGTGTTGCATCCAAATGTTGATAGATTGGTGGAACGAGATTTGAAGATTATGCGGTTTTTTGCCAATTTGCTCAATATCATACCGACCATGGAATGGCTCTCGTTACCTGGGGAAGTGGAGATGTTTGCAACAATGATGAGATCACAGCTTGATTTGAGGATAGAAGCGGCAAATTTGATGAGGTTTAGAGAGAACTTTAAGGGTAAGCTGGATGTCAAGTTCCCACGCCCTTATGGGGAGTACACTTCTAGAGAAGTGCTGGTTGAGGAGTTTATATCTGGCGTTCCAATGACCGAGATGCTGAGGCATACATCTCATTACCGTGGTAAGATGGAGAAGGAAGTGTCCAACAAGGGATTGGATGCGTTTTTGAAAATGCTGTTGCTAGACAACTTTATCCATTCAGATTTGCATCCCGGTAACATTTATGTGCGATTGTATAATAGGGACAAGATTCAGACCACATCTAGTGAACAGATTGAAGAAGTCGCCGATAAGCTCATGGCGCTCAAGGACGACTTTGATGGGTGGCAGCAAGAGATTGAGCGATTATATGAGGAAGGATACAGACCACAGGTATGCTTTATCGATGCAGGCCTAGTAACAGAACTCAATGCTACGAACCGTCGAAACTTTCTAGATCTGTTCAAGGCTATTTCAATGTTTGATGGGTACAAAGTCGGCGAACTAATGATCGAGCGATCGCGAACACCCGAAACAGCCATTGACGAAGAGATTTTCGCACTTAAGGTGGAGCGGCTTGTGATGCATATTAAAGAACGGACATTTGCGCTGGGCAGTGTACGGCTAGGAGACTTGCTTTGGCGAGTGCTGGGTATGGTGCGCCAACACCATGTGCGTATGGAGGGTGATTTCATCACTGTAGTGCTGTCCATCCTTCTTCTTGAAGGCATTGGTCGACAATTGGATCCAGAGTTGGATCTGTTCAAATCTTCTTTGCCTATTCTACGTCAACTTGGACCGCAGGAAAACCATCTTCCAGTGCGCGATCAGGTGTCCATGGCTAAAGTATGGCTTGCATTGGAAGTGCGCCAGTTCATTTCCGCCTCGATCCAGGATATTCACAATCTTGTCAAGTACGACCGATTGTGTCCGAACGTTTAAGTTTATATTTATAGAGTCTGACATGATAAAACTCCTAGTCTTTTTCGCCGTGTATGGGGACCCAACGAAGGCATAACTGTCGAGTAATTCGAAAGACGAATCTCACTGAGGATTCCATGTGGATATGGATCCTCGTTTTCGCACTGGAAGTTGAAATACACTCAAATTATGTACACACCGTATCCGAATTCAGTGAATCATGAATACCCCGCATTTTTCTAGGTGCTTGCATTAATGTGTTAATTCTCTTGATGATAGGTACATGCATACGGCGTGCCTGTGTTACCGGTAATATGCGAACTAGCGCATGCGTCCATCTGCGCAATCTGCATCCAAATATCCGAACCTCGTATTCGAATAGTTTAAAAATTAATATTGCCAATTATTTAAATTATATGATCCAGATGCTTTCGAACTACAAAGACTTCTCCAACCAAATTGGCTCGCACTCCTCAGAGTCCTCCGGCACGTCCTGGGACCAAGCAATAAGATCCCAAGTGTATGGGTACGGACCAGTGAAGTTGGCACAGCTGTAGAAGCTCTCAGTGTCGCCATTGAAAGCGAGCTTGCCGCCCTGGAACGAGTACCCGGTCTGGAAGCCTGACCCCTCGGGAGGAGTCAGGATGCCAAGCTCCAATGGCGCAGTGCCCTGGGTGGTGTCAATGAATGCAGCGTTGGGGAAATCGCCACTATCGACCCAAGCAAGCACGCTGGTGTCATTGATCTGGAAGTTGGAAGGTCCGAATGGAGAGTTGGCAAATGCGTAGTTGATTCCGGCGCCTTCATGCAAGCTGGCAATGAGGCCACCGTCGTGAGCCTGGCTCTTGGGGGTAGCCTTGAGCTGGAACACTTCAGCAAGAGCAGTGGTAGCAAGAAGAGAGTAGATGGCAGATTTCATGATTGAGTGATGGAGATTAGAAGTGAACTTTTAAGGCGCCATCGCTGGACATTTATACTTTTTTTTCCACTGCTCATAACTTTCCTCACCACCGGAATAACGTCATAAGTTTCTCACTAAATTTAGCTGTGGAATGCTCGGTTCTGTTTCTGTTGTTAGTGTCTACCATCGCTACAGTAATTAGCTTGCAGCCCGCAGCTGAGCAGATCATTTGGGCCGCGTGTTCGCATTGTGGGGGCGACAATGTGGAAACGACCGGACGGCAGGAGTTGGGCAAGCAACGATCTGCGGAATCTAGGTGTACAGTGTAGCCGCTTGGCTGTACTGTGGTCATGGATATTGTATTTTTCTTAAAATAGGTGAATATACTAGGAAATTGCTGATATGTACTTCTATGAAAACTGGTCGCTGTGACTGCACGTCCAATACGCGTTCCTGCAGGGACTGAAACCTTGCCGACCAAATGACGGCATCCCTGGAGATGAGACCAGCTTCGAGTGGCAGCATTGTAATCGCGAATGTCAATTTGTTGCATTGGCACTTTTCACGGAAATACTTTGTTCGTTCCGATGCCGGATACTGTACGCATGTACTTGCCAGAAAGTTCGATCTACAGGGCATGCCGCCTAGCGATAATCCAACGTCCGATCCGGATACAGCGGGGTTCGGCACCTTTCTGTCGTATACAGCTATCTTGGTGATCTGACAGAATTCGTTCATATACGTTGCTATATTTGTCGTCTCTATACGTTAATGTAGTACACTAACGAGAGAAAATTAGCCTCTTTGGCCCCAAACCTGGAGTCTCTTCCCTGTAGCTGGGAACTGTGATGATCGTCGTTCTGCGGCGTTGAAAAACAAAAATGACCGCACGGTGCCCCGAGCACTACAGGTAAAACGAAGGGCGGATGTTTACGGTAACCGTTATATAATTAGAAACGAAACATTCTTCTTCGGGCCGGCATAAAACTCGGTTTATAGGGATTCCGGAAAGAACAGATACTGGTGAACGCTTTCAAGCGTGGCAACTCACGGTCGTGAATGCACAATTGCTAACCCACGACTTGAATAGGTTTCTCCATTGACAAGTGGCTAAGTCACAGAATACACATTATTCTTTGCTGTTCCTGAGTACGTCATTTGCGAGACAGGAAATTGAGATGCTATTGGAGAATGAGGTACCTGAAAGGGGGCTTAGGCGGCTCAAGCGACCGCCCTGAAAGAAATCTGCACATCCGATGAACCCTAGCAAGATGGCGACAGTGACTATAGTTCAGCGTATAAATCTATGTCTAAAAGCAAATTGGCAGAGCCAGACATTTCGAGCTATCGTCTGTACCAACTTGTCTCAGACTCTAACGACGCCCAATTGTAATAGAGTGAAGTGAACAAAGATCTTAGTAAATTGGAGAGGATACGTATTTCAAACGAGAAGTACAGCAAAATATGGAGTATAAACAAGACCGCATTACCGCTCCAGTGCTATCTGTAGAAATGCTTTATGATGTCGCTTTGTTATGTTATAAACTTTTCGATTGATTTTAACCGGCGCATCTCCAAAAGCAATGGATTCTAGGTTCTTTGCTTGAATGTAGCATGATCAAAGTCAAACACCTTGATATACCACTCCCCGTCGTCGTCTTGTTTCCATCGGTAGTTACGGCGACAGAGGTCATTGTGATACACACCTACCGACTCGAGTATATCATATACTTTGTTAATTTCTTCCTCCTCCCGTTCAGGATAAGGTGCATCGTCTAAATACGAATATTTTTCAAGTAGCTCTTTACGACCAGGCGCATCGTCTGGAGAATCCTCCAAGAATTCGGTAATCAAGCATGGCGATACAATAAATAACGTTTCAATTGCACCGAATGCCAACAGCTTAGCAAAGTGTTTCTGATATCTCTGGTCAAGCAGTGCAATACGGCGATAGGCTCGCAGCTCTCGTTCCATTCTTATAAGTGAAGCTTCATCTGCGTCATATTGTTTAACAACACCAATGTACTCTGTTTTGGAATTTTCCGCGTCGGGCTCTGGACGGCCCTCACCAATAAGATCAGCCTTAAATACAGCTAAGCACCGACCTGGAGCTACTGGATCATCAGGTGATAATCCTTGGTTTTGATATTCTCGATAATACTCCGCCACATAGTAACTATCTCTTTCGTAGTAGACGTGTCGCGCGATCGCCCCATATTCTCGCCGAAAATGGGTTAGCCCAGATGCTAGTAGAATGGTCTGCTGTTTGACAAATATCTTTTCACCTTCTTCAAGACCGTTACCCTCAATTATGGCGAATTCATCCGGTTCGTAATATTGCAGCCCGTTTGCTAGCTCCTTGAACTCGCTGGCCCTATCGACGGTTATCTCCTCGCCTTGGAAACATTCGTGGGCTGCGGTTATTAAGACTTGAATATAGCAGCGTACAGCTTTACATTCAAAAGCTGCGTTTATAAAGTACTGGATCATTTTCAGAGAGCTGCCAGTCTCAGTCATATCGACGGCGTAGTGGCTATCGAAGCTGGCAGCAAGCAAGTCTTTCTGGGGTTCCTTCAAGTCACTCAAATGTGCGCCGATAAATGTAAACCCATCAGAGACTGCTACATGTCTAAAATGGTTGAGACAGGCATGTCTGACTGCATCTAATACACCGCGGTGGAAAGCATCAAGTGGTTGTTTGAGATGGCAGTCTAGTAAGGATTTAGTAACATCTTCAGAACCGCGAGTATATCCCTTTACCATTTTGCCTTCTCCATTCTTGAAAAAAAAATGCTTCAATGGCCCATGCTGCTGGTTCAATTGCAACTGCTTTGATGCCATCTCTACAGTTGCTGCTGTTGAGGGCTGGAGAGCAGCCTTCAACGAGTTGTAGTCCTCATTACTGGGCTCATGTCCAAAGACCAGATAGTTTGCTGCACGATAAACCATACATGGCCTATCAATTTTTGCTACTGATGTGTACTCAAACAGTCTTTGTTGCTCTTCATTGATCGTGCGGATTTGCACAGAGACATCTGTGGCGCCTCCATTTATTTTATAAGAGCCAATGTTCACCTCTATAGCCGGCTTCATAAATCCGAGTAGTCGATTTACTCTGCTTCTAATTAAACGTAGTGACCTTGCACTTTCGTACTGTTTTCCTAGGTCGTTGACGTCGAACTGGTACGGCCGCAGTGCCACGGAGCGGAGGTCTTGCCAAGACCAGGTATTGCACAATTGGTTAAAGAGAAGCGAAAGCTTCAAAGCTCTAGAGTCTTCAAAAAGTTGGGAAACGACATTATCAGCTCCTGGTACTTCAGTCTCCTCTATTGTCAGCTCTTTGACTCGGGAGCTCAGGAATGTAGACGCAGAAGAGAAGGCCTTTTCTCTGAATTTAACGCTCGTATTTGGCGCCGGTTTGATGCCGTCATAAGATTGCAACACGAAAGACATCACCTGTGAGCCAAGATTCCCATGTAGTCAATTTTCTACATCCTGGCCATTGTCTCCGAAATACTCCCGGGTCTTGGCCATTGTTTCATCGTCATCCATCAAATCGAAAAATAGTCTGTCTATGACTGCCAATCGACCTTCAAGCTTACTGGTCTCCAAATATTCGCTGTAAGCCTTGTCCATAGCGCCAGGGAAATGGCTCTCAGCAAGCTCGTACAGTTCGGCAATAGATGGTACCTCTACTTCAGATGCGTCAGATGCATTGTCGCCATCACTCGGGCCATTAACCGTTGAAGGGTTTTCGATAAGTTCATCCATTTTTTACTGATGGTTAGGAAGAGAAATAAAATTTGAAAGACTATGTGCTGAAGATATTTGCCAGGTGTATCTACTTTCAGCAGAGTTAAATTACGATTACCGCTTACAGTAATTTCGGAGGTCATAGAAACCTTCGTTTCAAATTATCCAAATTACTGTGAACCCAAATTTGGCCATGGATAAAAAGCATGCTATGAACGGTACCGACACGAACCTCACTGCATACGAGCCTAACTCACAAAGCCCCATCATCATTGACTCTACCGATGGGCGGTTCTTGAACAGAAAGCTGCATGGAGTCACATATCAGAGCCAAAAGATGCGTACAGAAGTCCTTTAGATCATCGCTCACGAAATGCAACTTGAAATAAACATATATAGGGGCCACTCAGCCTAGAATTACTGTATTCTGTAGGAAGATCGATAGATGCACTGCCAGACGGAGCTATGCATGCTCTTCTCTCCCCACATTCTTGGTGCGGCTCAGCAGGGTTCAAAAAAGTCAGGGGAGCGATGGAGCCAATCAGCACCGCGAAGAGCCAAATGTGATACGGAGCAACAACGACAACACAACAACCAATAGATTGAGCATAATAATTTCTTGTACTTCAAAATGCAATGTATTCTCAATAATATTACATGAAACAACGACGTACAGTGTAACCCACACAAATCTAGGAGTACAATACTGTAGAAATATGCTTTGATTCATGGCGCTTGATGTGCCAAATCCAGAACTTCCGCCGACGCCGTCGGTCCAGCGACCCGACGCACGCGCCCTTTTGTTGCAGAAAACGGTTCGGCTATTGGAGCCAGAGTGCCCATCACAAAATACATGAGATCTTGATAGCGGATTGATTTTTTTTTTCTTCTCGACTTCACCAATACTGAATACTCATTTCTCAGGTGCTTGAAGAACTAGGCATTGCACGGCCATGAAGTTTGGCAAAAAGTACGGCTCCTTCCGTTCATTTAAGGTTCAAAGAGTCTTTTTGATGATTCCGGCGTTGAGCAACAACACTCTAGGTGTTGTGGCTACAACTGAGAACCTGGAGAACAAAAATCAGAGTACTAACTGTGATATCATAGCTTGATCAGAAATCAGGTTCCTGGATGGAGGTAAGTTTCCGTTTTTCTCTTTTGGATCCAGTGTGATTCTAACCCGAAATCTGCAGTTCTCAGTACATCAACTACAAGCAGCTGAAGAGGTTGATCAAGGAAGTCGCAAAGGGTAGAGAGGCCGGTACAAGAGTTACAGAAGATGACCTCAAGAGTATGTTAAGTGAATCGTGTACAGGAAGCTGACGTAGCTAGCTTTCTTCTACTCGCTGGATCGAAATATCGAGACTGTCGACAAGTTCTACAATGTCAAGTATGCGGAATATCTCAGGCGCTTGAACAACATACAGGAAAAGATCCCACGAAACGGCAATCCACTAGAGCTAGACAAGGAGGATCTGGAAGATGTCATTGGAGTGTTGCTCGATATCCGTGGCCAGCTGCGAAACTTACAATGGTATGGTGATATGAACAAGCGCGGGTTTGTCAAGATTTTGAAAAAGTTCGACAAACAGATGGGTACATCGACTCAATCTCAGTACCTTGCGTCAAGAGTGTTTGTGCTGCCATTTGCCAATGGCTCGAGCTTGGATGATAAGTTGCTTCAGACCAATCGATATCTAAGCGAGCTTTCACCGCTCGCTGACGATGAGGCAGCGGCACAAAAGTCCGGTACTGAAAAAATGCTCGGTGATTTAGAGCTGAAGCGAATTCCATCCAATACCTCGAGTACCTCTTTCAATGCTGCTATATCACCGTTCACACCCGAGATGCGTGCGGCCGTTGCAGACGACAATGTTGAAGTATTCGAGTCCCAGATCGAGAGCGCTACTCAGCAGTCGTTGCTGGCGTACCTGTCCAAAGCTGTTACTGCGAGAGCCAAGCAGTGTATCGCTACCATCATTAAAAGACTGGAGAGTTTGGATGATAGCCTTGAGTTGAACGGAAGAAACGTACTTCATCGGCTAGTAGTAAACCAGGGACGACGGCTGATGGAGGAGAATGGCAAACCTCGTCAATTCATCAACCCAGCCGAGTTGCCGCGACAGCCTGCAAATTTGCATAAAGGGCACGGTGCAGAGTCTAGCGAACACCAAGAGGATGAACTAGAGCTCATGATTTATATCTTGTCACTGTTGAATGGCCAACAACGAAGAGCATTGGTAGGAAGGGACCAGCATAATAGAGTGCCCTTACACCATGCCGCATACTACGGTTTGCCAGCTATGGCCAGTGAGATTTTAAAGCACATGAAAGAATGGGATCTGCTCGAGGAGGATAATTTCGAAGAAGACTGGTGGAAGGACACCGAAGAGGATACGCCAATATCTATTGCGGTGCGAAACAACCATCCGACGACGTTGAAGGCTATTCTTGAGTACCAGTCTGAAAAACTCGAGCCTGATTCTCGACTTTTAGCTGATGCTACTCAATTTGGTAGCGTTGAACTGGTGAAAGTGCTGCTAGATGCGGGTCTCGATATAGATGCAGTGGTGGACAACGAGACTGCATTGTTCCTTGCATGCAAACTAGATTTGCGAGATGCAGCTGCATACCTGCTCCAGAGAGGCGCCAATCCGGAAATTCCTGAAGCTACATATGGATGGACTCCAGTATTTGTCGCAGCAGTTGACGGTTATAAAGAGATTGCACAGCTGTTGGTTGATGCTGGATGCAATATTTCACGCGTTGACGGCTCGGGTTGGACTGCTATGGAGCATGCGTGTTTAAGAGGTTATTTAGACCTTGCAGAGATGCTGCGACCAGCAAAGAGAGAAGAGTTTGGCTTGGCCAATATCGATAACTCAACTGGTACATCAGGTGCATCTAGCCCTGGGTCCGTGTCTGTCAAGACCGGCAAGACTATCAATCCACGAGAGGCAGCGATAGGTGGAGGCACCCCACGGCCCCGAACGCCGTCTCCCGATGAGGCAATCAAGACCTTTGGCCATAGGTATTTGGTGGATCAGAGTATGGTTCTCATCACGCTTGGAAGCACTGATCGAAGAGAAGACCCTTCGATCTTGACTCTGGACCGAGTGCCATACTCAAAGGCGCACTCTACGCAACTGGATACCGCACTTTCTCTGGTGATCTCCGCTTCCGAATGCAAGGATGAGCCATGTGTACTGGATATGCCCATTCCCGAAGATCTGCCCACAGAGCCTATTTCATTTTACGTTCCGCCGAACAAGCTTGACAATGTGAAGCTATACTTCGATCTTGTACCGACGTACTCAAGCAAGAAGAAGATTCTCGGACGGGGTGTAGCCCTGCTGAACAATATCTACACTGCTTTGGGTGGCCAGAAGAAGAGTTTACACCAGACAATTACGTTGCCAATTGTTGAAAGCGATACTTTGGAAGTGTTGGGCAATATAAAATTCAGTTTCATGGTAGTAACGCCCTTTGAGCACCCCAAAATGGGCATTTCCAAGTCGGCTACTTACTGGAAGCAGTTGATCACGACGCGAGTGATTGGACACCGCGGTATGGGTAAGAACTCTGTCAGCAAAAAGTCTCTGCAACTGGGCGAGAATACACTGGAATCATTTATCCAAGCTGCCAATTTGGGTGCTTCATATGTTGAATTCGACGTGCAATTGACAAAGGACCTGGTTCCGGTGCTTTACCACGATTTCTTGGTTGCAGAGACTGGTATCGACATTCCAATGCATGCATTGACACTGGAGCAGTTTATCAACGTGTCTGAGCTTTCTCGCAAGGAGCGACCAGCAGGCAACGGGGAGGCTCGCAGAAGCAAGGTTGAGTTCTCCAGCTTGGAGGCACAACAAGAGAAGAAAGAATCCAAAAATATTCGACCGCGGTCTGTGTCTGTTTACCAAATTGACGACGATGACGAATATGAAGAAATGCAGAAGCGTATGAAGTTCACTAGGGACTGGAAGACCAAAGGATTCAAAGGCAATTCGCGGGGCCATCATATCCAGTCGCCGTTCACAACACTGGTCGATGTTTTCAAAAGCACTCCAAAGCAAGTTGGGTTCAATATCGAATGCAAGTACCCCATGTTGGACGAATCTGAAGCAGAGGATATGGAGACGTTGGCGATTGAGCTGAATGCGTGGGTTGATACTGTTCTCAAGTGTGTGTACGATAATGCCGATGGGCGGGACATCATCTTTTCATCGTTCCATCCCGACATTTGTCTCATGCTGTCGCTCAAACAGCCGCAGATCCCGGTGCTTTTTTTGACCGAAGGAGGCACGGCGTACATGGCCGATGTGCGGGCGTCGTCGTTGCAAGAAGCGATCCGGTTCGCGAAACGATGGCAATTGCTCGGAATAGTATCTGCTGCCAAACCGCTCATTCTCTGCCCAAGATTGGTTAATGTGGTCAAGGAATCGGGCTTGGTGTGCGTCACTTATGGAACTGATAACAACGAGCCCGAGAACGCACGGCTGCAGATGCGCAGCGGCGTTGACGCAGTTATCGTCGACTCTGTTTTGGCGATTAGGAAAGAGCTGACTTCGACGACAGATTTGGAGGCGTTTGCCAATGCACTACCGCCTACGGTGACGGAGTAGTAGGTTATTTTTCGATAAAATTTGCATGAATAATAAAAATAACTTTATTAGAAAGTGGAAGGAAAATAATAAACAAACCCTAGAAACTACGATAAACCCATGCTCAATACTATTTTTTTTGTGTGGTAGTTGTCAATTTCCCTGTTATTCTCTAATAGTTGGAAAACGTCTCGTTAGAAAAGGAAGAATTAAGAGGACTGCACTTTTTCGCCAGCGCCGCTGGTGGCATCGGTCGATGGCTCGGTGGCGGCGTGTGGAGGAGCGGCAGCAGATTCATTCTCTTTCTTGATGTCGGCCAATCGTCGCGCCTCAGTGTGGACATCCTGGGCCTCCTTGACCAATTGCGTGTAGTAGCTGTGCACCTTGGCGCCGGTCTGGGTGTTGATGGCCTTGTCAAAGTATCGCGATACGTGGGCATGGCCCTTCAATGCCTTGTCGCTGAGCCCGTAAGCCTGGTTGGTGGCCACCGCCTTATCCTGCACCTTGTACTTGTCGTCGAGATCCTTCAAGAACTTTGTAAACTTGTGCGAAATGCCGTGCTTCTCATCAAATTGCAAACCTCGGGCAATGGCCTTGTCGCCCAACACGTAGCCGTGGCTGAGGTACTCTGCGAGAATAGTCGATCGAGGCTTGTACTCTTGAGAAATGTCGCCCTTCTCGCCGTAAGGTGGAGGCGACGCCTTGCCGTTGGACGACGATTGGTGGTGGTCGTCGTCGCCAGCCTGTTCAGCGGCAGCAGTGGTCTTCTCGTCGGCGCTGATGGTGACCTTGGAGCCTCCAAGCTCAGAGTCGGAGAGCAGCAAAGCGGTCTTGACGGCCGCAAGCTTTTCGAAAGTGACGGTGGCGGTAGTGCCCTGCAGCTCGACACGAGCAACCTTGCCGCAGAAGGAGAAGAATTCCTCGAGCTGTGTTTCTGTGACGTTTGGCGAGAGGCCAGAGACAGTGACTTGATAGGACATTTTAGTAGGGGTTGGTGTTATTTTTTGCTGTCGAATGGATGGAATGGGGGACAAGAACAGAAAAATTGCAAGGATTGGTCGTCTCTTTTTATACAAAGTGCATGTGGGAAATCTTGGTGCGGCCCTTGCGTCCCAAAGTGAGACACTCGAGTGCGTTTGTGGCGCGCATGTGAAGATGTTGGTTGGCTCTTTGGGAATTTTACTCTTGAGAGAAATTAGCCAAAAACCGGTAGGGTAACTTTTTATTATGGATATAGTATACCGTTATATTAGTATTCTGGCTGTAATTCGTAGAGAGAAGAATTCGTTGCTGTGGGAATTGTATATAGAAAGTACAGTATCGCACCGTCACGGTTAGTCAAAGAAGTCTTCACTAGTTGCTGCTAGTAAACTACACCAGATTCTTCCAGTTCAATGACTTGTGTGATCTCATAGATTTCACATTCATCCATCTCGTCACTTTAATACCGGTGTACAAATCATGGATATTCACAAGCTTTTTCTGCTTCCGATTTTTCGAGTCACTGGAAATGTGCACTGCACCCTGGCTGAGACAAGCTGGCAATTGTTCCGGGTTATCACATTTGATTCTTTCATCTGACTATCTTTCATCTATTTATATCAACTATGCGATATTCTATGACTGTAAACCTGGTAATCCGGATCTTCCTACTACAAAACTTTGTTGGGGCGCAATATCTCTTCTCTCTGACGGATAATATCTGATGACGACGATAGACTGTGCACGCAAACTGCAGCAGCAGCATACAGGCGCAGCAGCGAGCAGCAACCTTTGGAGAACAGATAATCAACGCAGCCCAAGTAATCATCCTTTGATAATGTGAGTGCATTTTTACCGGTTTTCCCTAATACCGGGATTAGCCTTAAATGGGAAGAAAAGTTCTTCAAGATCTTCCACTGTAAGTTCAACGCCTCTTCGATCATATGCACCATCACGTTCGTATACCGGTAACTGTACTAAAAACATGCTCGTGAAAGAACCCGGCCGGATCATTGCCGGGAGAAAGGCCATTATCGCCATTCTATATCGGAAATGCGAGCTTCCGACGTACAGCGCCGCCTCACAATGCGATGCGACTTTACGAGCTTCAAAGCATTTTCCCAAGTGGCAATATGCAAGGCATCTCGACAACACCCGAAATTTTGGAGGCGATGGTCTTTCATATGTGCGTGCGGCGGAAACTCTGTTTTTTTTTTTTTTTCAAGGGGAACTGAACATGATCGTGAGGCTCAAAACCTTATGAGAAAACGGTTAAATTAAAAATATTTATACAGATCTATAAAACATAAATTTCAAATCTAAAAATCCTTTTCCGTGACATCACCCTTGTCACACATTGACCGGAATACACCGTCTTTATTATCAAACAGCTTCTTTGGGGGGCCAAACTCGATCTTCTCGCCTCTATCCAGCACCAAAATCGAGTCGTAGTCAATGATACTATGCAGTCGGTGTGCAATAGTGATCAAAGTGGTGTCATTGAACTCTTCACGGATGGTCTGCTGGATTTTTTTGTCAGTCTCGTAGTCAATAGAAGCAGTGGCTTCGTCCAACAGCAAAATCTTGCACCGTTTGAGCAACGACCTCGCCAGGCATACTAGCTGCCGCTGTCCCTGGGAAATGTTCGATCCGCCTTCGGTAATGGTACTTTCGAGATTCTTGAACTGGTTGACATTTTGATTATGGCTCGAGCTTGAGCTGGAGCTGGAGCTTTGTGCTTCTTCTGGCTCCTCTTCCGAAATAAGGTGAACTCGTCGCAACGATTCCAAAATCTCGTCATCACTATATAGATCAAACGGATCAAGGTTGGATCGCAAAGTTCCAGCAAATAATGTAGGGTCTTGTGGGATGATGGCCAATGCTTGTCGTAATGCTTTGAGTTCCAGCTTTGAAATGTCCTCGCCATCAATTGTAATCACACCCTGTTCAGCTTCCACAAGTCGGAATAGAGCAGTGATAATGGTCGATTTGCCAGCGCCCGTTCTACCAACAACGCCCAGCTTACTTCCGGCCGGGATATCAAAGCTGAGGTTGTTGATGACCACCGGCAACTCTGGAGCGTACCGAACGGACACATTTTCGAACTTCACTCCACCAACTTGTGGCCACGAAGGTGCGGGCTGTACGCCATTAAATCGCTCACTAGGCAAATGCGAGTACTCCTCGGTTCTCTCGACACTGGTCATTTGGTTCTCAAGCTCGGCATAATTGGTAATCAAATACATGACCAGCTGGTTGATGGACATGGCATATGAAAGCGACAAGCCAGCGAAACCGGCATCGAGCTTGCCAGCCGCCAAGACCACAAATGCAGCGGCTCCCGAGGTTATGACAGCATTGGCAATCTGGATCCGAAACTGCAGCCATCTGTTGACGCAAGAGATATACCAATTGGGCCGCATATTTGTATCTGTCTTGTTCATGTTGTCCGTCATGAATCGAGAAGTGTGACCGTACGCTCGAATAGTTGCTACACCTAACAGTGTCTCGCCAAACTGTTGCAAGATGGGGCTCTTGGTAATAGAACCCAGCCGTTTCAATTCTCGAGACGAGCTAAGATACAAGCCGCAAATCGCCGCATACACACCCGAAATGACTACCAAAACTGCAGCAAATGGCGGAGTGATCCATGCAATGAGCAAAGCGCTGCTACCAATTGTCGCAACGAGGTCTAATACCGCACGGCCCATGTCAGGTAGCTCTTGGTCGATAGATTCCATATCCTTAGAGAACCGATTGATGATTCTACCAACCGGGGTAGTATCAAAGAATCGAATTGACGTGCCCAGTACAGAGTCCAGCAAATCGTTATATATTTTCCGCGATGCCGCAAGACCTTGGAACAGCAGGTAAACCTGCTCGACGCCGGCTGCAATCACATTTCCCATGCTCAGAATGACATAGAGAATGAGATAAAACTCGTCAGACCGCGTTCCAAGACTCCAATTTCTCAGCCACGCAGT
The DNA here is from genome assembly GCA_030580095.1 of Blastobotrys petasosporus. Lineage (NCBI taxonomy): Eukaryota > Fungi > Ascomycota > Dipodascomycetes > Dipodascales > Trichomonascaceae > Blastobotrys > Blastobotrys petasosporus. Next base: position 149,463 of record JAKTSG010000010.1, read on the forward strand.
CTTGTATTTTTCAGCAGACTGCTCCACGGCAAACAATAGCACAAGCTTGACTGTAAAGCTCACGCCGCCAAGTTTCTTGAAGTAAGCACCGTAAAGCCGTTTACTGACGCTACCCGTAGCCTTTGTTTCGTCGTACTTGCCGCTATCACCGTCGTCATTCTCTTCCTCCTCATCCGACTCGCCATCTTCTTCACCCTCGTCCTTCACGTCAGACTTTGGAAGCTTCTCACCTTCAGTGATCGATGGCGCGTGAGACGGTGGGCTAAATGCACTGAGATCCGGTTTACCTTCATACTTGACTCGTCCATCTTCGACCTGAACAACCCAGTGTGCCTTAGATAGCGCGAGCTGCACATTATGCGATACCAAAATGACAGTTCTACCGGAAACAAGTTCGCCGGTCAAGCAGTCTTCATAAATCTTCAACGCAGTGTGCGAATCGACAGCACTCAAGCAATCATCCAGCAACAAGTGTTTGGAAAAGGAGTAAATAGCTCGTGCAAGCGAGATTCGCTGCTTCTGGCCGCCTGACAAGATGACGCCTCGCTCGCCTACCAATGTGCTGTCGCCGTTCTCGAGCATTTGGATATCTTGCCTCAGCGCACAGGCATCAATGACATTGTTGTACCTAACAGCGTCATATTCAGAACCGAACAAAATATTGCTCTTCAAAGTGTCGTTCAGGAGCCACGCTTGCTGTGCACAATAAGCCACTGTATCATACAATCCGTTCTCATCTGCTTGATGCGGCTTATTAGGAAGATGCACCGTGCCTGTGATCAAGTCCATCTCGCCAAGCAATGCCAGCAGCAGCGAAGTTTTACCGCTACCAGTACTTCCAGTAATTACAGTCATCTTGTCTCGAGGGAACTTGACGTCGAGTTCACGCAACTTGAACGAGTCAGGCTTATTGTCCCATTCGAATGATGCATCGTTGAATCCGATCTTGCCATCATTCACCAACTGATTGTACTTTTCAGTCTCCGGCTCGTCAAAGAATTCAGACAATCGTCTAAGAGAGACCCTTGCATCCATCATCGCAGTCACGGTATCTACCATATAGGTCAAAGGCTCATGAAGCAATGTGAACAGCGAAATAGACGTGAATGCAACCGCATTGGTGAGCTCCCGCTTCTCCACCAACGTGTACCAACCGAAAGCTGTTCCTGAGATAAAGATTGGAGTTATTAGCCACACCATGACGCCAATACCATCGATCCATATCTGTTTACCGAGCACTTTCAACTCATTGGCTCGAGCCTCTCTTACTTTTTCAGAAAACTTGTCTTCCCAAGCAAAGTACTTGATGATGCGAATACATTGCAGTACCTCATTGGTCTTCTCGACTCGCTCGTCCGCTGCCTCCATGAACTGGTCTTGCAGCTTGGCATGCCAGCTAGCCATGTAGTAATCCACTGGAGTCCAGACCAAGCCTGCAATCGAGCCCACAACTGCGGGCCAACCAAGCAGTTTCCACAGAATTATCGTCTCGCACACTAGTTCAAATACTGCGCTGATGAAGAAGTGGAAATATCGCCATACTTCAACAACCTTATCAGCGTCCACACTCATCAAATTGATGATCGTTCCTTGTTTTTTCACTCCCGCAGCAGCCACCTTCCGGCTCAGTGACTTCTGGTATATCTTTGTCGTGATCACATCTTGCGTAGTGATGCTCATTACTTTGCCGTTGGCCAGTGACTGCAAGTTGAATACATTTTCAAACAACGAGACGATAAAAATACCAGACACACATGTCCACGCTAGTTTGGAACTGCCTTTCTCTGGATCTTCGAGGTACTCCAAAATGAACTTGATCATGATTGTCGGGCCAAACTCCAACACGGAATGCACGGCACCGAACAAGAGCCCAAGGGCGATTCGGGACCGGTTGAAAAGAAGTAACCGAGCGACAAAGCTGTAATTAGGGTAGCGCGTACTCATGCGTTGGAACCTTGTGTAAATATCAGACGCGTGCATATCTGGATTCAAGTCATTGACATCTTCAATCTCCAATGGCTTAGCCTTGCCCCGCCACAGCAAGGCGTTCATAAACGAGAACGAAGCTCGAGAGAATAAGCTGGCATTGATTTCTGCACTGGGCACAATATTAGAAGCGTCATCGGCCAGTGGAGTATCCGGCTTTTGATCGCCATCGTAGTCGCTCCAAGTTAGAATAAACAACAACAAACTGAATGAAAGCTGAGCACGGTAGGTACCCAATGGAGATGCAGTGTCGAAGGCAGTTTTCAATGCAATGCTACTAGTGACTGCCGCAACGAGATATAATCCTGCCGAGTGTGCCCATACTGTATTGTCGCGGTTTTTCACGTACCTCGCAGTGACAAGAACAAGCGCGTAAGTCCAGAACGATGCGGATGACCAAAAAACTAGAGCCCGTCGGCGGTCACCCTGATACTCTTCTGTCAATACCCAGGTTGCAGCCACGAGAGCTAGTTGTATAATGACTAGTGCACTCTCTACCAGTCTTCTCAATCGCAGCTTGTTCGATTTGTTTGCCGATTCCTCGCCTTTGTGAAACTCCAGTAGCGTCACGGATATCGACACGGCGAGAAAACTCGGCCAAGCTTGCAAGTATCTGAACAGTTAGTAACCCTTGATACCGTTCGTTAGAGGCATACAATCTGCTGAAGCAGGGCGACACGGAATCATCGAGCCATATCGGCTCATTATCACAACTCATCGTGATTGAGTCTGAGAAAGTTGAGAAAGTTGGAGATCGCGAGTTGAGTAAGGTCGTAGAATGGCGAAGTCACAGCTTTAACCGGAGAGCTCGCAGTTTAAATGACAATACTTCACTCGGAATTCCGCCATCGATAAACGGTCTCAGGGCGCTACAAATAAAGGGATCATTTCAGGTCGATGCCGTACGCAAGGAAAAGGTCTCAGCCGCGCCATTTATTACTCACATCTTGTCATGAACATCAACTGCAGCGGCCGCGTCCCGAAATTGGTGAATTGTCGGTACACTTGGCGCACTATGGTTCGAAACCTGTAGCACTTCGATATCGAAAATGTTCTTGTTTCCCTGTGCAAGTATGTGGCCAGGTGAAATGTATTCGTACTCAAGGTTGAGGTGTACGCCATAGTGGAATCGTAGTGGAAGGAGAGCTTAAAGCACTCCATACTATTCTTTGTACTCCAGATCTCTCCAAGATAGCTACGATAGCTTGAGGCTGGTTATAGTCGGTGGTGGCCAGTGTTGACGGCTGAGATATTGCGCCCTCTCGGGCACTTTGAAGACTGCCCGACTTTACAGACGACTATCTCGACACCTATATATTCTAGTACGGTTACTCGGAATCGGATATCAGGATCGTTGCAACTTTGAATCACGTTTTAATAGCGCCTGAAATGCAGCCGTTGATATATTGTAATTAAACCTTATTTTCACTGTATGCGTACATCGCAGTAATTCAAATCAGGTATGGATTGTACTTTCCGACAAGGCATCTATTCTTTCACAAACATTCGGCTACCACAGAAAAATGAACGAAGCTAATGAACGCGCTTCGCAAGGCCAAGACGCTGGTGATGGCGACAAGGCAAAAGTACCTTCCGTTGCTGAGCTCTATGAGTTTGCTGAAAGCCATTTCCCTGGCGCTATGGAAAACGCTTACAATGAGTACTTAGCTGCCAGTAAGCATGAAGGCCGATTGGCAGTTGTCGACAGGTTATCAATGGACTTTGTGGACGACTCTGCGAAATTGGCGAAGATACAAGCGCATTTCAGCCAGAATGCCAACGATACAGAGCCTCGAGAAAGCTTCGGCTCGCTGGTGATGTCTTTCATGTTGCAATGTTATGGCAGTAGCAAGTCGGAGGCAATACCTCCGAGCGTGAAATTCAAGACGATTGACGCATCTGCTCCTTCTTGGCTGAGTCCTGAAACGAAAGACATGGAAATAGAGAGCATTGAAACTCCAGAAGCAAGAAATATTGTTTTGGAAGCATTTGAAGACGCCAGGGCTTTAAAGATAGTGCTACTATTGAACAAGCTGCTCAACAGCTCGCCTTGGCAGGACCTCCATTCTGTGGCACTGAAGCCCTATCAGCTCGACATTGACCATCTTGATAAGCAGTCCGAGGGAGAAAGGTCTTTACGTTTGACTAAAAGCAGGGCAAATAGACTTCTTGAATTTATGAAACCAGTACTGGAAGTCAATATTGGCTCGCATCCTGTCTTTGGCGGCCCCTCGGATCTGTCAGTGCGAATCGGCTCAACCAATGAACAACAAAAAAGAGAGTACGAGTACACAGCAGTCGCGAAGCTCGATAAACCATGTATGGTGTACCGTGCAGCCAACCACCTGGTATTTGGAGATGAGCCCAGCAACGACGACTACGTTGCGCTGAAATCCTCGTCAGCAGGCACTCTAGAGAGCGCATCGCAACAGTTGCAGGCGACTCAGCAGCACGGACGGGTCAAGCATGTTGTCAGTAAAGACGATGAAGGCATAGTGGTAAAGAGATACACTCGCGGCTCCGAGGATATCACTCAAACGCTGCGAGAGTGCCATCTCAAACAACCACTGGATGCTCTTCACCGCAGCCTTCTACATGCAACCAGACATGCAAGCCTCAACAAATGTAGACATTCTGCGGTCTGTGATGGCTTTAGCTTCATTGGAACACATTTGCGCGATATTAAGGAACCTCAGAGGGGTTTGCTTACCGCCAGGTTCAACAGTCACCACGCAGTCGATATGACCGAGACTGGTAGCTCTGTGAAAGTTCTTCAGTACTTTATAAATACAGCCTTTGAGAGCTGTAAAGTTCGTCAGTACATTGATTCTCTGTTGACCGCGGCAAGCAAATGTTTTGAAGGCGAGGATATTACCGTCGACAGGGTCAACAAGTTCAAGGAGCTTGAGAGAGATTTGCAAAATTACAGATTTCATACACAGGAAGAAGTTGAAGATGACAGCATTGCAGTGAATGCCAAAATATTTATGAGAAATTGGAAAGATTATCTTGAACCTGTGCTAGACCACCTGAGGCGAGAGTATGGTGCCTATTTCCCATATGGTGCCTATTTCCCATATGGTGGCAATCGAGGTGGGGACGGATGGTCTATATCCGAAGTTCTACGAGTGAATGAACTCCAAGGTTTGGATAGTCACGACCCTCCAGTCCCGGGCAGGTGCTATGCTGTTTACTTGCTCCGTCATTCTGTTAAGCGCGAGGGCATGGCTAATCTGTCAAAGTATTTCATAATAAAGAAATACCGGGCAGATCTAGCATCTATCGATAGGATGGAAAGAGAGCTGAGGGCTTATCGCCGTATTTCGCAACTTAATGAAGAAGATCAGAAACACTTTCCCAAGGTGGTTATGTTTGGCGATCCTCAAGAAGGCTATTATCCAACTATATGCTTCATCGCCGAATACGTTGAAGATCCTCCAGCTGAGCCGCCATATGAAAATCAAGCTGAGGAACTCGGCAGGGTAAGTGCTATACTTAATTCTATAGGCGTGCATCACAATGACCTTCACGAGGGGAACTACAAGTGGCAGTTAAAAGATGGGAAGTGGTTTATCAAAGTGTTCGATTTTGATAACGCTACGTTTGATTCGCGCGACAGTTGCACGAGTAATCCTGTCGCCGCTTATTGGCGTTTTGCAGCCTGACATAGATCTGTTCCACAGACGGCACAGGCGGTTGTGACTTTTTGATCATGGACATTTTAGTATTTGATCTTATTTACCGTTACTTGATTGCTGTGGGTTGCATTTAATTTCCGCACTGATGGTCCGCATGTCTCAGACACTTTCCGCTAGATCACCGTCCCTAGCGGACCCTTCACTCCCCATTCGAGTACCAGCATGAATTAGATCAATTATAAGAAAACGGAATTCTGGTGGTCACTGTAAACGATAGAGTATGATTTTGCTTATCTTTATTCTATGTCGAGACAACATTGAAGAGAACCATTTACATGAATATATCCCACTGTCTCTTCCGTGTTTTTACTCTGCAACGTTAACATCAGCTCGCCCTCTCACACACCCTATCATACAGTAAGGCGTAATATTATGGATGATATTTCTCAAATTAAATTAACAAAAATCCATGTGGTGCTCTCGCTGTGCGCGTGGTACACAACAGTCGTCACAAATCTCAGCCGTATGCACGCCTCCGTTTTCATAGCTCGCAGAGTACTGCCCGAATATATTCTGGAGTGCTCGGTTGTGATGACCCTTTTCAAGCTCTTGAGGAGTTTCGTTTCATGTTTCATTCTCCTTCTGAATCATACCTCACACCCGTACGTACTCCATAATAGGTAGCACAGTGGCTCGATTGAGTGTGCGCATGCCTGCACCATCGTTCTCTGCTTACCTTCCAGCTCCAGAATCAACAGAGATTGCTGACTATTCATCAACACTGAGTGTTGACTAAGAGTGGGTTGTGGGTCGTGAATCAACAGTGAATGTTGACTAGGAGTGGGTTGCTGGTCGTGAATCAACAGTGAATGTCAACAATGCGTGGGTGGTCGGTCGAGAATATGCAACGAATGTGTTGATTGTGGGTAGATCGAACGACTTGGTCGATAGAAAGGGAACCAACAGTAAATGTTGATTATGGGTGATCGGGTTGTTAATCAACAGTGAATGTGTTGACTGTGGGTAGATTGAACGACTTGGTCATCCCAAGAGAGAGGAAAGCAGAGTAATGCTTGAGTGAAAATACCCAGGCGAGTCATCGGGTTGAATATGTTCGTCCTAAGACAGGCTGTAGAGGATATGGCTTTGTCGGAGGAGAATAGGGAGCCGGATCGGCGGTGATGCCGATCGAAGCGGCAGTACATATTTGGGCAAGCAAGTGATAGGAAACCATCAGTGCTGGATTGGGGGTCAGTTGGCTCGTCGTGATTTGAGTCCGGAGTACAGTAGTCGACGGATTGGTGAATTTTTCTTAAAACTGAATGCTCTGGAGAGGGAAGTGGTGGAATGGGTCCGCTGAAAGGTGAAGCCGGGTTGTAATGTCAATTGATTCGCCGTAGCACAAAACGCCACGATTGGGGTCGGGAGGTTGGAGTTGGACATAATGGATGGAGACCACACGACATCTTAGAACCATTTGTTAGAAAATTATTGTATCTCACAAAGTCCTTCTGAGCCTCGCGCAGTCACAGTTCAGGTGTACTAATTTTGTACAATGCCGCATAATAATAGGATAGAAGTTGTTGATAATAGGTGTATGCAAGAATTCACTAATAAATGGTATGGAGTCTAGTTCTAATAGTGATGTGGGATGATATATAGTGGAATGGACGTTGAGGCAGAGAGCGCCGCTCCTTCCTAATTGGGAATAACCCACCATTTATAATTATGTTTTCTCTTATATACTCGCAAGCTTCGCCCCCAATCTTCACCTTCCTTTGGGCGTCCTAGCAGACTGTCCTTAACAAAAGTTTTTTAAGAATTTCCGATCAATTGACCAATTCAAGGAGTGTTAAATAACTGTATGAGAGGGCAACACTATTTTACTCCAGATCTCACCAAGGCGGTGTAGGGTAGCTTGAGGCTGGTTAGTTGGTGGTCAGTGTTGACGGCGCCCAGTCGTTGATATATTGTAATAAAACCTTATTTTTATTCTCGCGTGCTCTCAAGGTGTGTAATTTCCGTCAAGGTGCCAATTCTTTCACCAAAAAATGAACGAAGCTAATGAACACGCTCTGCAAAGCCATCACACTGGTAATGGCGACAAGGCATATGCTCCTTCCATTGCTGAGCTCTATGAGCTTGCTGAAAGCTATTTCCCTGGCGCTATGGAAACTGCCTACAATGAGTACTTGGCTGCCAGCGAGCATGGAGGCCGATTGGCAGTTGTCGACAGGCTATCACTGGACTTTGTGGATGACTCTACGACGTTGGCGAAGATTCAAGTATGTTTTGGCCAGAGTGCAAGCGATACAGAGATTCGAGAAAGCTTCGGCGCTCAGATGATGTCTTTCATGCTACAGTGTTATGGCAGTAGCAAGCCGGAGCCAATGCCGCCGAGTGTGCAATTCAAGATGATTGACGCCTCGGCTGCTTCTTGGCTGAGTCCTGAAACTAAAGACATTGAAATAGGCAGCATTGAAGCTCCAGAAGCAAAACATCTTGTTCTGGAAGCATTCGAAGATGCCAGGGCTTTAAAGATATCGCTACTCTTGAATCAGCTGCTCAACAGCTCGTCCTGGCAAGACCTCCATTCTGTGGCGTTGAAACCTTTCCAATTCGACATGGGTTATCTTGACAAGCAGTCAGAGGTGGTAAGATCCTTACATATGACTACAAGTAGGGCGAATAGGCTTCTTGAATTCATGAAGCCGGCACTGGAAGTCAATATCGGCTCGCATCCTGTCGTTGGCGGGTCAACGGATCTCTCTGTGCAAATCTGCTCAACTAATGAACAACAAAAGAGAGAGTACGAGTACACAGCAGTGGCGAAGATTGATAAACCATGTATGGCGTATCGTGCAGCCAACTACCTAGCGTTTGGAGATGAGCCCAGCAACGACGACTACGTTGCGCTGAGATCCTCGTCAGCAGCGTCTCTAGAAAGCGCATCGCAACAGTTGCAGGCAACTCAGCAACACGGACGGGTCAAGCACGTTGTCAGTAAGAACGATGAAGGCATAGCGGTAAAGGGATACACTCGCGGCTCCGAGGATATCACTCAAACGCTGCGAGAGTGCCATCTCAAACAACCACTGGATGCTCTTCACCGCAGCCTTCTACATGCAACCAGACAAGCAAGCATCAACAAATGTAGACATGCGGCGGTGTGTGATGGCTTTAGCTTTATTGGAACACATTTGCGCGAGATCAAGGAACCTAAGAGGGGTTTGCTGACCGCCAGTTTCAACAGTCACCACGCCGTCGATATGACCGAGACTGGCAGCTCTGTGAAAGCTCTTCAGTACTTTATAAATACAGCCTTTGAAAGCGGTAAAGTTCGTCGGTACTTCCAATATCTGTTGAACGCAGCAAGCAAATGTTTTGAAAGCGAGGACATTACCATCGACAGGGTCAACAAGTTCAAGGAGCTTGAGAGAGATGCTGCGCAAAGTTACAGATTTCATACACAAGACGAAGTCCAAGATGACAGCCTTGCAGGGAATGCCAAAATATTTATGAGAAATTGGAAAGATTATCTTGAACCTGTGCTAGACCACTTGAGGCGAGAATACGGTGCATTTTTCCCGTATGGTGATTATGAACGTGATATGGACGGATGGTCTACAGTTGAGTATATACGAGTGAATGAGCGTGAAGGTTTGGATAGTAAAGATCCTTCAGTCCCGGGCCGGTGCTATGGTGTTCACTTGCTCGATTATTCTGGTAAGCGCAAGGGCATGGTTAGCCTGTCAAGGTATTTCATCATAAAGAAATACCGGGCAGATCTATCGTCTATCGATCGGATGGAGAGGGAGCTGAGGGCTTATCGCCGTATTTCGCAACTTAATGAAGAAGATCGGAAACACTTTCCCAAGGTGGTTATGTTCGGCAGCTCTTTTTCATATGTATGCTTCATCGCCGAATACGTTGAAGATCCTCCAGTTGAGCCGCCATATGAGAAGCTAGCTGAGGAGATCGGCAGGGTACGTGCTATACTCAAATCCATAGGCGTGCACCACAATGACCTTCATGAGGGGAATTACAGGTGGCAGTTAAAAGATGGGGAGTGGTATATCAAAGTGTTTGATTTCGATAACGCTACTTTTGATCCGCGTCACAATTCTCTTGGTTGTACGAGTGCTAATTAATATGTTACTTAGTTTACACGAGGTGGCAAAGGGACCGGGCAGGTAGTCTCGTCGCGGCCACACTTTCATCGACGCTCCTCGGGCATTAAATAAAAAAATTGCCCTTTAAAATAGCTAAATGTCACTGTAAGTTATTGTATAACGAAGTTCAAACGTGAGCATTAAAAAAGTTCCTAGCGCGGTTAGTAGTCGCACTGATGATTTAGCCCTACATCTTATATTCATTTAGTACCTGATCTAATCTACCGTTACTTGATTGGAAGGACCACTCGTGTTTAATAATTTTGTGTGTTGATAAACCTATTAATTTAAAGGACCTTGAATTCAGTAACTTGTGCAATGTAAAGCACATTATTCTAATAAGCTATACTATGCGGCATATCAGCCTGATTTGTTCCGGATTTCTCTTGATTCATCTGCAAAGGTTTGTTAAAAGTGGTTCAGTGCCTGCTCAATGGTCCGTCCCACCGGTCGCCTTCAAAAGATGTTGTCACCATCAATGAGACTCTGATCTAGAGTGTAAAGGTTTGAATCTACTCGTAAGCTTCTCATTTCAATAGAAATCAAGTCCCTTAATTCGTTTGCTGACTCCATGTTGAACTCGCTGCCGCCAAGAAACTCTCCACTCCGGTGCAATATCTGCTGAAACAAGCTTCGCAGAGGAGCATCTTCTAAAGCGAAATAGCTGAAGAAATTGAAAAGCTTAGTGTTACTTCCGTCTGTCGTCAAATCAAGGGCCGAGTGACTACTAAAATTGGCCTCGGCGAGCTGAACCACGCCGTCAACCAATTGGACGTTGTATAGACGAGCTGCAATGAAAGTGAAGCCGTCACAGACAGCCACAATTTGGGTGCCGCAAGTGCATGCAGATCTGCATGCTTGCAAAAGAGCATCGTGCAACTCGTCTAACACAGGCTTGAGATGGGACCGTAACAATGAGTCAGTTATATCCTCCCCGTCACGGGTATATCCAACAACACATTTTCCGTCAATATATCTCAGGGTACACTTAATTGGCGAGCGTCCACAAGAGTCCTGCAACTGTTCTGCTGTACGCCTTAGCTTTGGGTGGATTGTGTTTGACGGGTCGATAGTCATGCTAAGAGCACTCAGATCTTTGGTAGTGCATTCATCACCAAAGACCAAGATATTAGCTGCATGAAATGAAGCAGTTGCGTCTTTTAGGGCCACAGCCACCTTGATTGCCGTTTGTTGCCTCTCTCGCTCGTCAATCCCAGTAATTGCTAGTGACATGCCTGCGGTTCCTGAATTCTTCCCGAACTTGCTGTTGGCACATATGGATAGTGCAGGCTTTGTGAATGCAAACAGATCGTTAAACTGGTTCGCAGTTCCGTTGAAAATGGTCTGGATTTCCGACTCTTGATCAATATTAATCATTCTGAAGGCGGATGGCCTTAGGGTCACGAGCTCAAGGTCCTGATAATATTCGGTATTCAGCAGCCAGTTCATAAAGAGAGCCATTCTTAGGGGAATATGATCTTCGAACGCTTCAGATATGTGGTCCTCCCCATCGCCCATTTCGAGACTACCTACAGTCAAATGCTTTACAACAAATGCACCTAGGGTTGAGACATGTGTTGTGTTGCTTGGCCCATCATTGGGGGTCGGGTTGTCTATAGACGCCGCTTGCTGGCCAGTGGTTTGAACAGAGTACGACATCAGAAATTCGTTCAGAGGTGGAAGTGATGATTGATCCTCAGGCAAATCACTTTGGTATTCACGCACATGACTGACCTCTGAAGAATCTTAGAATGTCTTTCGTAGGTTTGAGCGCAGAGAATTTGACCAATAGATCACCGATAACTGCGCCTCGGCCTGTTGCCATGCAAGCCGCTACAAACCTGTCATAAGGGGCGTCAACTACTTCGGGAGAAAAATGCTTTTAGCGAATGCATACTGCTCCTTCATACTGAGCAACTTCGTGGGTTCATTCATAGTTGCGAGGATCCTGATTTCCAATGTTTGCTGATGTATTGAAGCGGTTAGGAATCAAAGTAAAATATAACAGAACTCGGTAATCTTAAATTTGGGTAGTTGAGGCTAAAACTTTAAGCACAGCCGAACCTTAAATTACGCGCCAACAGAACATGTGGCGACTTCTATTCTGCAGTGCTTCTTCAAAACACGCAATTCAGCCTGTTCAACTAATATCCTATTTAGTTCAGCTCCGAGTCTAGTTGGAAGTTGAACAGACAGTAAAACCACCATAAACCCATGCTTATATTGATTCTGACGAGTCTGTCACTTGGTTCCATCGTGCTACATATATATACATCTAGATAGATATATAATCCACCTTACCATAACAATCATACCTTATATCACCTTATCTATTATCTACAACTCCCTATCAATATATATATATCTCTTTTTTCGTCACTTTACAGAAACAGTACGTGAGACAGAACGCTGTGGGTTGCATTTAATTTCAGCACCGATGGCCCGCATATCTCAGACACTCCCCATGCGAGTACCAGCATGAATCAGATCAATTATAAGAAAACGCCATTCGGGTGATCACTGAGAACAATTGAGTATGATTTTGCTTGTTAGTATTGGTGAATTGGAGTAATCGTTATTCTATGTGGAGACAGCATTCGAGGGAACCATTTACCTGAATATATCGCACTGTCTTTTCCGTGTTTTTTCACTCAGCAACGTTGATGTCAGCTACCAGCCTGCCATATGAGTGCCAACTTTCCATTATTTTGCTCTGCTTCTTTTGTATATATGCTAATAAATCTATTATATTCCTGTCCTATACATGCCCACTTTCAAGTCCAGTGAAGCTTCGGCTAAAAAGCTATGCTTTCATATGCACTGTCTCAACCTGCCTTTCCTGAGACGATCAAAAGCATTCGTACATATCACTCGGTCCTAACATCGCTCCATCCGAAATTCGAAGGCAATTGATTGTTCTACACACAAACTCATTAGAACCTGGATTCGACATATCGTTGCATGCCTTCAGCAAATAGTCTGAAACGCGACCGGAAATCAACCCACCAGTCAACACCGTGCTGTACTGGTGCAGGTAAGGCACCATACGCTCGATCGTAAAATTCTGGATAGAAATCAGGAACAATCGAGAACATGACGACAATAGTAGTCATCATGGCCATGCTGATGTACATGCCAACCGGGATAGGACGAGCAGGGGCCGCATTGTGATCAATCTTCGCCTCCTCCAGCGCCGGCTTGACCAGTTCAACATACTCAAGAGAATTAAGGAGAGCAATGTTCGAGTCGTTGTCAAGGGCGGTGAATTTTGAGTCGAGAGGGAACCATCGCCAATGCGTCGGATCTGAGATTTTGACACCCAGCGCAATCGGCAAGTCTCCAATGGCACTGGAGACTTCTGGGGTCCAGCACTCGTCCAGCAGCACCAACTGTTGCAGGGTTCCGGCATGTGCTCGAATTATAGACGTGGCCTGAGGAATGCTGGTCTCCTCGACATTAGCAAAGAGGACGCTTCTAAGTGTTTGAAATCCCAGAAACTGAGCCCGCTCTGGTGAGCAATACAGTTCGATACTTTCGACTTTTGGCGATCTCGATACAGCAGTTTCCAAGTCTGACGTACTTTCCAGTAAAGCGTCAAATACCAGGGACATATTTCGAGCATTTGGTGCGTTCACGTTGTTGAAGCCCTTGGCAGTCTTACTTCTTGCTATTAGAGTTAAATCTTCCACATTCGGAAGGATGGATTGCTCAAATTCTTCAACTTGTAGCTCCTCATTCTCGTTCACTATTTCCACCGTCAAATTGCGTACCTGCTGCGGAACCCAGGTTAAATTTCTAAGCTCTTTGGACTTTACATGGAGCGTCTCCAGGGGCAATTTCTGTAGCTCCCGCTCTAAATGTCCATCCGAATCAGGCGTATACACAAACGTGAGTTCTCTCAGTACCTTAGGTAGTGGCCTTTGCAATGGCATATCTTGTGTGTCGAGCTTAATCATGTGGTCGTAGATGTACCCATCAGGAATTTGCCCAATTGAGTAAACAGTCTGAGTTGCTTCTACAGTCGTTGGAGCATTGAGCACAAATTGCTCTGTCATGGTCTTGTAATTGCACGCTCTGCCCATCAGATTTCTGATAATATGCACTCGCTCGATACTTTTCAAAAACGGTTGCAACTGTTTTAGTCGTCCATGGTACTCTTGCTTGGGTCCAATGACTGGCAACGGCTTTGCAAACTCACTGATAGTCAATTCACGCACGTGCTCGAGCAAATCATCGATCTTGCCGCTGAGCAAAATTTCCTCATCGAGCTTGACATCGTTGTTAAGGCTTGCCGAGAAACGTGGCGGATCATTGGGGTGCCATCGGTTGTCGCATTCAATATGAAGTGCTTTCCAAGCTACTGGCAATGCCACTGCTCTGAAGCGTCTGTTGACTCTTGTAAGATTATATACATCCGATGTATAGAGATGGCTGACAATGCGCGATAAGATCTCCGTTGGTAGCGACTCCATATCTTCTTTCGCGGGGTTTGTGGGGAAGTGAAAAAAAAACCTTGTCCCAGTTGTTGCAACGGAGGTTGGTTTTGACTCGGAAAACTATTTCAGAATAGGATATCAAAAGCAGTTCGTCAAATTGGCAATGTGGTTCTAAGATAGTGTCAAGGAATCATGGAACTTTCTCTGAGAAAATATAACGATCTGCAAGACTGCATTAAGCTCCCCGCATTGCCTGCGGCTGAAATATCTGATCTACTAGTGATGGAATTGACTATGGGATAAAAATCGAAGAAAGACCTATCTACTTAAAGCACTTGTTAATGCAGAGAAAACTACTGCAAAAATCACTGGTGACCATATCAACATAAGGAATTCCGCCAACTGCCGCAGAGGCAGCGTCTTGCGATTGATAGAGAGAAACTCTGTGGTATCTGTATCCAGTTCGTCCACCCACCCATTTTCTTTAGACTCGTCAAACTCCCGTTTCAGCTTTCGTAATTTGTGATTGAACTTCTCGCTTTGTTGCTGGAACTGGCTCAGCTTGTTCAGGATCTCAGGAATCTGCGCTGATACCTTCGTGAGCAGTTCATGATCTTGCCGTTGCCCCTTGTTGTAGTCGTCTTTGCAAAGACGATGTTCTGCAAATTCCCATTCTTCCTTTTCCGTTTGAGTAGCTAGTGAATGCATGTCGGCCATTTTCTGTTGAGGTTTAGCACGTTGAGCGCTTGGAAGACAGAATGCGAGGGTTAAAAACACCGACGCAAACTTTAAAAAAAAACACTCTTCTCTTTTCTCCAAGGACGTGAAAATCTCTGTATTAAATAAATGCAAAAAAAATGAATAAATAAACAAAACTGGAAACGGAAGAAGTACAGTGTGTGCGGGTATTAAACGAAAATTGTAGTGAAATGTAGACGCTGTTCGAGATCTCTCAACTGTTACTGGCCAGTGCTTCAACGATTCGCATCATTCAAGAATGGAGCCTCCTCGAAATCGTCCGCCACAGAGTTGGCTCGTCCGAGCGATGGTTCAGATGGGGCATAAAACACCCGTCGGCTGTGATTGTTCAAAATCACATCGCTTTGGCTCTGTAAAGATACTGCTCCATCGTCATCTTCTCGGCCTCGCTTAGATCTGGGAGCCATAAAGTCTCCAACAGTTGCACTTTTACCTGCTAATGTCGGAGCCTGACGAGCATACGGAGCTTCGTTAAAACTGGCGTACGTCAGTGGGCCAATGGTATTTCCTCGATAAGAAGGCAAGGACGTAGAAAACTTGTACCCTTCCGTAACTGCTTTTCTTGCTCTCATTCCCACGTTCAATAGCGAAGACTGGATCTCGTCTGGAGGAGATGGGCGTCGCAGACTGGGCTCTTCTGTTGTGAACGTTGTGTTGTACTCCTTCTTGTTGCCCAAGTCGAACTGACCAGGTACAGAAGGCTTGAAATGGTCCGTGATCAGTACTCGCTTAGCTCTCGGTTCTTCTGTCATTTTTATTGCGTGCTTAGCTAGAAAATTCTTGTGAAAAGGAGGAAGTCAGAGAGCGATGTGGTTGTTGTGTGTGTTGTGCAAGCTTGTATGTTGTGAGTTGGAACGTTTGTGCGTGCACCAAAACCGGATGCGGCCTCGCGCGCGGCGCGTTGTCCTGACGACGCGTTCCAAGAATTTGGCACCCGTGAGGCTCAAACGCCGCATTGTACGGAATTAGTATGCTATTGTTATAAGTATGTTATGTATGATATCAAAGATTAAAAAAAAAAATTGATATCAAAGATTCAAAAAAAAGATTATTCGAATGTATGTTATGTGCTTTCCGTTGCGCAAGTAACTGACGTCAAGTTCTTTTAACTTAATGTTTATCAAAACACAATCAATCTGTGGTTCCTTCTAAGCAAAAAACGGTAAATAAGACCAGATACTAAAATGTCCATGATCAAAGAGTAACGCTTGTGCCATCTAAGGAACAGATTTATGACAGGCTGTGAAACGCCAACAAGCTGCGACAAAATTAAAATCTATCCCTCCATAGAAATAATCAAACAGCACATTAATCAGCACTCGTGCAACCGTCGCGCGGATCAAATGTAGCGTTATCGAAATCGAACACCTTGATAAACCACTTCCCATCTTTTAACTGCCACTTGTAGTTCCCCTCGTGAAGGTCATTGTGATGCACGCCTATAGATTTGAGTATAGCACGTACCCTGCCGAGTTCCTCAGGTAGCTTCTCATATGGCGGCTCAACTGGAGGATCTTCAACGTATTCCGCCATGAAGCTTACAGTTGGAAAATAGCTGTCCCTGGCATCGCCAAACATAACCACTTTGGGAAAGTGTTTTTGATCTTCTTCATCAAGCTGTGAAATACGGCGATAAGCCCTCAGCTCTCGCTCCAACCGATCAATAGAAGTTAGATCTGGGAAGTAGTCCTTCATTATGAAATACCTTGACAGGTTAGTCATGCCCTCGCGCTTACCAGAATAACGGAGCAAGTAAACAGCATAGCACCGGCCCGGGACTGAAGGGTCTTTACTATCCAAACCTTGACGCTCATTCCCTCGTATATATTCAACTGTAGACCATCCGTCCATATCACGTTCATAATCACCATACGGGAAATAGGCACCATACTCTCGCCTCAGGTGGTCTAGCACAGGTTCAAGATAATCGTCCCAATTTCTCATAAATATTTTGGCATTCCCTGCAAGGCTGTCATCTTGGACTTCGTCCTGTGTATAAAATCTGTAACTTTGCGCAGCATCTCCCTCAAGCTCTTTGAACTTGTTGACCCAGTCGATGGTAATATCCTCGCCTTCAAAACACTTACTTGCCGCGGTCAACAGGTATTCAATGTACTGACGAACTTTACAGCTTTCAAAGGCCGCATTTATAAAGTACTGAAGAACTTTCAGAGAGCTGCCAGACTCGGTCATATCGACTGCGTGGTGGCTGTTGAACCTGGCGGTAAGCAAACCCCTCTCAGGTTCCTTGATCTCGCGCAAATGTGTTCCAATGAAGCTAAAGCCATCACAGACTGCGGCATGTCTACATTTGTTGATGCTTACATGTCTGGTTGCATGTAGAAGGCTGCGGTGAAGAGCATCCAGTGGTTGTTTGAGATGGCACTCTCGCAGCGTTTGAGTGATATCCTCGGAGCCGCGAGTGTATCCCTTTACCGCTATGCCTTCATCGTCCTTACTTACAACGTGCTTGACCCGTCCATGTTGCTGAGTTGCCTGCAACTGTTGCGATGCGCACTCTAGAGTGCCTGCTGACGATGATTTCAGCGCAACGTAGTCGTCGTTGCTGGGCTCATCTCCAAATACCAGGTAGTTGGCTGCACGGTACACCATACATGGTTTATCAAGCTTCACGACTGCTGTGTACTCGTACTCCCTCTTTTGCTGTCCATTGGTTGAGCAGATTTGCACAGAGAGATCCGTTGACCCGCCAACGACAGAATGCGAGCCGATATTGACTTCCAGTGCCGGCTTCATGAATTCAAGAAGTCTATTTGCCCTGATTGTAGTAAGATGTAAAGATCTTGCCACTTCTGACTGCTTGTCAAGATAGCCCATTTCGAATTGGTAAGGTCTCAGCGCCACAGAGTGGAGGTCTTGCCAAGACGGGCTGTTGAGCAGCTGGTTCAAGAGAAGTGATAATTTTAAAGCCCTGGCGTCTTCAAATGCTTCCAAAACAAGATTTTTTGCTTCTGGAGTTTCAATGCTCTCTATTTCCATGTCTTTTGTTTCAGGGCTCAGCCAAGAAGGAGCAGATGCGCCAATCGTCTTGAATTTCACGCTCGGCACCATTGGATCCGTGCTGCTGCCATATGACTGTAGGATGAAAGACATCATCTGTGAGCTGAAGTATTCTCGAGTCTCTGTATCGCTGGCATTCTGGCCGAAATGTGCGCGTATATGGGCCAATGTCGAAGAGTCAGCCACAACATCCAGTGATAACCTGTCGATGAATGCCAATCGACCCTTATGCTGGCTGGCAGACAAGTACTCATTGTAAGCGTGTTCCATAGCGCCAGGGAAATGGCTCTCGGCGAGCTCATAGAGCTCGGCAATGGAAGGCACATGTATCTTTTCGACATCACATGGGCCTTGGGTCTGCAGTACCTCTGACATGACTTTTTCGCCCATCTTCTTTGGCTTGTTCAAGAGGCTTAGTCCTTACTTAGTCCATGACCCATTACGATGCTGATAATTAAGTTTAATTTGCCACGTTCGATGTACTTGCCTAGATCGGCTGAGGCACCTTAATAGCCCCGGGATGGATTGAAAAAGAGCCACTTTCTCCCTGACACAAAAAACTTCATGATTATATGCACACCTCAGCTGATTCTATTTCAATAGTCCACGAAATCACTAGATGTCGTTCAGTTCGACACCTTCATCAACGCGCCGCACCAGCCGTGAATTGTTCAAAACGCGTTTCAGACTCTTCCCAAGCGTGCGCGCCAAGCCGCAGATGAGATCACATTTTTTCTCCAGCTTTTTTGCTTTTTGACAGTTAAAAGCAGGAAGAGGCGCACATCACGTGATCATTCTAGAACAAGCTCTCCATCTCTTGCCTATAGGGTTCGATATCTTTTTTCACCAGTTTCTTGTTAGCGACCTTCCGCGATTATAAGTACCTGCCGGAATCCCGTCATATTTTTGACTTTTCTTTCGGAATTTTTCTTTCTTCTTATCTTCTTTATAAACAATGTCACTATCATCACAGCAGCTTATCGATTACGAGAACGAGTACTCGGCACACAACTACCACCCATTGCCGGTCGTGTTCAGCAAGGGCGAAGGGGCCCACGTCTGGGATCCTGAGGGAAAGGAGTATCTCGACTTTCTATCTGCTTACTCGGCAGTCAACCAGGGCCACTGCCACCCAAAGATTGTCAAGGCCTTGTGCGATCAGGCCCAGAAGTTGACTCTGTCCTCTCGAGCGTTCCACAATGATGTGTTTGGCCCATTCGCCAAGTACGTCACCGAGTTCTTTGGCTACGAGATGGTCTTGCCAATGAACACTGGTGCTGAGGCTGTGGAGACTGCTATCAAACTTGCTCGAAAATGGGGTTACATGAAGAAGGGAATTCCACAGGACGAGGCTATTGTGTTGAGTGCCACTGAGAACTTCCACGGCCGAACACTGGCTATCGTGTCCATGTCTACTGATCCAGAGGCCAAGGAGTACTACGGTCCATATTTGCAGAATGTCGGCCCAATTATCCCAGGCACTAACAAGCCGCTCCGATATAACAACATTGGCGACCTTGAGGAGGCGTTTGCCAACGCTGGCGACAAGATTGCTGCGTTCTTGGTGGAGCCTATCCAGGGTGAGGCTGGCATTGTGGTGCCAGAGGACGGATACTTGCAGAAAGTAGCTGAGCTTTGCAAGAAGCACAATGTTTTGTTTATTGCAGATGAGATTCAGACCGGTATTGCACGAACCGGTAAGATGCTCTGTGTTGAGCACTCTGGCGTCAAGCCTGATGTTGTGTTGCTTGGCAAGGCTATCACCGGCGGTGTCACTGCTCTCTCTGCGGTGCTTTCTTCCAAGGAAATCATGCTCTGCATCCAGCCTGGAACTCACGGCTCTACATATGGCGGTAACCCGCTCTCGTGCGCTGTCGCGGTTGCTGCTCTGCAAGTAGTCAAGGATGAGAACTTGGTCGAGCGGGCAGACAAGCTTGGCCAAGTGTTCCGAGACGGGCTCAAGCCATTGCTCGATACCGGTATGGTGACTGAGATTCGTGGCCGAGGATTGCTCAATGCTATTGTCATTGACCATGCCAAGGCTAATGGTCGAACCGCTTGGGACTTGTGCATGCTCATGAAGGAGCACGGACTGCTGGCCAAGCCAACGCACGACAATATCATTCGACTCGCGCCACCTCTTGTGATTTCCGAAGAGGACGTGCAGAAGGGATTGAAGATTATTGCTGACTGTGTTGCCAAGCTTCCCGAAGCTCCTCAGGCTGCTCACTAACTCTTTTTTATCGTTCTATAGGTTATTTGAATTTTACAAAAAGTTGCAATTTTTCTTTATTTTTGGCGTAGAAAGTGCATATTGATATCCACATGAGCGTCAAGTGTCGCAAGATGTGCTCCAAGGCTCAAGATGTGATGGTTGTTCTTGTGCGGCTTGCCATGTCGGCTCTTCGAATCGTCGTGTAGAGTCGTTTAAAAATCTGTGTGAACCATCCAGTTCCAAACACAAGGAATAAAAAGTATAACAGCAGAACATGCGTAATGTCGATTTGCAAATAGCTCAAAAGCTGGTTGAGAGCAATTTGCCGGAGTCTGGTAGCCGCCGAGTGGTGTTCTATTGTGGTCCCGTTATGGAATGGGTCGAAATCGAGACTATGGTTGAAATTTGTAGTATTCCATAGTCGATTGAATGTACGAGAAAGCTTTGGACGATGCATTAGGTACGAGCTATAGCGAATGAAGCGAAATGGAGTAAGAAGTGACAATGAAGCTTTGCCCCTCAAAAGTTTTCAAATTAAAAGCCAAATCATATATACTGGTTAACAAATTTCATAAGCTCATATGTGATAATAAAAAAATAATAAATGCAAAGGAATGATGGGAGTCAAAATAATTCGAGTAATAAAAAAAATAATGCAATAAGATTTTATCAGGATCATGGAGATGACACTGGATCAAACACAATCGCTGGGGTAGTAGCTGGTGGTGCAGCGACGGCAGCAATCACAGGTGAAGTAGCGGAGATAATTGGGCCACCAGGGTTGACAGATGCTGTCGAAGTAGGAGCCGAGGTGAAGTACTTGACAGCAAGCTGGATGGCCTGGCAAGTCACGGATGACGCTGGCTGGGCAGTGCCGTAGAAAACGATTGCCGGCTCTGGGTAGTTGTATGGGTCGCCAATGTTGTGGCAGGCGTAGAATCCGGTACTGGAGCCATTGACTGCAAGCAAAAAGTTCTTGTCAACGGAGTACCCGGTCTGCCAATGGTTGGTGCCTGGTTCCGGAAGGACGCCAATCTCGAGCACTGGCACACCAGAGCCGCCCGACAAGATGAGGGCCGCCTGGTCCAAATTGTCCCAGTAAGAGGTAGTCAGCACTGTGTCATTGAGCTGGAAGTTCTCAGTGGACGCGGTGCCTGTAATGAATGCGTAGTTGATGCCGGCGCCCTCATGGTACGGGCTCACATACATGCCGTCAATGGAGCCGTTGAATGCACACTGGACCTGGAGGCTAAACTTTGCAGGCTCAGACCCTGGGCACCCGCTGCCGATAGGGCAGTTGAGCATCCCGGCACCAGCAGATACTAGTGCAGCAGAGACGGCAGTGAGAAGAGAAGAAGTGAGTTTCATTGCAGAAGAAGGTGGTTGATTGGAGAAAGTACAATCATCTAGGGGGAATCAGCCACATATTTATACTTGGCTGAGACGACTCTCGGGGAATGTAAAAATGCATAATGTCGTACCTGAGAGGTAACTAAGCTTGGCGTTGCAGATGTCAATCAATCTCGTCGCCTGTGCGGGATTCTCACTTTCTTAGCACCGTGCGCTAGACCGCAAGTGTCGAGGCATTTACAAGACCCGACGATCAGTTATATTTACCGGCACAAGCGAATTTTTATCACGTTTATCAACTCATTTCTCTCTCTTTACTGTACTCTAGTTTTCTCAACCGCCCTAGCCCAACTGCACAAATGCTACTCTACTGTCGAGCGTTTGTTTCGAAGACACCGCATGAACCCAGCCATCTTATAACTAGCCCTAAACCCTATACCCTACGTAAGTGGCACAAAATGTCGCTTGTCCATGACCGGGATACGATCATTATTGTGTTCCAAAAACTACTCACGGCCACCTGACTACTAATGAATCTTGTCACTTACTATTAGTACCTTACTATATCAAGTGGTGTCTCTGCTCATCCCTTGACGTCATAAAGCCATCAATTTCGAGCCTCCCCCACACGCACGCAGAGTAAAGATGTGAGACATCTGTAACAAAGTGGCGCCTGTCCCTGAGACAAATATTTGCGCCGCACAGAATCTTTTTAAAGCATCAAGGATCGAGGCGGGTACTTTGTAAGTTACGCTAAGAAAATGTATGGCAGCAGTTCGTCGTTTTTATTGGTGGAACTCGATTGGAATCCCGAACTAGCGTACTAATAAAAGCTCAACGGGGCGGGATTTGTGGGTTGTGGATATCCATGCAGAGGTACATGTACCCCGAGCTAGACACTAAAAAAAGAGACAAGGAAAATATCGTGTTAGTAGTCTATGGAAGAGAAAAAAAAGAATCTATATATGGAAGTGGGTCTTGTTGTCAGATCCCTAAGAGTTGTAATACACTGCACGAACAGCCACTGGCTCGCAGTTGCTAGCGTAAGTGAGGTCACTGAAGAACGCAATCGCCGCCTCAGGGTAGTGATAAGGGTCGTCGATGCCAATGCACGACGCCCAGCCGACAGAAGACCCGTTGACAGTAAGCAGCTGGTTGGCATCAATGCCATATCCTATCTGGAATGCACCAGTACCGGGATTCTCGAGGATGCCGATTTCAAGCACCGGAATGCTAGCAGATGGATCAATCAGCGCAGCGTATGGCAGATCGCTGCCAAGAGCAGCAAGCACTGTGCCGTTGAATGTGAAGGATGGCGTCGACTTGTCGCCAGCCGCAAATGCATAGTTTATGCCAGCACCCTCGTGGTAGAGCGTGAGGTACTTGCCGTCGATTGAGCTATTGGTTGAGCTGTCGACTTTGAGTGCAAACTCCAGGTGCACTGGTGCCCCGGTTGGAGAGCCCTCTGGGACCACGACACCGATGGTTGGCAACGCAGCCGGGATGTTTGTAGGTGTAGTACTGGCTGCCGGAGCGGCAAGTACACAAGCTGCAAGGGAGCCCAAGGCGAAGAGAAGCTTCATTGTTGAAGATTTTGTCGAGTCTGAGGAAACTGGAGGGTCACAATCAAACTCAACAGTACTTGCCTTGGGTATTTATATTAAATCAGAGCTGGCTGAACCTGCAGTACCCAACGCCAAATACAGCGAATAAATTGGGCCCTTGTTGGCGAATATTGGACTAGAATCTTAGATTAATTAACCATCGAGACGCAGTTATCAGTACGTAATACTCGGTTTGACGAATCTGCCGTTATTTTTTTTCACGCAAAGCCGCCGCCTGAACCGCCGTGGTGGAACTGTAAAGTGAGTGGTAAAGTCGCCAGGGTCTGCATTCGACTTTTGGCTACGAGGATGCAGTTGAATTAGTTCCTTTAATATGCCATATCTAGGTGATAATTATCAAGAATTAATGTATGATTTCTGGAAATAGAGTGTTTAGTGTGCTACTAAAATAGCAGTGGTTTTTGACGCGACACAATGTATCAACGAAGGGTGCGACTGAGTGAACCACTATGCTGGCACAGATCCAAAAAGCCGTCGATCGCTTTCAGGAAATTCGACACTTTGGCCTCATTTATTCGCGACCGATTCAGAAATTTGTACAGCCGTTGAAAAGCTGAGACTGCCACTATTCATATGGAGCAAATGTCGCACTCTGTTGTGACTCAGGGTCCTATGATATGTCTAAGACTTCCTAACGGTTATTTAGGATCGATACTGGGGACTCCCTGATACATTTCGTTAATGCAAAGCGATATTTCGATACACTTTCCTGTTAAGATAACACTCTTCGCCTCGAAGAACGCGTTGCCTTGTGTCGTTGTCCGAGATACAGAACTCGCCAGTCCCAATCTCTCGGGTATTTTGCGCTCTTGAAAAACCATCAGAGTGGCAGGTTTCGAGAGAATCGTGTTTAGATCTACGGTTCTATTTCATTAAACTCGCCAGATTGTGTCAATCGACAATCACCGTGTCAATCGTCGGGCTGATCTGTTTTTAAAGAGGTACACGTTTATCCGAGCCCTGATGGACGAGTTTTTCAACAGAATACACATTCTTTTACTGCCAAAAACTATATAGTAATACTTGAATTTAACATAACAGTATTATAAAAACTCTGTTTGGCCATTATACAAACCAGCCATTTGTTTGCCCAACGTCCTAGGATAGTAATTCTTGTCGGAAATGCAGAGCAGAGCAGCCTGGAGACAACCCCGCCACCAGGAATTCATAAATCATGGGCGAGATGAGCACGTGGAATGTTCGATCGATTCCTTCCATTTCATTTTGCGCACAATCTGATAGTAGCCAAGCCAAGATACTGGTAGCCAGGTTGGACCAATCGATTTTCAAAAACTCAGCCATCCTGAGACTTCATTTCATGTCTGGTACCTGAAACGGTCACGGACATTTTCAGCTCGCTGCACAAGGGTCCTAATTGCCCTAAATTGTAATTGAGTTTAAATTTCCTGTTTGGGAAATTCTGTAATGTGAGTAATAATTTAACGGGCAAATGACATATCCGCGCCGATTGGAGTTTCACGTACTGTAGTCGTTCTTGTACCCTCGCGACGCGTCTAACAGCAATATACGCGGAAGATCAAATTGCCCGCATCATGTAAAAGTGTACCCAGCAATCTCCGGCACCGTTTGCGTGTAAGTACCTAAAGTAAATCTTCATAAGATCGATGGATGCTGAGATACCGGTACGAAAAGTGATCATCGAGATTGCAAGAGAGATACCGGTACACGGAACAACCATCCAAAGAGGCGTAAGGAGTTGATCGACTGATTTGAAAATCATTTGTTCGATCATAAAATACAATAGTTCCATTCAGAGCACAATGCATTACCACAAGACAAGAAATCTCCCATTGTCGCGCTGCTCTAGTAATCTGAGCCCCTTCGATGTAATAACCGCAGTGGCCGAACTATTTCACCACTTCTTCTTTATCCATCACACGGACAAATCGAATGGCCGCATTCGAGACAAAACTCGGAAAACCGCGTTATTGTTCACCCGAGTGTAGCCTTGTGTGCATCTCTATGCAAGAATGTCGGCGGCCCGACTGGGAAAACCACTTGAAAAACACATGCCGCACACTGTTGGTTTTGGCTACCCGCAGTTCCATCCATGGATTCACCCATTCACCAAGCACTAAATTGTACCGGGTAATCAAAATTACTTTAAAAATAGAAAGTCTGCATCAATAGTTTTAAATCTATATTTGTGCTGAAAAAAGCCCTTGTTAGAAGTAAAGTTGCCGGTGAGCCGTCGACAACATCGCAGCGCAAGGCTCTCTACTATACAGTCAATAATCAGATCAGATGAGAAAAAAACTTCTAACTTGACTCACCTCGGAAACGGATAATTCCAAGTCACATGAATTCGCTGACGAATGATTCGTGGGTTCCCGTTCAGCATGCTACTAACACTCTAGAGCATATCGGAGGAACCAGGCGAGATGCTACACGATATGCTCCGATACCACGCTGCTTGGGCGGACGAGCAATATGATTCACCCGAAACTGCGCATCCCCTGAATACTTTGCAATGTATGCCAATGTACATCCGGATGTATGTCAATCAGTCTATTCTTTGTTCAACTCATCTGCGGAGTTTTGGCCAATCATCGGCTTGCTTATTCCGACACAGATACATGTTCCCGATGGTCGTGACAACTATAGCCCTTTCCGAGCCCTCTAGTTTCCCTTGAATTTTTGAATTGATGATTTGTTAGAGATTTCTTCTGACTATAATATTAATATCTATATGTCGTAAAAGTGCCTGTATTATATCATAGTCCTCTACGTTCCAACCCAAGATAGAGCTGTGGGGTGTGCGGCGCAACCCCAATGGACGCAACTCCGATGTGTGACGAGTCTCTGGTTATGAGCCGTGTTTGTGCCGGCCCTTCCCCCTCCCATACGAACATGACAAAGAACATATAAAAAGGGCCAGACGTTGCACTCTTTTGTAACAGATTTTGTATTTGGTGCGCAACCAGAATTATCATCCCTCAAAGATGCAGACTACAGCACTCATTCGGCCAACGGCAATGGCCGCATCCAGGCATTTGGCCCTGAACATTATACCACTCAAGGCAATGTATTATTCGACTACAACAACATCGTCCAACGCAGCGGACGTCCAAGCTACGCGTGAGAAGGCGCCTAGGTCAGGCAAGACGCTTGCGTCACTCGACGAGCAACCCAAGGACCGCAAAAAAGACCTGTTTACCGAGTCCAACACATTCTACCTCGCCAAAGACGGCTGGGGTCATGTTCCATTCACTATGGAGCAGATGAAGTCCGTCAGCGTGGCCCATCATACTCCCAAGACCATGTCCGACAGGCTTGCTAGACGAGCATTGCTCACGGTTCGACAAACGTTCGACTGGGTCACAGGCTATAAGCATCCTCCACCTGGCCAAGAGGCCAACGAAAAGTACAAAATCTCGACCGAAAAATGGCTGCAGCGATTCATCTTCCTCGAGTCTGTTGCGGGCGTGCCGGGCATGGTCGGCGGCATGGTGAGACACTTGCACAGCTTGCGGCTGCTACGACGTGACCGGGCATGGATCGAAACGCTGCTCGAGGAAGCGTACAATGAGCGAATGCATTTGCTCACATTCATCAATATGGCCGAACCTGGGCTATTTATGCGCGCATTGCTCCTCGGTGCTCAGGGTGTATTCTTCAACTGCTTCTTTGTAGCATACCTTATCAGCCCACGAACGTGCCACCGATTTGTAGGATACTTGGAAGAAGAAGCGGTCACGACATACACACGGTGCATCGACGATATCGAACGAGGCTGGTATCCGGAATGGGAAACCGAAAAGGCACCAGCCATTGCCATCCAATATTGGAATATGCCAAAGGACGCCACTGTCAAGGACCTGATCTACTATGTTCGAGCCGATGAATGCAAGCACCGAGAAGTCAACCACACGTTTGGCAACCTCAAGCAGACTGTCGATAGAAACCCATACGCTTTGACGGTCGACAATGGTACTGAACAGCCCCGAAAAGACTTGAAGAATCACAACAAGCACCCTGTTGGCTGGGAACGTGACGACATTGCGGCTTAGTGGTAAAACAAATTATTAGGGTCTCTCGTATATTGTATGAATATTTGAATCAAGATTCATTCATCGTTTCGGTCGTAAAAATATGCTGGGGGCTGAGGATCGTACTGCTGCTTTCTTTATGGGTGATGCTGTTTGTTGTTGTTTGTGAGCAGTGTTGGTGACCGGCTTTACTGGCGACGACGGCCGGTGCGCTGAGGCAAGAGCTCGTTGGCGAGCTTTTGTTTCCGATTCTGTTTGAGAAGGCTTAGATGCCGTAGGCAACGTGCCCATCATTGAGCTCATAGATGCAAATTGTATGTTCTTGTTAGAAAATATTGACCCTTTGGCTCTGGCGGAGTTGTATGCCTGCTGCAAGTTGCGAGACCCGGGACGAGCAGTCTTACCCAACCGTCTCTGTGCTCTCATCTGTTCGGTTCGCGGATCGTTTTCTAATTG
Organism: Blastobotrys petasosporus; assembly: GCA_030580095.1. NCBI lineage: Eukaryota > Fungi > Ascomycota > Dipodascomycetes > Dipodascales > Trichomonascaceae > Blastobotrys > Blastobotrys petasosporus. Next base: position 177,131 of record JAKTSG010000010.1, read on the forward strand.
AATAGTCTTTTTCTGCTCCTTCTCCATTTGGATCCTCAAATTGTTCTGCCTGAGCCGCTCGGCGACCTCAAGAAGTCGTTTCTGCTCCTCCTTCTCGTACTTTGCATACATTTTGCGACTGGTACCAGGCTGAGGCACGGGCCTATCGCCAAACTTTTTTGCCACCAGGTTCCTCCATAACGGCTCTGCCCGTTGTGCGATTTGTGGACAGTTTACTTCGATTGTGCGTAGTTGTTCAACGGGCATGCGCTTCAGAATCGGTTCGACCAAGCCATACGGAAGATCCCCCACATCTGTAATCACTACATAAAATTAAATTAGTTGGGTGCTTTTAAAATGGAGACGTACCGTGAGATATTCGAAAACATCCGTGCAGGGCAAGTTCTTTCAGCGTACGGACACCGACCCTACGCCGCTGCCCTTCTTCGCCTGCCATATGAAAATCTGTCGTCTGCCGTGCTAGTATCTAGAGTCGAGTTCATGCGGGTAAACTGTAAAAGGAAGAGTTTCCCTGAGTATTTTTTTTTCCTTGCAATAATTCAGCCGCGTGCGCCGCGCGGAACGGCTGTGCTGATTAGACTTTAATAACCCGTGTTGGCAATCTTATATTCGATTATCAAACTTTAATAAACTGTAGAGGCTTCTATTCATATATTCGTTATATTCGTTTAGTAAAAAAGTTACAAGAGATCAAGCTATAGCAGTTTCTCCGATGGGAGGTGCATCTGGATCGCGTCGGATTGTCAGATCGCTGTAATCGTCGTTGCCCTGAAGCACCAAGCCATTCTCGTTGGCCAAGTGTAGTACGCAAATGAAACAGAAACTCGTCGAGATTTCAGACATTTGCTGAGAACTATAGGCAGATTGGAGGTCTTGGACAACCTCTGTGAATTTGCGCTCTTCAGCAACATTCTCTTTCTTAACCGGCACAAGCTCGCCGCCGTTGGCTTCGGAGTCGAGAGCCGCCTTGTCGGTGCTTTGAGACTGGCTGTCGTCTTTCAATTGTAGCGTTTTCCAGATATTATCTTTCAAAAGCTTGACATTGACACGCTTTGCGGTACGCGCGTAATTGACATACTCCGGACGAGCGCGACGGCTTGCTTGAAGTAGCTGGTCTTCTATTGCAGTTGGATCACGCTCTTGACCCGCCAATGGCGATGACGGTGGCCCATAATCGTCATTACCGTAATCATAGTCATAATCGCCACCGTCGTCACCAACACCATTGTCGCCGCCACCACCCACTGCTGAGGGCCCGTCGTCGTTGAAGAAATTGGCATCGTAGTTAGCTGTAGGCTCTTCTTGTTGCTTCTGGTATTGGCCGGCCCAAAAGTGCTCGTCGGCATCGACTTCGTCTTCATTGACACCCGCCGCACGGGATCCACCAACAATGCCAAAGTTCAGAATATTGCCTTTTGGTTTGATAAAAAGCTTGATGAGGTTCTTCGATGAGAAGTGCCGGTCGTCAGGAAGCAAGTTGCGCGTTTTGGATTTCCACTGTGCCTTTGGAAGATTCATAGTTGCAGAGCCCTCAGCAAACAGCTTCGACTCATCCACCTCCGCTTCGTCGCTCATAAAGTCGATAAAAAACTGCTCCTTCTCCTTTGGCTTGATTCGTTTTTTGGTTGGTTCATCCGAAGCAAGCAAAGAACTAGCCTTCAACTTTTGCACTTTCCAGTGTTCCGGACCAGCCCAGTTGCGCTTCAGCGTCTCGTCAAAGTAAGACATGATATCCTTTTCATGTCCGCCGACGGTACTAGCATTCAATGCGTAGCTTCCGACATAGCCAGATGTGTCAGCAACAATTCTGGATGTGTTTGGTTCGCCAAATGTCAGCCCATCTTCCAGATCCATGCCGTCAAACCCACCCAAATCGCCAATGTCACCTACATCATCATCGGCAAACACATCGACATCGGCGCCTTTCTGCATGGAAGTATCCATACCTTCAATTTCTTTGATGATTGAATCGCCCAACAGTGCCGGATCAGTCAGTGCATTAGTCAGACTGCTCATCGATGGTACCACCTCAAAGTCCTCGAGATCTTCGTACAAAAACTCACTCTTCAAAGCATCAATGTCGATATCTTGTGGTTCACCTCCTGATTCACTTTTCTTCTCCTTCTTCACGCCGTCGTCATCTTCATCATCCTCGTCGTCATTATCATTCTCGTCGTCAGAGTCATAATCAGCCTCGCCGTCAAACACAACTCGTCCTTCTTTATCAATAGTTAAACTATTCAATAGCAATCCTTTGGCACCGCCTTCGTCAAAATCTGCACACATTTTCCGGAACAATGGATCAATAGCTGATTCTAGGTCCATTTTCTTGTTCTGTAGCTGTTCGAAACTTGTAGCTAGAGTGCTCTCTGCGTGCTTCTTTCGCTTTCTGGTCTTCTGCTTAGTCGATGTTCCTTCGCCGTCACTATCCTCGTCATCATTCTGACCTTCTTCTTCGTCATTAAGCTCTTTAGATTTACTATCAGCGAGTCCGCTCAGCAATTTGCCTGTCTCGGTTGCGATAGAATCAACTCGAGAAGTATAAATCTTCACGCAACCATCCAGGGTGTAGGACGCCTTTTGGAAGTTGATCCCGTCGCCTTCCTTGAGCACACTCATGTCATGGAAGTAGTCAATCAGAGCGAAATTCCATGAATTGTTAGCGTTGATCTTATTATCCTTGACCAACTTCATCCATTGCTCAAAATTGGCCAGTATAGGAGCTCCACCGCCTTCTTCTCGGCTTTGATTGCCCTTCAACGTCTCTCTAGCGACAGTTGCAAGACTTGCTCTTCTGGCATTGGTATGGCTCGAATTTCTTCGATTGCTTTCCTTCTCTGCGGCATCATCGTTGAGTTGCAAATGGCCCGTGGAGTCTCGGCCCTTGGTGCTTCGTCGGCGGGGCGTGGAGCCACTTTGTCTAGCCATAGTACCGGGAGGCTCGTAACACAGAAGCGGGGAGATAAGTGGGTATCTGGTGTTTTGGTCTTATTCTGACAGGTGCTTGTAGTGTCGACGACTTATGGTACCTTGGTTACGCGATAGCTGTGTTTTTGTGAGTGCGCTCTGCGTGTTGTTTACACATTTTCTGTCGCGGCACTGGCGCCGCGCCGCCACTCACACACGACGCGTTCGATGCAAGACACGGCTGAAACGGGATTCGCGCCGCAACTCAACGCTTAACATTTTTCATGTCGACGTTCGCTTTATCTACAGTTGATCAAGATTGCTCGAAGACTTTTAGTCTTTGCTGCGACTGATTTGAAATCTGAAAACAGCTGGTGGCCACCGTGAGCAATGTGATATGTCTGCTGCGCGGCCGATTTAGGACTAATGTCGCAAACAGACGTATCATACATTTGCTGTTGTTGACAATACAATCGATAATATAAAGAGTCGACCATGTCACCCCAAGTTTGAACTTATCAAGGACGTTGGCTGAAAATCAGAAGGGAACCCCAGAAATTTCAATAGGGACACTTTACACCAGACTCTTGCTTTTCTGGCTCGACAAAATGACACAAGACGTCGATTATGAGCAATTGCTGATTCACTATTTGCTTCACTCACCTGGAGCATACTCCAAGCTCCCGCTCCCGCTCTCAATGCTGGTGCAGGAGCTTGCTCTCTTAGAGCGATGCGCGGCTGATGCTCATTGCACTTTGCGGCTCAGGCAATCATGTCTCGAACTAGAAGCTCACTTCCCGGCATCGTTCAACTTCAATCAGGCTACAGAAGATATAATCTACTTTGATCCCGCCGTCTTGAAGCTATGGGAGAGGTCCATGTCCCAAACTCTCGATGATGCTACCCCCAAGCCAGCAAAGTCCATTATCCACAATGTGCCATTGCCAAAGGACGTATCCCAAGAGCTGCTGGAGCTTATCTCAGACGACTACTCCTTTCTCAGGGACCAGTCTCGAGAGCTTGATGTACTCATCTCTGCACCCACCTCGCAGTACTTCCTCTCTCGTGAGCGTGCTCTCGCTGCGCCGGAGAAGCCGTTCACTGAAGTTTGTTCACATGCCAACGGCAACAGAGAATGTTTGAGCAAGGGTCGCTTGGACTGTCTTTCGAAGATTCATTTTCAACCCATCATCACCAGCGCCACCGACAGTAGCATTGGTGATTGCTCGTACCTCGACACTTGCTACAAGGGCAAAGGCTGCAAATATGTCCACTACCAGATGATCTATCCAGAAAACACTCAGCGCCAGCGTCAGCACCACAACCACCACCACCAGCAGCAGCAGCAACATATTCCAACGTCGTTTTACAGTGCCGGCGAACGCATGAGTGGCAACGCCTACTCCAAAATGCCTCCCCAGTGGATCTCCTGTGACATTCGGAAACTCGACTTTACCGTTCTCGGCCAATTTGCAGTCATCATCGCAGATCGTATGCTCTTGAAGTTTCTAAGATATACTAACTTAACTCTCTAGCACCATGGGACATTCACATGAATGGACACCTCCAGATCCCTCACGGTGTCATCACAGATGAGGAGATTTTATCCTTCAAGATTGACCGCATCCAGACTGAGGGAGTCTTCTTCTTGTGGGTCACTGGCCGTGCACTTGATGTCGGCCGGCAGTGCCTCCGAAACTGGGGATACACTCGCATTGAGGAGATTGTGTGGTGCAAGACCAATCAGCTCGGTCGAACCATCTGCACAGGCCGAACAGGACATTGGCTCAACCATTCCAAAGAGCACGTCCTTGTGGGTGTGAAGGGCAATCCGACATGGCTTAATCGCAACCTCGACATTGATACTATCGTCTCGGCGACTCGGGATAAGAGCCACAAGCCAGACGAACTGTACGAGATTGCGGAACGACTCGCTGGCCCAGCTGCTCGAAAACTCGAGCTATTCGGCCGTGAACACAACATTCGAGAGCAATGGCTCAGTAAGTCTGCTCTTTGTGTAATGAATACTAACATCCTCTAGCTGTGGGCAATCAACTGGACGGCACTCGACTAATTGAGCCCGACGTGGCCGACAAATTCCACAAATGGCGATTATTCGCAGGTCAATAATAGTAGTATTTCTAGATCTTTATAATAATTCTTAATATATTCCGTGTTCTTGTTTCTACTCTAGAGATGCGGCGGTCGGAAAGACAGCCGCACACTAGCGCCCGCAGCGCGCTTGAGCTTGAACCACCAGATACCACTTGACAGTATCCCATCCAGTAGCAAAAAAGCCAAGAGTCCATTCGACTCACGGTCTGGGCCGCTTTTTTTTTATTTATTCATCATGTCGAGTCGGAGTAGGATCAAGATGCGGGTGCCAAAGAGGGTATGAATTTTTGAAGAAGGAAAGACAAGCGTGGTTGCTAATCGTTAAACTTTTAGAATACTTCTTCCGAGGTCGCCTTTGACGAAACGTGGGACAGACTGGCCATAGCGATTCAACAGATTCTCAGTAAAGAGGCATCGCAGTTATCATTCGAAAAGCTCTATAGAACAGTGTACAACCTTGTTTTGATAAAATTCGGCCGGCAAGTGTACGACAATACGAAAAACGTGATTCGAAAGCATTTGGAAACCGAAGTGGCGGCAGAGTTAGTGCCGTTAGTGCATGATCCGTCGGCGACCGCGAACCAGGTATTCAAGCTATTAAACAAGCAATGGTCCGACCACTGCTTCTGCATGAGGCTAGTCAGCGATATTATGATGTACCTGGACCGAGTGTATGCTACGGAGGAACGACTGCCGCTCATATACGACGCGGGTATAGCGCTGTTCAGAGACGCGGTAATACGAAACGGCATACCTCAGGTAGGTGTACAATTGTATGATATTTTGATTGGCGAGATACAAAGAGAGCGGCGCGGTGAAGCGATTGATAAGATTGCAATAAAAAACGTCATTTCAATGTTGGAAACATTGCCGGAGAAGCGGCTGGATGGTGAAAGCATATACTTGATGGAGTTTGAACCCAAGCTTGAGAAAGCGACTGAATCTTTCTATCGCAATGCTGCATCTGAGCATTTCGACGTTGGCGGGGGAGATGCAGGAACATATTTGCGCAAAGTCGAGCAATGGCAAGAAGAAGAGACGACAAGATGCAACCTATATCTTGTCGAGTCGAGCACATTGCCGAAAATGATGCAAATCATGGACCAGCATTTGATTATTGATCAACTGGAAAGAGTCATCACGAGCAATACCGGTCTTGACGTTTGGATTGAGCACGACAAATACGAAGAGATTGCCTTACTATCAAAGCTAGTGAGGCGTGTGACGACGACATTTGATGAGATCCGTGAGTTTATGACAGCCGGAATCTTAGTCAAAGGGCGTGAAATCAACCAAGAAGCATCACGGGCGACCGATGCTGCACGCAAGGCAAAAGCAGAAGGTATCAAGGACAAGTCCGGCGCGTTGAATCCAACCGCCATCTCCATCAAGTGGGTGGAGGATGTTCTCCAATTTAAGGATAAATACGATAAGATTTTGGGATACTGCTTCGACAATGACAGCGATATGCAGATTGTGATTGAGAATGCATTTTCGGTTTTTGTGAACGAGAACCAAAAAGCTGCAGAGTTTTTGTCCCTGTTTTTGGATGACAATTTGAAGAAAACACTCAAAGGCAAGACAGACGAGGAAGTGGAGCAAACATTGGACAAGGCAATCACACTGTTTAGATTTGTTGCTGCTAAGGATCTCTTTGAGACTTACTACAAGGCGCATTTGTCCAAACGGCTACTCAACAACAAGTCGGTGTCGATCGATGTCGAAAGGAACATGGTAGCCAAAATCAAGCTTGAAGCCGGCACGGCGTTCACAGCAAAGCTCGAGGGTATGTTTAAGGATATGGAGACGTCGCGAGATATGATGCAATCCTTCAAATCACACGAATCTTCCAAGTCTGGCTGCGAGATCAACGTCAGTATGCTGACGTCGTCGTACTGGCCACCCAATCTCGTCACTACGACCCAAACACGGTGTGAGTACCCTGCTGCCATCAAAAAAGCAAAGGAAGCGTTCGAAAAGTTTTATTTATCCAAACACAGTGGCCGTATATTGCACTGGAATCCGAATCTGGGCACTGGCGACGTGAAAGCACGGTTCAGGAAGAAGACTCACGAGATCAATTTGCCGACCTATGCTCTAACAATTCTTATGCTTTTCAACGACCTTGGTGAAGATGAGGCATTGAGCTACCAAGATATTCACAACGCCACTGCCATCCCCGAAGCAGACCTGATGCGCCACCTGCAGTCCATCTCTGTAGCACCCAAGACGCGGCTGCTACGCAAGGAGCCCATGTCGAAAAACATCAATATAGACGACAAGTTTTACTTCAATGCCAAGTTTGAGTCGCCCATGACGCGGATCAAGGTGCTGACAATCTCGTCTGGCGCCAAGGTGGAATCCGACCAGGAGCGCAAGCAGACGATGGACCAGATCGACAAGAGCAGGCGGTACGAAACGGAGGCGGCCATTGTGCGTACTATGAAAGCGCGCAAAACAATGGACCATGCCAACTTGGTGGTGGAAGTGACAAAGTTGCTCGCTGCACGGTTCAAACCCGATCCTACTGCTATCAAGGGACGCATCGACGCATTGCTGGAGCGGGAGTATCTAGAAAGAGATGCAAATGACCGGTCTACGTATAGGTACCTAGCATGAGTGAATATACTTTTTTGTTCCATGTATATATATACATATATGGGTATTTTGAGCTTCTCATATTTTTTTGTGGTTTTCCTTCCTTCCCGTAAGATTCATAGTGATGCACTAGATAGCCGTCGCTCAGTCTGCTTGAGGAATTGCCGGTCGCGTCGGTAATCCTGAAGAAACTTGTTGCGTTCATCTTTCCACAAGTCTTCCATTCCATGACTCTTGTAGTCGTCACGCATCATTCGGTGCCAGCCCGGGTGGTTGTATGGCCCGCGCTCCATGCTCATGCTTGTGGACCGCCACGACGGAATGGGCCGTTTGGAGTATTTACATCGGAGCTTGGCCTTGGCTTCGGGACTTCGGCTAATAAGCGGAGGTGACATGAAATGATACTGCACAACGTCAACAGAGTGTCGTCTGTGCGCTGCTTGGTTTCGTCTCTGCTCGTTAGCCCACGTTTTCGCCAACGACTGCAGGGCATCGGTGACGCCATCATAGTCCCCAGGAGTGAAATAAACACTGCGCAGTGGCACAACTTCGTCCTTTACATCAAACAATGAGCCTCTGCGGTTCAACTTGTTGTTGGCTTGATGGTGCAAGGAGTGGATACTTGTGGACCGGTGGTGGTGCAGTGGGCGACGCTCGTCATCTGTTGCTCCAATCCCGGCAAAGGATTGTGCTCTCTGATGTACACCATATTTGAAAAACGACGAGTCCAACGGATCAATGCCATTGTATATTGGCGAGGACGGCGGCGATGGAGTTACGGCTATTGCCGACTCGTTCATAGTATTCTTCGACTCCATAATGAGCCTGGTACGCTCACTTTCTACTTTGGACCGTCGCTGTAAGTATGCTAAACGTTAATTCGTTAGCTCTTTGAGCAAAAATATTTTTTTTTTCTAAAATCCATACCCTGTTCAGCAAATGAACGATGTCGCTCTCTATTCCTATTTGTAGCAATGACGCTTGCTAGCTGAGCTGGCACTCTTGGAAGGCAATGCGGATTGCGCACAATTCTATCGGCCGCCCCGGAGGGAATAGGCGATGAAGAAGACATATTGCGGGTATTTAACAGGGTATATGAGCGTCTTCTTTTTGAGCTGCTGTAAGATAAAATCAAGTTAGTAACTGGTATGACGCAAGCGCTGTGATTTGTGTGTTATCTCCAGTGTCAAAGAGTATATAGAATAAAGGAGAAATGATAAAGCAGTGGAGAATATAACAATGAGCAATATATTTTTGCAAGAAAAATGAATAGTTGTTAAGAAGAAAAAGCGGATGTCAAGATGGACAAAGCAGGCATCTGGGATAAAGCCATTTTTGTTCGGCGTTGTGAGGTCACCTGGCCTGATGTCTGAGAAGCGCCAGCTGGAAAGGATCCTCAGCCCCCAACAACATTTTTTTGCTCCATGGGTTTGAATGCTAAACCACCAGAATTACACTTCAGTCAAGAGCATACGGAAATAATAGACTCCTCGATGCTACACATTTTAAAGGGTGGTAACGTGTCTTTGATCTATTACGAGTAGCTGCCAGTTGTTGCCTGAGATGTCTCATTTCCGCACAGCAGATCGCCTGCCGAAACGGCTGCCGCGCCTTATCCTTATCGCGGTGCAGGCCCGCAGCGTATGTAGGCGACTAGACGACAACATGAATGGCAGCTCGACTTTGCAATGCCAGCCAGCTATTTGCAGCTTGACATAACCGTAACATGCCGTAAGTGGGCTTGTCTATAAAATGTACAACTGATAGGTATTTAGTCTCTCAGTAGTGGGACTAGCTTTAGTTAACTTTCCCCATGGAGGGCAGTGTTGGTTGAGGTACTTCTAGTAATTCCTTCCCTTGAGTTGGTATACTTTTGAGGTATATAAAATTATAGTACTTTTGCATCAGTTGGCTGCACTTTCTCTACGAGGATTACTAAGGCACCATGCCCAATGGGCTAGGAGAATAGATACTCACGAGTTCATGAGAATTCCACTTAATGCATGGACCCTCTGGAGTTTTGATATTTCTTAAAGCTTTTAGCGTTTATTTCGACTTAAAATTAAAGGCTTGGGAGCACTTTGTTTATTGAGCCTCGAAGCGCAGGGACAATTCGCTCAATACAGCATCTCCAAGCACTTTCATTTCTAATTTGGTACTCAACTCTGTTTTTAAATATTTAAAGGTATAACCCACCAGGCCCACGATTTTAGGCAATATTTTATGCTCAGTGGAAGGGATAAAACTGTTCATCCCTTACCATACTTCCCTACGCTTATAAATTACAGCTAAACGCCTGTTAACATCAATAGCCGGCACACACTATGATTATCAACTCTGGAGTTATTGTAAGTGGCCAGAATTTTACACTTCCGCCACTTCCATACTCATATGATGCTTTGGAGCCACATGTTGCTGCTTCTATTATGAAGCTTCACCATGACAAGCATCATCGTGCGTATATAACGAATCTCAACAATGCGCTAGTGAAGCAGCTTGATGCTGTTGTAGCAAATGATTTCAAAGAACAAATCAAGCTGCAGTCGGTAATCAAGTTCAACGGTGGCGGTCACATTAATCACTCTCTGTTCTGGAAGAACCTCGCTCCTGCAAACTCTACAGAAGCGCAGGGTGGACCCGGTATCAAAAAGAAGATTACTGAGCAGTGGGGTACTTTTGAAAATTTCCAAAAGGAATTCAGTACAGAGCTTCTCGGTATTCAGGGAAGTGGCTGGGCTTGGCTCGCTCAACAGCCGAACGGGTACCTGACAATTGTCACAACCAAAGATCAGGACCCCGTGTTGGACGCCACTCCATTGCTTGGCGTTGATATCTGGGAGCATGCATATTACTTGCAGTATATGAACGACAAGGCATCGTATGTTAAGAATATCATGAACGTGATAAACTGGGACGAAGTTCAACGTAGGTCAGAACAGAACACCACAGCGTTCAATCTACTTTGATATGTGTACCTATGTCTCTATTTAAGTTTGATATAATCAACACATATATTTTATAAAGAAGTCTTGCTGGTAAGGGCAAGTTTAATAAACTATTCTTCAGTTTCATGTACTACGTTCATATAATGCTCATGAGTAGGGTACTAAAGCAATTGATTTGAGCAGCCTCCCATGGTATCATTAAATGAGAACAGCTCGAAGCGGGCATACCTAATCGGGACCCAGATTCAGCTCGTTAGATCAATTAGATGATACCGAAAATGGAAGAAAGTATCATGCGGCTCGCGAAGTTTCATCATCACGATCACAACATTGTTACCCGGCCGACGCCTCGGGTTTCTAGAACACAGTTAAAGCGGGGGCGCACGCAAACTTTTCACCCAACACCAGCTTGAGCCTCAACTATCGACACACCACCACCACACCAGACGCTACATTTTAACCGATTGGCGCAACAATCGAAGAGTAGATACCCCAAAGGGAAGCAGAGACATAGAGCTTACTTCTCAAAGACTTGAACGGTAGCTTTTCGACAGCGCGTTTTTTTGATTAATCTGTGCCGTTGCCGGCTCGGCTGTGATCTGATTTCGGATTTGTGCATCTCGGTCCTAGTGTCGACTGACGCGACTTTTGCCACTTGAGCTATCTTCGCGACATAGATCATTACTGCACCCAAACGACAATCTAAATCATTATGAGTGGTGCTCAGTTCCCTTACTCGAGTGCGCCGACTCGAACGGTCAAGGAGGTATGATTTTTTCTTATCGCGTGGGGGACTTTTTGTAACTAACCAAGTCAGGTCCAATTTGGTCTTCTCTCTCCAGAGGAAACCGTATGTTCAAGCTAAAACTGCTTGAATTTCTTGTAAACGCACCAATTACTAACCAATGCATCGCAGAAAGCAATCTCTGTCGCCAAAATCGAGTATCCGGAGACTATGGATGAAGGTGGACGACCAAGAATTGGAGGTCTCAACGATCCGCGTCTTGGATCCATCGATCGAAATTTCAAATGCCAAACTGTATGGTTTCAGAGTTGCTATATCAATTGATGCTAACTATCAAAGTGTGGTGAAGGCATGTCGGATTGTCCTGGTCACTTCGGTCACATTGAGCTCGCCAAGCCAGTCTTCCATGTTGGTAAGTGTCAACTATGATTTTATTTCAGCAGAGTTGCTCTAACAAATCAGGTTTTATTACTAAGATCAAGAAGATATGCGAATCGATCTGTTTCCACTGCGGCAAGCTGTTGATAGACGAGGGCAATCCTCTCTTTGCGCAGGCAATTAGAATCAAGGATCCTAAGCGACGATTCCAGGCTGTCTGGTCTCTTTGTAAGCCTAAAAATATTTGCGAAGGGGAGACCCAGTCAGGTGATAACCCTGAAAAGCGTCACCATGGTGGTTGTGGAAACAGTCAACCGACAATCCGAAAAGACGGCTTGAAGCTAGTAGGTACTTGGAAGGGTGATAAGAATGCCGAGGAAGGTGATCAACCGGAAAAGCGAGTTTTGACCCCAACTGAAATTTTGAATGTTCTCAAGCATATAAGCCCAGAGGACATCATTAAGCTCGGTTTGAATGAGGATTATGCTCGACCGGAATGGCTTATTATCACAGTGCTACCAGTGCCACCACCGCCTGTTCGTCCATCTATTGCCATCAACGAAACCGCTCGTGGTGAAGATGATTTGACCTATAAGCTGGCGGATATCTTGAAAGCTAATAGTAATGTTGCACGATGTGAACAAGAAGGCGCCCCGGCACACGTTGTCAATGAGTTTGAATCGCTTTTGCAATATCACGTTGCAACATACATGGACAATGATATTGCAGGTCAGCCTCAGGCTCTACAAAAATCTGGGCGACCTGTCAAGTCTATTCGAGCTAGATTGAAGGGTAAAGAAGGTCGACTGCGAGGTAATCTTATGGGTAAACGAGTGGATTTCTCTGCTAGAACAGTCATTACCGGTGACCCTAATCTTGAGCTTGATCAAGTTGGTGTGCCTAAGAGCATTGCTCGTACATTGACTTACCCGGAAATCATCACCCCTTACAACATTCAGCGACTGACTGAGCTAGTAAGAAATGGTCCTAATGAACATCCAGGTGCCAAGTATATTATCCGAGATACTGGTGAGCGAATTGACCTTAGGTACCATAAGCGTGCCGGTGATATTGCTTTACAATATGGTTGGAAAGTTGAGCGACATATTCAAGATAATGATCCAGTCCTCTTCAATCGACAGCCCTCTTTGCATAAAATGTCGATGATGGCACACAGAGTCAAGGTGATGCCTTACTCGACATTCCGACTGAATCTTTCAGTCACGTCCCCATATAATGCGGATTTCGATGGTGATGAAATGAATTTGCACGTTCCTCAATCGGAAGAGACTAGAGCTGAGCTCAGTCAGCTTTGTATGGTTCCTTTGCAGATTGTGTCTCCACAGTCTAACAAGCCTGTCATGGGTATTGTCCAGGACACGCTGTGTGGTATTCGTAAAATGTCGAAGCGGGACAACTTTTTGGAGTTTGATCAAGTGATGAACATTTTGTTCTGGATTCCAAGCTGGGATGGGAATGTACCTACGCCTACAATTCTGCGGCCAAAGCCCTTGTGGACAGGAAAGCAGATTATATCCATGTGTATTCCAAACGGCATTTACCTTCAACGACTTGACTCGGAGGGAGGATCTGCTTGGATAAGCCCCAAGGATACAGGAATGCTAATTTCTAAAGGTGAGATTATGTTTGGCGCTGTGGACAAGAAAACTGTGGGTGCCACTAGTGGCGGTTTGGTGCATACTATCATGAGAGAAAAGGGTCCTCAAGTGGCCTGCAACTTCTTTGGTGAAGTTCAGAAGGTAGTCAACTACTGGCTCTTGCATAATAGTTTCTCTATCGGTATTGGTGATACCATTGCAGATGCCACTACCATGAGTCAAGTTTATGATCACATTGCAACTGCAAAGGCCGAAGTGCAGAAGCTTATTCTTAAGGTGCAATCCAACGATCTGTCGCCAGATCCTGGTATGACGTTGCGTGAGACATTTGAAGCACATGCTTCCAAGGCCTTCAACCAGGCTCGAGATGATGCAGGTAAATCTGCAGAGAAGAGTTTGAAGGAACTGAATAACGTGAAGCAAATGGTAGTCTCTGGTTCCAAAGGTTCCTTCATCAACATTTCGCAGATGTCTGCTTGTGTGGGCCAGCAAATCGTTGAGGGTAAGCGTATTCCGTTTGGATTCCAGGACAGAACATTGCCGCATTTCACAAAGGATGATTTCAGTGGTGAGTCCCGTGGGTTTATCGAGAACTCTTACCTTCGAGGCTTGACGCCTCAAGAATTTTTCTTCCATGCCATGGCAGGTCGAGAAGGTTTGATTGATACTGCCGTCAAGACTGCTGAAACTGGTTACATTCAGCGACGACTGGTCAAGGCCCTGGAAGATGTGATGGTTCATTACGATGGTACTGCGCGAAATTCCTTGGGTGATATTATTCAGTTCCTATATGGTGAAGACGGTCTCGATGGTACTCAAGTTGAAAAGCAGAACGTTGATACCATGTCTGGTTCAATGGCCCAATTTGAAAGGCGGTATAGAATTGATTTGATGGATTCGCACGGTGTGAAGGCGCTCAAGTCTCAATTGCTAGAAAGTGGTGCCGAGATTATGGGTGACCTTGATACACAGCGATTGTTGGACGAGGAGTATGACCAGCTGTTGGAAGATCGAAATTTCTTGCGGCACAAGGTGTTCCCAGGAAATGACGAAAGCAGCTGGCCATTGCCCGTAAATCTTCGTCGAGTCATTCGAAATGCGCAGTCTACTTTCAACATTGATGAATCCAAAGCAAGCGATCTGACGGTGCCAGAGATTGTTCGGGGCATTCAAAATTTGATGAACGATTTGCCGGTAGTTCGCGGCGAGGGCGACGTCCTGACAGAAGCACAGGAGAACGCCACATATTTATTCAAAGCGCTTGTACGATCTCGATTAGCTACTAAGCGTATTATCGAGGAATACCGACTTAACAAGATTGCTTTCGACTGGGTGTTGGGTGAGGTTCGATCACAGTTCGCCAAGTCGCTGGTCAACCCGGGCGAAATGGTTGGTGTGGTCGCTGCTCAATCGATTGGTGAGCCTGCTACTCAGATGACATTGAACACATTCCACTATGCTGGTGTGTCTTCCAAGAACGTCACGTTGGGTGTGCCTCGATTGAAGGAGATTTTGAACGTTGCCAAGAACATCAAGACCCCGTCTATGACTGTATTCTTGGACGAGGAGCATTCTGTATCCAAGGAAATGGCAAAGAACGTGCATTCAAAGTTGGAGCATACAAGTTTGGCTCAAATCACATTGTCTACTGAGATTTGGTACGACCCAGATCCAAAGTCTACAGTGATTGAGGAAGATATCGATATGGTGGAGAATTACTTTGTGATTCCTGATGATCAGCTTGAGGCACAATTGCCCAATCACAGTCCATGGTTATTAAGATTGGAGCTTAATCGAGCCAAGCTGCTTGATAAGGATCTTACTATGAGTGAGGTTGCAGAAAAGATTTCAAAGAGCTATGATGAAGATCTCTTTGTCATGTACTCTGAAGATAACGCCGATAAACTTGTCATTCGATGCCGAGTTGTGCGGGACCCAAAGACTGCTGATGACGACGTGGAAGAGGACGTGGTGGTCAAGACCATTGAGCATCACATGCTTGAAAATATCTCTTTGCGTGGTATCCCTGCAATCTCCCGTGTGTTTATCACAGAGCATGACAAGGAGCGAGAGGAAAATGTGGACGGTGAACTTGTCAAGAAGAAGCAATTCATCTTGGAAACGGATGGTATTGATCTCGCGCAGGTGATTCTTGTAGATGGCGTTGATCCTTACAAGAGCAAGTGTAATTCTTTCGAGGAAGTGATGAATGTGTTTGGTATCGAAGCTGCAAGAGGGTCGCTTTACGACGAAATCTTGCAGGTGCTTGGTTTTGATGGTTCGTATGTGAACTATCGACACATGGCTTTGTTAGTTGATGTGATGACGTCCAAGGGTCGAATTATGCCAATTACTCGACACGGTATCAACCGAGCCGAGACTGGTGCCTTGATGAGATGTTCGTTTGAAGAGACTGTGGAAATCTTGCTTGAGGCAGCCGCTGTTGCTGAGTTGGATGACTGCAGAGGTGTTTCTGAAAATATCATGCTTGGTCAAATGGCGCCGTTGGGAACTGGCTCATTTGATGTTTACTTGGACGACGATGCGTTGGCTACTGTCGCTGGTGATATCAAGGTTGATGCCATGCAGCCTATGGATATGAATGGTGCTGCCACGGTGTACGGTGGCTCTGCTACTCCATATGGCTCCGCCTCGCCGTTGGGCTTGGATTCTCATCATGCCATTACTGCTGATGCGGCCTTCTCTCCGGAGCATGCCTCCATTGGTGGTGATGATCGGGGTGGATTCACCGAGTATGGTGGAATGGGTGGCCAATCGCCGTTTGGCGCGGCGGCTTCGCCGTCGTATGCGGCAGGATTTGGCAACTCGTCACCGGCGTATTCGGGAATGTCGAGTCCAAACTACTCGCCTTCGTCTCCGCAGTACTATGGTGGCACTTCTCCTTCGTACTCGCCGTCGAGTCCGTCGTACGGTGCATCTTCTCCGTCGTACTCACCAACTTCACCTTCATACAACAATGCTTCGTCGCCGACTTACTCGCCAACTTCTCCGTCTTACTCCCCGACTTCACCTGTTTATTCTCCTACCTCGCCATCATACTCGCCAACCTCCCCGGCGTATTCTCCAACTTCGCCCTCTTACTCGCCAACCTCGCCGGCGTACTCTCCAACGTCGCCGGCGTATTCACCAACCTCTCCAGCTGCTGGTGCAGGTTACTCCCCAACGTCCCCTTCATACTCCCCTACATCCCCAAGTTTCAGTCCAACGTCCCCGCAGTACTCGCCAACTTCTCCGCAGTACTCGCCAACGTCGCCGCAGTATTCGCCAACGTCGCCAAGCTACTCGCCAACGTCGCCGCAGTACAGCCCATCATCCTCCTCGAATAACGAAAAAGACAAGAAAAAATAAAACTAATGATACATTCTTGGAGATTAAAAAAAAAATTATTCACATCTTGTTTTATTATTTAAATGACAAAAAATATTATTATATTTTAATACCACACTTTAGTAAAATTATCGCCGACTTTCTCTCTGCTACATGTCGATCTCAATAAAACCACCAGGAGCAGATCTCAGTGCACAGATTAACTTTCTCCATTGAGCTGCAATTTTAGAGGAACTCATTCATCAAAGTACATTTTTACTTTCCAGAGTAGTACTTTCCGGAGCGAATTCGTGATCAAGGAATTGCGCGAACGGAGCGAGAGAGCTCAAAGCGTACCTCTGCATTGCACATCTAGACTACAAGCATTTATGCCAAAATGTTTGCATTCGGCACTATAGATCTCAAGGGCAATGATCCACATGCAACCTATATTTATAATTATTCATCGAAGATATAGCTTTAGGAGTTTCCAGCCGATGATGTTGATGAGACCCCTTTTCAAGTACTTGCCACATCGGCAATGTTGCGTATCGTATCTGCCATCCACAAAGCCACCATGACATGACTTCCATTTTTAGAACATATATGAATGAATAAATAAATAAATAGTATGCAGATTTTTCAAACTCTACGGGACCTGGGATCGCGAAGTCTCCACATTCACTTGCGCTTGCTTGAACACTTTATCGACCGTGTCACTCTGAGGAATGTCCACCATCCCTTCGTACTCCCCCGACCGGTACTTATTAACCAGCCACTCGATATAATGATGCGACAAGTGCGCCACCGTGCCGTGTTTATCGACGATCCACAGCGCCGACGAGTCCAATTGCGTGTACACCACGGGTCCTTCCTTGCTGTGTACTCTCGTCACTGCCAATTGCGATAACCCGTTCGAATCATGGTTCGTCATGCACGCAAAATGCATGCGTGAACTTTGGTCGGCCAGCTTCCAGAACGAGCCTCGTGCAAGTGGTTTAGGCATGGCGCACACTCGTGTCCATTGCAGCGGCTCGTCGGTCGGCGAGTCTATCACTTGCAGCAACTCGACTGCAAAGTGGGTATTGGACGCATAGTCCATAAAATGCAGGTGGGTCTCTGAGAGTACGAAATTCTCAGTCGCTTTGAAATACGACGACAGGTTGAGCTTGCGCGACGTGAGAATGCGCTCGCTGTCCGGCAGCGTGAATGCGGCGGGCGACTGGTCGTAGACATGGATCATGTCGTGGTCAATGTCGATGTTGATGGACAAGTTGCCGTTGAATTTGGTCGGGAACGCAGGACCAGGCAACACGTCCCAGATATAGTCCATGTCCTCTTCTTCTATAGGCGCCGAGCTCATGTCTGGTGTTCGTGGACTCGAACTCCCCAAGCTCACCAGCGAGTGGTCGTGACCCATGGCGAAGAAGCGCATGCGGCGGTCCGGGGTAAGCTCGTTGCACACCCGCGCGCTGGCGTCCTTGGGGCTTTGACGAAACGTGAAAAAGTACGGCCCAGCGTCGGGCTTGATTTGGCATTTGACAGAGATGACGCCGTCGGGGTAGTGCTTGGTCTTGAGGCTGAACTGGGTCTCGTTGCGTATCTCGTACTGGCGGCGGTTGAGATCCAGCACCAAGATCGCCTCCAGCTCTTGGATAAGAATGTACCGCCAGCTGCTGAATTGCTCATCGTTACTGTCCAGATTGAGTATTTTCAGCTTGTCTGTTGCCGGTTTGAGCAGGTCGCATTCGGCAAGCCGTGCTAGATCAAAGTCGAGGTACTTGAGATGCTCCACCACGGCTGTGCGCTCGTGCCGGTAGTACTCGCGAACAACCTTGTAATGCAAGATGGACTCGAACCATGGGCCGATTTCCGTTGGATATGAGATTTTCTCCTCGTCGCAGCTGGCTCGGTTCACTAGCGTGCTTTCGGGCCATCGTCGAAATATGGGCCCGTCGAGGTGGAAGATTATGCTACGGAACTTGTGGCACGTCTTTGTGCAGTGGATTACCGCCTCCACGCATTGCAACTGGGCAAACACCTCCACTAAACACTCCGTCGGCAGGTCTGTGACTTTCATGGGTATTTTTCTTTCAAAGACTGATAAATGTTTACCTTTTTTTTGTGTGGGGCCAGAGAGACAGAAAGAGAGAGAAAAGAGAACAATATAAAGCTGTGACGTAATTTACTGTCAGAATAGCCATTGCGTGCGGTCTGGGGGACGTGCGGCTGTGTTTTTATGCAGGTGGGCACGTGACGCGTTTGGAATCAAGATACCATTCAAGAACTACATTGTCCATATATCAAGCGGTATACCCTTTAATATGAGCAACTGCTACCCATAAACGCCGATGAGTTGACAAGCTGAAAGTCTTACACAAGTTTCCCATTGCCAGTGAAGTGTTTACCATTCACTTCATGATGTTTCCCGGAATCGCATATATTTGAGGTTCTGGGTACTTCAACTTACTAGCAATGCATATTGCTGAACTAGCTTGAGTGAGTCCTTTGAGCTCATACATGAAGTAGAGTACGACGGAAAGAAACACCCCTCTGTTATCTACTTCCGAAAAGGAGACTAAGGAAACTCGAAGTGACTACAAACTTGTCCATTGACAACCATCGACCAGAATTTTGGAATCTCATTTCAGAATGGTCCATCAAGTTCGCTCTAATCTCCAAGTGTCTTCATCGCCCTACACATTCCATATTCTGATGTATCACACAGCCGCACACACCACCCCAAGCCGCTGGGAAAACACTTACATATGGGACCAAAGGAGGGGGGCGCCCGCGTTGGGAGTTTCCCAAAAACAAAAAGTGTCAACACTACACGTTCTCAAGCAGCAGAATGGGAACGCACCCTTTTCACACAATCCCGAGAGAAAAAAAGATCAAGAATATCGCCCACGACGACGCGTTTTCTAATAGTGTTGAATTTCCAAACCCCCATTCTTTTGAAATTACACTCTACAATCACCACACCAACAACTTTTTTCTCTCTCCAATAATCTAGAAATCTAAAAAATGTCAGGCGGTAAAGGAAAAGGTGGCAAGGGCAAGAGCGGAGCCAAAGATGGCGGTGGAGTCAAGAGCCAGTCACATTCTGCACGAGCAGGTCTACAGTTCCCGGTCGGACGTGTCAAGCGGTTCCTCAAGAAGAGCGTTCAGAACAAGGTGCGAGTAGGTGCCAAGGCAGCCATCTATATTGCGGCCGTGCTGGAGTATCTCACCGCAGAGGTGCTTGAGCTGGCAGGCAACGCGGCCAAGGACTTGAAGGTCAAGCGAATCACTCCTCGGCACTTGCAGATGGCCATCCGAGGCGACGAAGAGCTGGACACGCTAATCAAGGCCACTATCGCGTTTGGTGGTGTATTACCACACATCAACAAGGCCCTGTTGCTGAAGGTCGAGCAGAAGAAGGGCGGCGGAGCTCGAGCCAAGTAAGCTCAGCTCTTTCGCTCTATATATAAATATTTCTTCTTTCGGTATTTTATTATTCTTTTTTTATTCGTCTTCTCCTTTTTAATAACAAAAACCTTGCAGTATTGCAAACCAAAATACGCGTAGCTTTCTGGTCGACCTTGGCTCTCTTGTTTCCCGTACGGTATTTTTCGTGTATCTGTTTACCCGCCTTCTCCTGCGCGCGCGCCGCTTGGTTACGTTGTGTGTGATGTTGTTGTAGCAAGAGGCGAGAGGCCTTCAATGGCGGGTGGCGCTGTCAAGGCTACAGACGTCGTGGCGAGTTCATTCAAACGGTATAATGTTCCTCATAAGTAGAGGAATCTGGGTATCTCGTTGGATATCGTCTCTGGTATAATGTCGTCGCAGCAGAGCAGCGCCAGTCGGAGCCAAAAGTCTCGTTGTTTGGTTCAAGAGCTTTTCTGGACTTTTTTTCTCCTCCTTCGCCACAGTGCGCGGCCGGCCACATCCCCATGACAACTGCAGTGGACATCTGTACTGAAATGTACGCTGTAGCCGTGCTCAAAACAGCACGCAGGCTCTTAGCCGAACGGAGTTGTGCGTGTTTTTGACTCAGTGACAGCCCAAGCAGCGGCTGGGCCCGGGTCATTGGACTTGGGGTCGAGTGAGAGACTGCCAAAACCGATAATAAGAAGGCCGCCTATTCCCCTTTTTTTCACTCTCTCTCTCATTAGCACATTAAAACCATGGCACAGCTTCGACTCCGAGCTTCCAAGATCCCTTCGCTCAGACGGCTCTATTCGTCATCGTCCGAGGGCCTCGCCAAGACGGCGTTGTACGACTTTCACATTCAGCATGAAGGTAATATGGTGCCATACGCAGGCTACTCCATGCCGGTTCTGTACAAGGGCCAAACACACATTGAGTCGCACAATTGGGTCCGGTCTGAAGCCGGCCTGTTCGACGTGTCGCATATGTTCCAGCACCGGTTCTCTGGTGCTGGCACCTCCAAGCTTCTTGAGCGTATCACCCCGGCTGATCTCGCCTCGCAGAAGCCATTCACGTCGCAGCTGTCGGTACTCTTGAACGAGAAAGGCGGCATTGTCGACGACACAATTATCACGAAATGGGCTGACGACGAGTACTATATCGTGACCAATGCCGGCTGTCGAGAAAAGGACTTGGCATTTTTCAACCAAGCTATTGAGCAGCACGGCCAGGGCAATGTCAGCCGTGAGACCATCAACGGCGGCCTCATCGCCCTCCAGGGTCCAAAGGCCGCCCAGGTGTTGCAGAAACTTACTAACGATAATTTGAACGAGATCAAGTTTGGTCAGAGCACGTTTGCCAGCTTGCTCGGGGGCAAGTTCCACGTGGCCCGAGGCGGGTACACTGGTGAAGACGGATTCGAAATCTCCATCACCGACGACGCCAAGGCGCTGGAGTTTGCCAACACGCTCGTCGACGCTTCTGAAGGCGTTGTCAAGCCAATTGGTCTTGCTGCTCGAGACTCGCTGCGATTGGAGGCCGGCATGTGCTTGTACGGCCACGAGCTGAACGAGGACATTACCCCCGTGGAGGCCGGTCTCACGTGGGTCATCGGCAAGAGCCGACGAGACCCAAGCGCCGAGATCAAGTTCAACGGCGCCGACAATATCCTCAAGCAGATTGAGCAAAAGAGCAAAGTTGTTCGAGTCGGTGTCATCTCGTCGGGCCCAGCCGCACGGGAGGGAACCGAAGTGTATGCGGCTGACGACGACTCGAAGCCGATCGGCCACATTACTTCTGGCTCCTTGTCGCCAACGTTGAAGAGCAACGTTGCCATGGCATATGTGCCGCGGAAGTTTATGAAGAAGGACACTCCAGTGCAGGTCAAGGTGCGCGGCAAGCTTCGAGACGCCAAGGTCGTCAAGATGCCATTCGTGCCAAGCAAGTACTTTAAATAACTTACCAAGTAAGAATGATGATTCAAGAGCATAAAAGTTTGAAGAAATTGGTTAGTCGTTATCATTATGGTATTTACATTTCTGTCGAGCCGCACGGCGACAGATTGATATATATATATATATAGATGGGTGTGTTATACAGGAACCTGTTTCGAAGGTTGCACTTTTGAACTCTCAGGCGTACTTGTAGGAGCCTGTACCTTTGTAGCTTCGAGAGAGGTCAGAATTGACGGTTTCACATCCGCTGGAAGAGTGTACGTTTCGCTCTCACTGAGAATCTTCTTAGACTGTAGTTTCCCCTTGAGCCATTCAATTTCGTCCTGGAGCGCTTGAATGTCATCAGCAACGCCTTCTCTCCTCGCCTGCTCCTTCTTTCGCGACCGATAACTCTCAAAGAACAGCAGTCCACCGGCGACACTGAAAATAAACGTCTCGGACACAAACGTTGCGCCATTGTCTATAGCTTTAGCGTCGTTCAGGGGCCGAACCTTAATGTTCTTCTCGCCCAGCAGGCTCATTCTCATCTTGACGTCTGTGCGGTGCAAGAACTGGGCAAAGTCTATACACTGTTTGCGAAACCATGGATGTTGTTTCGCCTGACCTTTGATGGCGTTCTACCGTCGTCGTTAGTATGAAAAAAAACTTCAAGAAATCAAATTCCATACTGCTATAGGTTTCGACAGAGTTTTGACCAACAGCGACGTGAATTTGATCGCTATTGAACTCATAATTGGAATGTAACGGAAGTCAAGTTAATGCCAGTGGCGTAGTAGTTGAGATAGAGAGACATCAATCGTGCTCAGGGGTACGCTGGGCGCGGGTAAATCACAGTCTGCCACCGCCCAAACCGAGCCGGGCCAATCACTGCGCTGCTCCCGCAAGGCGAAAATTTGGCTGGGTGGGAGCGGGCGCATTTTCCACCCAACCCAAGAGCGGACCAGAAAAGTGTCGGTTTTTTCATTCACTGACTTGTCCAGCTTTCTGCCAAAAACATCAAAGTAGAGTCCGACAATGTTTGCTCTTCGAACTGCTGCGCAGACGACCCGAGCGTCCACTCGGTATGTTGGGATTTTTCGTGTTTGAGAGAGCTAATTCAATAGGTCGTATGCGACATTGCGAGAAATTGAAGGACGATTGAAATCCATCAAGAACATTGAGAAGATCACCAACACAATGAAGATTGTCGCTTCGACTCGTCTCGGCAAGGCCCAGCGTGCGATGGCCGTCTCTCGAACTTACGGTAACACTCAGCGGGAGGTTTTTGAGAAGGCCGAGACTGCCTCTTCTGAACAGCCCCAGAAGAAGCTTCTCATTGTCATTTCGTCCGACAAGGGTTTGTGTGGCTCCATCCACTCGCAGATTTCGCGAAACGCCAAGGCCCGAATCTCCAAGTTCCCAGATACGGACATTGTTGCTGTAGGCGAGAAGGTCAAGGCGCAGCTGTCGCGAGCGTACCCAGAGAAGATGGTTCTGTCCTTCTCCCAGATTGGCAAGGAGGCTCCTACTTTCAACGAGGCTGCGCTCATTGCCGACACGATCACTTCGCAGGGCAAGGAGTACGACCAGATTGAGGTTATCTACAACAAGTTTGTCAGCGGCGTATCGTTTGAGCCAACCGCCATCCCGGCCTTCAACGCCTCCCAGATTGAGAACTCGCCAAAGTACGGCACGTTTGAGATTGAGGACGACGTGGTGGAGAACTTGAGTGAGTTTTCTCTCGCCAACTACATTCTGTGGGGTCTTGCTGAGGGCCACGCTTCGGAGATTTCTGCCCGACGAAACGCCATGGACAATGCTTCCAAGAACGCGAATGAGATGATTGGCAAGTTCACCATTCTTTATAACCGAACTCGACAGGCCGTCATTACCAACGAATTGGTCGACATTATCACCGGTGCTGCTTCTTTGGAGTAGTGTTCTCTCTTCCCCCTAATGATACAGCTTTCTTTGCAAAAGGAACCAAAAAAACGAGATACAAAAAATAAAAAAAAAAGATTTTATCCTCACATGTGCATGTTTCTATATATGAAATAATAACTGACACTTTTTACTTGTCTGAATGGAGAATACCGTAGGAATACCGTAGACCCTGACGTCAGTCAGGCTAGTAGAGTGAGTTCCCAAACACCAACATGCCAGCCTCACGCAACCATCGAGATATCCGGATACACTCCACACCAACAATGTCTGAAGATACGGCCAAAACGCCAGAAGTGGAAGATGTAATCCTCAGCGACGATGAAGAAGAGACCAAGAACTTGAAAACTGATTCAAATCCCGCACCCCCGCCTCCACCCAAAGACACCGATGAGAACCATGAGAACCACGAGAACCCATACGACGAAGAAGCATTACAAGACGCAGCTCCAGAAAGCACCACCAGCACCAGCACCAGCACCAGCACTCAAGACCCCATACAATCACCACCCCCGCCACCACCCAAGGCACGAATTGCGGGCCAGAAGTTTGTCCTCTCCGAAACCAACACTGAAGTGTACGTGACACAATCACCCACGCCCACCAACGCCGCCAAGCTCGTCATCCTGCTCACAAACTCGCTCGGCCTCGCCAGCGAGAACAACCTCGCACTGGCAGACACGTACTCGCGCAAACTCGGGGTGCCTGTGATCGTGCCGGACATGTTCGAAGGCGACCCCATCCCGACCCACGGCGCCACCATCGCCGAAGAACCTGTTACCGACGACTCTGCATCGAGCCTGCTCAACGTATTCAAACTCCGAGCGGCCGGCGCGGTGAAAGGGTTTTTGGACGAGATGTGGATGGCCAAGCACACGTTCGAACGGGTCGCGCCGCGACTCACCGCCACGGTGGCCGAGATCGCGCAGGTGTACAAACCCACCAGCATTGCAGTGGTAGGGTACTCGTTTGGCGGCAAGTACGTGCTGCACCTGCTTCAAGGCGACCGCGGCAGCGACGAGTGGTCGAGCGACGAGGACCTGATTACGTGCGGCGCGAGCATTGCGCCGAGTCTGTTGGTCGGCGACGACTTTGAACAAGTGGCCAAGCCGCTGTTTTTGGTGGCTCCTGACCGTGATGAAATGCTGCCGGAGGAATTGCTGAATAAGGGCGTGTCCAAGTTGCAGCAGCGGGGCGTGACGTTTGAACGGACAACGTTTGGCGAGGGCCAGCCCGAGCCGCTGCCTCATGGATTTGCAGTGCCGGGTGATTACGATTCTGACGTTGTGGGCGATACGCCTGATCGAGTAATTAACATTGTTTCGACTTGGGTTAAGAACCAGTTTTAACCAAGAGTTGAACCAAAAAAAATCAGGGGATGCTCGTGACCGTGAGGCTCATGAGCCGCATTAGAATCAAAATCATCATCATCTATTACGAATTACACATACGCAAGTTTGTTTATATCAAAGAGTAAATCAAAGGCAGGAAATGCTTTCTCACCAGCGACTGGAACATTAATAGTGCTAGTGGCACGGCGAAAATTTGGACCAAGTCCAACACCGAGTTGAGTCGCACTGGTACAGTGATTGGTGCTTCAAGCACCTCCTTCTCCTCCACGACCCACTTGCCAGTCTTGACAAAATTGTCCAGCAGCTCATCTTTCTCGTACCATGTATCTTGAATCCACTTTTCAAACGCCTGCTCGTCCCGGTACGGAATCTCGCTAATCTTCCACCGCCGCCAGTACATGTCGACTTTCTTCGGGTAGTGCCCTTGCAAGTACATTGAGCGGAGTGTAAAGTAGTCTTCTCCGTAAGCTCCCTTTGGAACATCGTGATAATAAATTGTGGCGTCGTACAAGTAGTCGATAGACGGGTTCAGTTCAAGCAGCGAGTACCGAAGGCCCCTCGCTCGAGGAAGAAGTGTATGCATGGGGACAGTAACGTCGGTTTTCTTCGCATATGCAGTCGTGCTATTCTGGCCGTTTTTGCAAAACGTCGTTCCCTCTGGGAACAGCACAAGCCAGCTGGGCCACTCCTTATCGTCGTTGATGGCCCTCAACCCTGCGGTCAAAATCTGCTCGTCCTTGGCCCACTTGCGCGAGAGGAAAATGAATCTATACGCCTGCATTCCCCATCCTAATATAGGAAGGTTCTTGAGAGATTGCTTGAGAATGATAAATATCCCACCGTGCATCTGGTTAGTGTACGCGATCCACCACATGTACGCCCAGTCGACATATAGCTGGTGGTTCGACATGAGAATGGCCTTGCCCCCAATCTTCGTCACCAGCTGGCCGGCATTTCCTAGAGTGAACAGCCCATGCATGCTGGCATCGCCACTGATTGTCACGTTGACCGGCGTGTAGAACTGGATGATGGCGGTCAGAAAGATGCCAAAGCTCTGCTTGGTAACGTCGATCCACGCATGGTACAACACTGGCGACGCAAACTTGAGCCCATACCCGGCAATCTACATGAATTAGCATTGTGGTTCTTCTTCTTCTTTAACAGTACCTGTGTGACGAAAATGCTCACGCAGCTTGTGAGAACGTAGATCACGGCCGATGCGCCTCTGAGAATCTGTAGCGGGATGGCGAATGGCGGAGCCTCGGGTTCGGCCACCGTGTCTTTGGCAGAATCGTCGGTCTTTGGATCTGCCATTGCTACTGCGAAATGAAGAGAAAAAAATGCGCTCTTAGATGGCGAGTGGCGTCACTGGAGTTAGATGGGTCTTTCAAAAAGCACATGAAATGGGTTGGGCGCCCTGGTGTGGGTGTGGGGCGGCTCGCCAATGTCTGAGATGAGGCATACGGTCTGAAACCGTGGGCTTTTAGAAGTGTGAAATTTTTAGTACTTGAAGGACGGAGTTTTGTGGTGTTTGAAGATGAGTTTTTTTATTTTAAGTGGAATTGTGGATTTTAAGGATAAGTATTCAAACATATGGCCGCTGAGAAGGTAATGGCTGCTGCGATTCGCAACGACGGCGGAGGCACTTCCAATCGCACCGATTGATCGAAACTCAGATGAACTTTTTTGGGCTTTTGATATTGGAACCTATGATCTTAGAATATTAGCGTGCCTCAAATCTCTCAGAATACAAATACGATACACTGACGCAGGCACCGTTCCTGAGATTTCGAAACCCACTACCACGTCTCATCTCTGCCACACTACACCTCTTCAACACCAAAGCCTCATGGGTTCTTGATATAAATATTACTTCAAATCTTCATTCTAGTTCAGCAAGACAATCCACTCTCTTCAATCACTCTCTTCACACTCTCTACTCTTCAGTCGCTCTCTTAAGTCTCTTCTCTCAATAGTCACTCTTTCCATGTTCAAATTCGGTCTTGGATACATTGGCAAGCTGCCACGCTTCTTCATGCTGCTCAGCATGTTCATCACCTGCTGGCTTCTTGTATTCCTTTTCCTATCCTGCCTCGACGGCGGCGACGCGTTTGCCGGTGCGTACATTGTCCAGTACACTTACAACCAAGATACCCACTTCTTCGACCAAGTCGCCAAACTCTCCAGCTCCACCAACACTACGCAGCTTACTGACCTTGTAGTGCGGTCCGGGTTCTTGAGTGTCTGCGCATCCACTGGCGGTTCTTCATTCGAATGCGCACCGCGTCATGATCTCACCAAACTCGGCAAGTTCGCAGCTCTTAAACTAGTCACTGGCACAAGTTCCAACAGCACTGAAGGCGTAGTTGACCCATTGGCCATTGCGCAGACGTTTTCGATCAACGCCGTCAACCCGTACTTTATCTGCCTCACCCTCTTCTTCACCCTTGTGTCCATGGTCGCCACGACGTGGACGGGCTCAGCCAAGTTGCCACGACAAGATGTCATGAACAAGGTGCTCAGCTTGTCCACCGTCCTTGCGTGGTTCTCGTGGACTGTCGGCGCCATTTGGCTGGAAGTGGCGGCGAATACTGCGGTGGAGCTTATTCCAGAAGCTAGTGCGTCGATTCTGGACGTGCATAAAGGGTCAAGGGCGTCGGGAATGTCGTGGACTTCGTTCACGTTTTTGCTGATTACATTGTTGCTCAGTTTCTGGATCCAGTTCAAGCAGCGAACTGCGGCGGTGATTGATTCAAAGGTGTAGTTGGGGACTTTGAAACAATCTTATAAAAAATACACATAGAATGCAGGTCGTTATATAGTGTAGCCCGGTACCATAATCGAAGCTAATTTTTCCCACCGTTAAGTCTGCATCCAATTGATCAAAAGACATTCAGAGTCCTGATCATCAATTGAGTTTTCAAGCACTTTGTAATTCTAGATTCCACGTTATTAGAATACATTTTTATGAATGGAAACTCGGAAACTCAGATCGAGATTGCTTGGTACGAATGACGAGATGCATTTATTCACTATTCCTGGGCTGTGCACTCCGGAGCTGTCACTGATCCTCCATTGACGCATTCAATCTTACAAATGGATTTTGAACTATTCGAGGTCTATTTGAGGTTTAAAATGAAAGCGCACAGATAACAACGGCAAGCAGACAGGACCCATGATGACGGTCATGAAATTTGAGCAGTGCGTTCCTTGACAGGACCCATGATGACGGTCATGAAATTTGTCCTCACAGGTAGCTGCCATCACGACTACTTCCTAGATCAACGAATAGACGGGTAGGTACGTTATTTTTGAATCTTTGATATCAATTATACATAACATACTTATAACAATACCATACTAATTCTTCAGGAAAACATAGGTACGTACGTACCAGCCCCGCCGAGTGCGGCTCACCTCCATTGTCTCACTGGAGTTTGTTGCACCCACCAACATGCGATGAGGACATCAACTCCAAAAGTACTCAATCTAGCTCTTTGTCCGAATAGAGTAACAATCATGAAATAGTTGTACAGATAGCCATATGAGCCGGGGGGATTTCCATGCTTGTGCCCATCTGCTTTGGAGGTACTTGGAACTCCAGAGTCCAAGGGTATCCTCAATTCTGATCTAAATCCTCCACACTCATAAATTGGCTTATAATATATCCCAATAAAGCCTTGCTATATTCGATCATATAAACACTCTATCAATTGTGACCTTTTCCCCCACCCAACTCATGACGTAATCAGCCCACCATCAGCTGACTCACAATCGCTTGTGGTCCCAACTTTGATTAGGTGATTAGGTGTTCACTCTTGATACCTACTACTACTACTATTCTCCTTAATGCAATGACTCGATGTTTACTAACATGAGATTCGTAGCATACGTGGCAGTACGTCTTTAAAAAACTACAAGAGCTAACACTTCAAGCTGAGCAGTGTGCTCATGGGGTGGGTCATATTCCGGGCGATGGTAGAACGGCCCAACTTTTATGCGGCGGCGGTGGCCATTTCGCAAGGCACAGGCAACATGATCATTATCGTGAACATGACGCTGGTGGTGTCGTTATTTATTGCCAAGCTGTTCCAGCTGGTGTTTTTCGGCGAGCTGCGTGCGTTGGAGATGGAGCATTTGTACGAACGGGTATGGTACACCATCACCGAGACGGGGCTGTCGATGATCATATACAAGAACATTGTCAATTACCAATTTGCATTATCCGTTTCACTTTTGCTGTTTCTGAGAGCGTTCCATTGGATTATATCTGATCGGGTGGACTTGATATTCCAGGTTGCCGACCGGCCGACATTATTTAGTCGCGCCCGGCTCGCCAGTGCCATTGCGGTGGCGATGGTGTGGGACGGGTACCTGGTCAAAACCAACATTGTGCATTTGATGGAGCGGGGCGTTGTGGATAACAGTATTATGTTTGCATTTGAGTATGCGCTGCTTTTGAACAGCTCGGTAGCGGCCGCAAACAGGTACATTCTTAACTTGGTCGAGATGCGGTACCTGGAGAGGAACGAGGAAGAGGACCACTGGGACGGCAAGAATCTGTGGACGTTTATCACCGAGGTCGCGTCGGACGTGACAAGGCTGTTGATATATGTGGCGTTTGTGGTGTTTATGGTCAGGCCCGTGGGGCTGCCGCTGCATATCGTGCGCGACGTTTACGTTACTGCGTCGGACCTGGGTGGCCGCATTAGGGATTACGTCAGGTTTAGAAGAGCAAGGTTACAGATGGACCGGGCTGTTGCTGATGCGACGCAGCAGGAGCTGGACCAGCAGGAGGATGTGTGTATTATCTGTCGCGAGGAGATGGCCATTGAGCCAGCGCAGCCGCAGCGGCTGGTGCCGAAGAAGCTGTCGTGTGGGCATGTGATCCATTATGGATGTTTGAAGAGCTGGCTCGAGCGGTCGCAGAATTGTCCGACTTGTAGGACCCCAGTCTTGGGGAACACGGTTCAACCCCAAGCACCTCAAGTGCAACCTCAACCTCAACCTCAAGGTCAACCTCAACACCAACACCAACCCCAAGCGCAAGAAGCTCCAATCGACCAACCCCAGAATGGGTTTAATCCAACTCCTAACATGCACGGCGTTGATTCAAATCCCGTCCAACTGTCCACCGGACACAATGGGGTGATTATGAACTCTGGGTTCCAGCTGCCCACGGGGTGGATGGCGGTGCCTGCGCGCGAGAGCAACGGGGTGTACGAGGTCAAACTCAACGACAATGCATGGGCCACTGTCACGGACTCGCACGGGCGTCCTGAAGAGTCGAGGCGGCCGTTTGCCTCGTCTTCGCATCACTCTGATTTGTTGACTACCGAGGAGCGGATCATGAGGACGCAGTCGGAGAAGATACACACGATGGAGGGCCATATTGCCGGCACTGAGCAGCGGCTCGCGGAACTGGAGCGCAAGATGGACGTGTTGTTTGGCGTCATGAAGGACCAGGTGGATGTGTTGAAGTCGATGCGAGGTATGAACGAGCACTCTAGTGAGTCTAGTGAGTCCTCCTCAAAGGGAAAAGAAAAAGTCGCCGACATTGAGACGGAGATATCTTAATTTGTACATACGAAGAAAATAGACTCTAAGCATTTTTCAGAGAGTTGAACATCGATTCTCCATTTTCCATCCATGTCTCACACTCCCGCATAGATCCCAAAACCACGCACGGCTCCATCGATCAGTTCCTCCACGACATGCCCGAATCCACCGAACCCACCGAACCCAATCATCCAACTCGCAAAGACGAGCAGTGGCCTGCCCTACTCGTCCTCGGCGGCGCCGGAGCGGCCATCGCAACCGTCTACTACGATTCGCACATCTACCTCCGCCTCCTCCTCTTACTCACTTTTGTCCGCGCTATACACAACCGACTAGTTTCGAGCAACTACCGGTTCCTCCGCGGCGCCCCGTGGGCTGTACTACTTACTGTCCTCACCCTGACAATCTACCTCTCCATGACCCCTCGTGTCGGACGTGTACTTCTTACTAAATGGCAGGGACACCCTGTAGGTCTTGACGGAGTGGTGGACGCAGTGCTGAGTCTGGTGGCAGTGGTGGTGTCTGCCATCTTGCTCGGCAACGGGTGGCATGCTCTAGGGGTGCCGTGGAGTTTGATCGGGTTGTTGTACCTGACCACGTTCACGTCGTTGGTGGCGTTTGTGATTGATAACTCCACCCCGCAGCAGTGGCCTGAAGGGGTGCCGTACCCGGTAGACGGCGTCCCGTTCCCGTCTTAATCCAATGATTTTTTGTATAATGCTAGAATACATAAAAATGCTACAAATACTCGGCGTCATCTTCAGAATCATCATCAGAGTGCCTCGCTAGATCAGATTTCAACTCGTGCCGTGCCCGATTGAGATGCCATTCCTGACCAGAGTTCTTGAATTCTTCAATGATTTCTGTAAAATGTTAGAATAAATAAAAATGCTACAAATACTCGGCGTCGTCGTCTTCAATCTCAAACTCAAAGTCTTCAGTAATTGCACTCTCCACCGGTGCGTCCTCGTGATTAGAAATCTCGTCTTGCTTAATCTCGCTCTTGTCTTCCTCTTTCTCTTCCAATTCAGGCATTACCGTCGTGTCGTCTTCATCGTCATCCTCGGAATCATCATCATCAGAGTGCCTCACTGGCGGCACCATCAGGTTCAACTCGTAATCGATAAACTCCTTCGCAAAACTTCCCCCCAGGTTCTCACACTGGTCAAAGTACTTCCTCGCCCGAAAAGCCAAATTAGCCCGAGCTTTTTCATCCACCTCCAACACCATCAGCTGCATAATCGCAATCCCCGCATAACAATGCAACAGCGGGTCGTCACTATACGGCGTGCGGAGCATAATCTCCTCCAACTTGTCCAACGCTGCTTTGGGATTGGAATGCCTCAATTTGGAGAGAATTAAATGAGGATAAAACTCCGGCGCTCGGTCGTACACAGTCTTGATCCTTGAATGCGCCGCGCTGCTCCGGGTACGCAGGTACGGGAAGTTGATAATCAGCCAGTTCAAAAACTTTTCATCTTCATGCATATCTGACGACTTCTCGGGAAGTGTGTGAACATCGCCGTTAGTAGGAAGCCCTGAATTCTTTCCAACCTCACCCTTCTCACGACACTCTCTCCGCCACACCAGCAGCTCGAGCGCAACGGGCCATACAGACCGCACATCCACCCCAGGTACCCGGATCAGTATGGCCAGCGCCCTCGATGCCGTCGGGTAGTCCCTGTCCAACATGGCTCCATACAGCTTGGTGCTCAGAATCTGCGTGTGCCGGTGCCGCAGACTCTTGAACAGGAGATCATTCTCCAAATGCTCGGGCGACTCGCCTTCGTACGATTTGGTGAGAACTCTATAATATAGCGACCGCGGCGTCACATTGCGACTGTCGTGCATGCGCGTCTTGTTCTTGCTCAATATACGCCTCGCCGAGGCACTCAACTCAGCCTCCATCGTCGCCGGGTCGTCGTGGTTCACCGCCAGTGGAGTGATCACCCGCGGCAGCGCCTCGAACCCGTGGCTCGTCAAGTTCATAGGCACCTCGACACTTGGTTGGTAAGTTTTTGACTGTTTGTCACCTTGTTTTTCAACTCTATTGCTCAGAATCGTGTTGTCCAGAATCCTCCCGCTCTTGTCGTACGCCACGCCGCTGTAAAGCCCCCGGTACTCGTACCTCTGTACGTCATCCTCTTCTACTTCATCGTCGTGTTTGCGTTTTCTACTTGTATTCGTCGGCACCGTCGCGACAAGCTTGCTGTCGTGGGTGCCTGGATCCGTCCATGCTCCGCCGCGGGACTGGATTTCTTCCAGTTCTTTGAAAATGAACCGCAGCTTGACTTTCTGAGTCGTCGACCGCTCGCCGTACTCGCTTATCGCGTGTACCGGCGGCTCGAACATGGTGGATTTCGAGAGTTGAAGGATTAGATGGTGGAACGGAAATGAAAAGGAAAAAAAAAATATTTTGGGACCGCGATAAGATAAGCATGGTTGGGGACATGAACTATCACAATCAGCAGATTTCGGGGATACTAGTATTTTTTTATGATATTCATCTACTATCATTTTGTAAGCGTAAATTTTAATTTCTATGCAATTCGAGGTGCAATTCTTCACCTGGATTATGGATGGCTCATATTGTGACCCCCTACACCGTGACACCATCCATAGAATATAGCATGCATCCGTCAATTACCAGCCCTGAATCTTTCAAATAACAACCTCAATTATTCAATCCACAGCCTTGACTCCTTCAATTCCTTTTTGAAAAGACCACTACTCCTCTCTTCCAACCAACTTCCTCCCCTCTTACCTCGTAATGGTCAAATTTTTGTCAATCGCAGCAAATCAATCCTGCCCTCGACATACGCCACACAGTCCCTATTCGCCTCCACTTCGTATTTGGTCGGCGCGAGTGTGGCCAAGATACGACACCCACGTTTACGCAGCCCTGTCAGAGTGGTATGGATATCGGACCTTGACACTGCCGTCGTCCGCCATTCCAGAATGTACCGCCGATATATATGTGTCATTTGATAGATGAAGATGAACAAATAAAGGGGTCTAGTTGCTTATATATACATGTACGATTGTCGTAGTACTGAGTTGAGACATCAATGTCTTGGATTAATACTTCTGTAATAGAAGCGTTAGATTTGGAGCATTTCTTGGGTGGTTTTCTAGCAACTCTCTGTGGACTTTAAAGGATAGATAAATGGTCGATAAAGTTAAATCTATACATCCTTCAAGTCCATCTCCTTTTCGCAATCTTTCACCAAGTTCTTCTGCTGCAAGAGAGAGCCCCATTCTGAAGACTATCGTATACATGTACCCAGATCGTATTCGTATTCGTGTTCGTATTCGTATGACTGCCTGCCTGCCTGCAGCAACACCGTGTGCTTTAATATGTACAGACCAGTTAGCGCATGGTGCAATGCAGGTTGGCTCGCACTCCGAGTCTGAACAAGCTTGGATGCCACTAGTTATACGGTATGGGATTAGTACATCTCAGCTGTTTGACATACCGGTAGTTCATCATCAATTGATATTTTTTCATCCGCTTCTTACAGTATATCTTGGTACAGTAGTTTCACTTTACTGTACGCGGTAAGCCGCGCGGCAACTGAACACACATGTCTCACCTCGAAATTCTTCCATCCGTTCATATAACTCGCTGAACACCCGTGTACACAAACAAACAATAGAATTACTGTTTACTAGAATTAAAATAGATTAAACATTAAAGTAAGTATTAGAAAGAACATTAAACATTAAGTTATTAGGAAAATAAGATGCTAGGATATTTTCAATTCAATGAAGAGGGTATTTGATCCATTCACGCGACTCTCAAAAACTCTCCCTGAACCCGACTAAAGTTGTTATAAGTCTCATACTTCTTCAACGGCGGCACGCCCTTTCTCCTCGGCTTCACGTCTCGAATAACCGTATTGATCGATCGATCAAGCAATGGCACGCGTGCTTTCAATTTCCTCGGCTTGATCTCGACTCGCCTCACCCCCCAGCATTGCTCGAGGTACAGGATACTCTGTGAATTGAGCCGTGCTTCGAACCCGCCGAGCCATTTGCGTGTGACCAGGTTTTCCGTGTTGAGTTGGATGCGGAGGATGTGTGCTTCGATGGCTTGTTGCGTGGTGCACCCGCTGAATCGTACAATGCAGTCCATTTTGGATTTTGGATTTTGGATTTTGGAAGATGAGGACTTGTACTGTATATATATACTTTAATTGTCGGATAAAAAAGATGTTTTTGTATGGAATGGGGCTCATGATAATTTATCCGCCACTCCAGAACGGTGGAGTTGTGGGGTGGTCACCGTGAGCCACTTGAAGATGATGATGGAGAGATATGAGGACTGTGCATGTGTTGTGCATGATGCACAACGTGCCTGCACATTGTAATGTGAGAATCTACAGATGAAAGCATGCACAGATGAATTATGGTATTTTGGCTTAGGAATATAAACGTTGTGAATATCAATGTTTCAAAGTCGTCGGAGCCGCACTCATCCTGAGATGATGCATTCCTGAACCTAATCAAACAAATCAACCTTATAGAGAAACTTTACACACAGTGTAATAAACTCTACACATCTTTGCAAGTCTACAGAACTTTTTAAAGAATACTCTCTCATCCACTTGCACCTTTCCGCGACACCCCGAGATTCACTCTCCCAAACATCGTCATCTGATGATGTCTCCTCATCTCCAATGACCTCATCCCGGATACTCCGTCCAAACAAAAAAAAGATGCAAACTTGTTGGTTCATTATAAATACACGAAAAAATAAATAATAAATAGTAAATCCTCCCTTTATAATACAGACGTTGGATAGTGCCTTTCAAACGGCATGACTTGGTCCACACTGGCCCTTCTCTTCACCTCCGTCACCGTCTTGGAGCTCATGAGCACATTGTAGTGGCGGCCGCTGGGCTCTGCATACAGCACGCCGCCGCCGAGCGTGAAGATGAGTTCTTGCACTTGGTGCACCTCGTCGATGGGCGTAGAGTCTTTGAATGATACCGAGTACCGGATTTGCTTGGACATTTCTGATATCTTTTAAGAAAAATCTCGAGGGGAGGCGGGTGTGTTTATATAGTTTTTTTAAGGGGGGGCTTGAGGGGAGAGACCCATGTTTCAGTGCTTGAAGATAACAAGCTGGGAAAAAGAGATCGTGTGTGAGTTACTGGATTGGGACTAGCGCTGTTGATGAGATAACAACTGTTTGTGAGTAATTAGGGATTGTATTGTAAATAGGGCTTATCTGTTACTGTGTGCGTATATGTGTGTGTAGAATCTCCAGTATCATAGATATCTTAGATATCTAAGCATCTCCCATAGATACCATCCACCAGATTTCAATGGACAACAATCCACAAATTCCAAAGTGATCGCGTGATCTCCCGCATCTTCCTTAGTGCGAAATTCCTTGGACACTAAGAAAATGCCCATAAAACCCCTGTCTTATAAGTGACCCTCTTACCCAGGCTTTTTTGAAAATAAATATTGTTGTCAATCAGGATTATTATACACACTTTGTGAGAAAACTGTAAATAAGCGTATTCTTCTGTATTCCTAATGGGGATTCCCTAACTGGTGTACCCGTCGTCGCTTGTGTAAACAGGTCACACCACTTTTTTTTTCCATCCTTAATCTCAGACCACCCCCAAGAGAGATTTTGCACAGATGTAACATGAACTTGCTTTATTTCAATAGAATACTAACTTCCTACCCAAAACTCCATATTCTGTCTGTACATAAACACTGTGCATTCTTTTTCCCCCAGATCGGCACATGAGATGCCCCTGACGTAATGGAATACTTTTCATCAAGTTATGAGCCAAATACGCCATCATAATGGACAGTAGTAGTACAAAGAGATACGCCACAGTGCCAAGAGTTTTTTGTATTAATATCAATGCACTCTTGTACATGAGATGAAATTCCTACCAACATGAACAGAAAACTTCTGAAGTGTACTTGGAATGCCTGTTTTCTAAACTTTTTGTACCCATGTACCAATACAAGAAGAACTAACCCCCCACCACCATCCAATAACCCAGTTTAACCAATAAAAACACATCCCGTCTAGCTCCGCACAGGACACATCATACACTTTTCCCGTCTCTCTCCTTTTTAAACCCTGGTCGGTCTAAAATCTCCACCCGCCAAACTACACGCACGGCTGACTCACCTACTCAAGCTCTACCATTCTATTGGCCCACTTTTGTCTGGTTTGTTAATTCCGCCCCAAATATCGTCGCCCAGTAATTTCCGTCTTTTTTATGATCAAAGTGTTGGAGATGAAGGTTGGACAAAGGCTTGGCGTCGTTGAACCTACACTGTAGGAATTCCTAATGATATAGCACGGCTGAATATGTCCCCTGAATTGAACTCAATCACCTGAAGCGAATGAAAATAGACGAAAGCAACAGTCGGGCAAAGTCGCTTTCAATTGTCTATACCGGCTGTCCGATGCGGGATCTATGGTATACCAGAAAAACATATAAATACTGCACATCTTCTATCCTAATAAATCCCCACAACCAAATGTCTGAACACACTCACACTACTTACTGCCTTTGCAAAAAAGTCTCTGCACACCTTTATGGCGACCCAGTCAAGCCAGTGATTTGCAGCTGCAATTCCTGCCAACGGTTGACCATGAGTCCGTATGGCGGGTTGTTGCTGGTGTACCCCGACGACTCTTTCGTGAAGCTTGTCGACAACTCTGGAGAACAACACTTGAAAATGTACACCAACGACGACACCGTCTCTGGCAAACCGCAATTGCACCATTTCTGCTCCAACTGTGGAGTCACTGTGGCGGTCAAGGTGACCAAGTACGGCGACTTTTGGTGTATCCCTGGTACTCAGGTTGAAGGGTGGAAGGACAAGTTGGACATGGACAAGTTGACCGTGGAGCATGTTCATGAACGGAATCCAAAGTGTATTGAAGCTGCTGAACTGTCTATCAAGGCGTGATTTCTGATTTTGTACATATTGACAATTACTATTATATTATCCGTTATCCATGCACTCCTAGCCACACTGAAGCAGGAACGCGGGTGGCTGTCTCTCTTCTTCTGCTCCTCCGAAATGCCGAGGATTTGTGCGATAATAATAAACTTCCACTCTGGCGCCGTACGCGGCAAGATGATGTGATGTCTTTTGGCACCCTCTTTCAAAAGATATCACAATTAGTCGTTAAAAAAAATACACAAGCGTCGCTTCGCTCCGCAGTAGCAATCACGGAGTTTTGTTCATTTGTTCAAACTCTTTAATGATGGGGTTCACTTTCAAGTACACCACCGCGCGGTGGTTGAGCAGCACGTCAATGCCGCCATTGTCGGAATGGGCGTACAGAATGTAACCTCCCTCACGCTGGATGAGTCGCTCGACGATGAAAATGTCGTCCGTGTGGGCATGCGGTGTGAACCGGATACTGTACCGCTCGAGCTGCGATACGGGCGTGGAGGACATCTTAGAGAAGTAGAGACAGAAGAATGCAGCGGGGTTTTATAGTTGATTTTGTATCTCCATGCACGATGGAAGGGTGTGTGCCTTTTCTCCGGATAATAATTGAGAATTGCGTCATTATTGTGCTTTGAGAAAAGAATAGCCCAGCTCGTCCACTTTTGAGAAGATGGTCATTGGATTGTTCTATGAATTCAAAAGTTCCCCCTGGTGCCACTGGATTGGGTCTTCACTTTTCAGGGCAAAAAGATCCCTGTACCTCATTGCGTATTCTGATACTTCCATTTAAAAACATGCTACATAAATATATATATAAAAAACTCTTTTGAAATAATAATAAAAAAATGTTCTATAGTCTCATAACCTGGAATAAATAAAGAAATTAAACCCTCTCCAATCTTTTAACAGACTTGAGCTGGGTCACTTGCTCCACAAGCGGGTGCTGCATTGAAGCCTTGATTTGGAACGGCAGGATGGTGATTTCACGTACACATCCTCCTTGGTCGATAATCAGCTGCTTGGCCCGCTCCACGTCGTCTTTATTGCTCTTGCGGTGGAAACTGACTACAAACAGGTCTGATGATGATGACGAAGAAGAATAAGAGTCTGTGGAGCTCCATGAAGTCCATGCCCCTGACGGCCGTTTGGTGTGTCGCGAGTGATAATGCTTTGGTTCGTTCAAGTCCCATGAAGAAGTGGAGACGGGTTCTGGAACTACCACGCTGCTGGTCGTGGATACCGAGTGCGAGGGAGAGTGTCGACTAGGGGTTCCTGATCGCGAAAAGTCGATAGGAGCCATCAGGGTCAAATCGTCCTCGTCGTGTTCTTCGTGGCGGAACATGGTCGACGCACGGGACTTGAGTCTTCGTAACGTGTGCATGGACTTTGAACTCCTTACCGTCTTGCTCATTGTTGGATGGAGAGAAAGAAAGAAAAAAAAAGGAGAAGGGAGAATTCTAAGAATGACTCGAAGAAGAGTGCGAAAAAAAAACGCGCTTGTCCTAATGCAGTAAAGGGGTTGAATATCTTTTTTGGTGTTGTGTGTGTATGGATTAGGGGGCGTTAAGGGGAGTAGGGAGGAAGAGGAATGTTCTAGTGTACTAGTGCATCAATATACTAAGGAAGCGGGAGATGACCTATCACAATAAAGAGGAATTTACGAATATTTATATCCTGAATCTGTATTTCTCAGTGAAGATCTGTTTACATGAAAAAAAAGCACTGGCCATCTCGATTGTGCTCGATCCCTTTAAAGTCCATCGATCGAGTGCAGCTTCAGGTGGAAAGTTCAGCTGATTATGTGCTGATACAAATTTGTCGGAAAACCCTGCTTCTTTGCCCGTTGACAAATTGGAGCAATCGTTGCCATGGCAAGAAGGTTTTACCACAAGGCAGGGTAAATTGAAATTGGAAAAAAACTTTATTTCAACGCGGTGGTATGGATAATTTTGGAATAATTGGGCTGAGTTTATTATTATTAGAGGTCATGGGGAATTGTTATTCATGGGATCTGTGGGAAGATGAAAATTTAAAGGATCTATGGAAATATGGAATATGTGATTGTGGAATATGGGTTGTCTGATTATCTAGATGAAGTTTAGATGATCTATGGGAATATGGAGTATGAGAAGGGATCTTGGATCTATGGAATATGGAGAAGGATCCATGGGATCATGGCACTCATTCATAACATCTATGTATCTCAGGTATATATATCTTATCCAACTCAGCCCCATTAGTCCCCACACTCTCTCAATCTACCAAACACTGCCAATATAACGAATGCAGTAAGGAACCATACTGTTCATATCAGATCCGACGCATACACGGGCTTTGCACACTCGAATCCTTTCGTATCGGTCGGCAGGCCGTACATCAGCAGAGCTTATGACTGCGGGGTACCACAGACAAGCTTTTCCAAATGCACCTTCAGTTTCTCGGCTTAAAGGAAATCCCGGCATCCGAGTTGGAAAGTGGCGCCGCGCAGAAGTCACCAAAGCGGGGGTGGAATATGAAAGTATTAAACCCGCTACGCGGCTGATGCGGCGTAGGAAGAGTAGTAAACTATTAGAAATGTCATCGGCATTTGGATCACACTGTTTAGTACTCGTCTATTTGGACATGTACAGTCGTTTCTGATTAGAGTTGTTGGGTACTATGGTGGGTGGATGACTGAGGGAGCGATCCAGAGAGAGAGAGAGAAAAAGAGTCGACAGTACAGTACAGTACAAATCCATCACTCACAACTCCGAGAACACAAGTCATCTAGATCCATAATGCCGTTCTCGGACAGAAGCAATCAATCATGCAACCCCTCAATCCAGAAGGTCTCACACCATGCCCAAAGCCCTTGTGTCCAACGGAGTCAACAAAACAAATTGACAGCCAAAAAAAAACATCTCAATCTTAGACATTAGACACACGGCCGCCCAACAAATTGGGGATTTTGGAAAGAAGAATCGAGTACGAATATCCAGCACCAAAGTGAACGATTCCAACCGTTTTGTCAGGATCGTCATCCGTCACAACGGCGTTACCGGTACGGTTGGCGGTGCTACCTCATCCTCATCCTTGCCGAGCAGGAAAAAAAATTTCGGAGATCCACCAGCT
Source organism: Blastobotrys petasosporus (assembly GCA_030580095.1). NCBI lineage: Eukaryota > Fungi > Ascomycota > Dipodascomycetes > Dipodascales > Trichomonascaceae > Blastobotrys > Blastobotrys petasosporus. Next base: position 218,018 of record JAKTSG010000010.1, read on the forward strand.
TGCATACAAACGCATTAGACAGTCAAACAGTTGTCTCACCCCGTCTTCCCCGAAACGGCGTCGTTTTTTTAGCGTTTGCATATACGTCCGTAGTACATAAACAGCACCGTCTGCCCTTTTTTTTATACTTCCTCCTAGCACCAAAAATGAAAGTACTTTTGACCATTGCATCCATCGCCTCCGTCGCGGTGGCGGCGTTGACCAATGCCAGTCTCCCGGAAAACGACCCGTTCTACCAACCGGCCGACAACCTCAACAGCACCAAGTTGGGCGACATTCTCAAGATCCGAAAGGCGCCAAACCCGCTCGCCAACATGACCAACATTGCGGAAACATGGCAGATCCAGTTCCACTCGTCGAACACGTTCAACGACTCGATCGCCGCTATTACTACCGTGATCATTCCAAATAACGCCAAGAAGGACCGGTTCATCTCGTACCAGATTCCGGAAGATGCCGCTTTTATCGAATGCGCCCCGTCGTTTGCCATGCAGCAGTCTAACCAGGACCCAGCTTTGCAGGCCATTCTCGACCAGGGTATTATCGTCAACACCCCAGATTACGAAGGTCCAAACAGCGCCGTTGGTGCGGGTATTCTCGAAGCCCACGTTACTTTGGACTCGATCCGAGCCGTTCTCAACTCGAACAACGACACTGGTATTGAAAAGGACGCCAAGATTGGTATCTGGGGTTACTCGGGTGGCTCCATTGCCACCGGCTGGGCCAACCAGCTTGCCCCGACCTATGCCCCAGATTTGTCCCTGACTGCCGCAGCCGTCGGCGGGTTTGTGACCAACCTGACCGCCACTTCTTTGAACATTAACGAAGGAATCGGCGCCGGGTTCGCCGTCACTTTTATCGTCGGTGTTTCCAACGAGTACCCAGTGTTGCAACAGCTCGAGAAGTCCGACTTGTTCCCTAACAACCGCACCGAGTTCTTCAAGCCCGAGTCGCAGTGCTTGACCCAGGACTTGGTCGATTTCCTGCTCCAGGACGCATTCTCTTATTTCAAGAACGGCGAGGCCGTGTTGCAAATGCCTGAGGTTGTGCAGATTCTGGATTCGTTGACCATGGGCGGCTCCAAGCCTGCTGCGCCAATGCTTGTGTACCAAGGTATCAAGGACCAGATTGTGCCTGTAAAGATTGTCGACACTGCTGTCAGTGAGTACTGTGCTGAGGGCGCCGATATCCAGTACTACAAGGACCCAGATACCGACCACACTGGCACTCAGGCCGTGGGTGAGTTTTACGTTTTGGACTGGTTGATGGGCCAGTTGGACGGCAAGGCTCCGATTAAGGGATGCAACACTGTGACCACTGCGTTTGCCTCGGTCACTGCTCCAACTCCATTGAGCACTGGAAACGCTACTGTTTCTTCGAACTCTACTGCTTCTAACGCCACCACCACTGGTACCTCCTCCAACTCTACCTCTCCTTCCTCGTCAGTCTCGCCATCCGGGTCTGCCTCTAAGGGCGCCGCGTCGACTTTGGGCTTCTCCTTCGTCGCCGCATTGACTGCGTTGGTAGCTTTTGCCTTGTAATTTTTGTAATATGTCTTAATATGTACATTTATCTTCTTCATATATCGTCGGGTTCATCCACTTCATCTCTTCATCCACATCCCACTCTCCCACCATCATCGCATGACCCGTTGTATGACGTGCGCCGCCCGCCGAATTTTCAAACAAGCGGAACCCGACCTTTCTTTCTCCTCATCCACCACACAATGGCCGACATTTCCAAAGAACTCGCCCAGGCGAAGGAACTCATCGCGACGACAGACCTGCTGGTCGTTTCGAAAACGTGGTGCCCGGACTGCCACTACGCCAAGCGGGTGTTTGCCGACCTCAACGCCAGTCCAAAGTGGGTAGAGCTGGACGAGCTCGACAACGGCACCGAGTTGCAGCGTGCGTTTTTGGAGATCACGGGCCAGAACACGGTGCCGAATGTGTTCATCAAGACTAAGCATATTGGGACCGAGGACGATATTAAGCGACTGGAAGAGACTGGGGAGTTGAAGAAGATGTTGGAGGAGGAGGGACTAGTAAATTGATTTATTGTATTATGAAGATAGTTATAGATTACCTCTCTTTTCCTGCTCACGTTCAATTGCCTCGAAAAGAGATTTAAAGTTCCCGGCGCCAAACCCGTCAAAGTTGTTGCGCTGGATGATCTCTATAAAAATGGTCGGTCTGTCCAGTAACGGTTTAGTGAAGAGTTGAAGCAGGTACCCGCCCTCGTCAAAGTCGATCAAGATATCTAGATCTTCAATGTCCTCAAACTTTTCCGTCAACTTTAACGAACTGTTACTCAACCTCGTTCTCATCGTCTCGTAATACGACGGGGGAACTTTGATGAACTCAACACCCCTGTTCTTCATTCTTGCCACCGTCTCGAGAATATTCGTCGTTCTCAATGCGATATGCTGCACACCGGGGCCGCCATTGAACTCAATGTACTCCTCAATCTGGCTCTTCTTCTTCCCGTGCGCAGGCTCGTTGATGGGCATCTTGATCCGTTCATCTGGTGACGCCATTACCACGGACTTCAAAGCAGAGTACTCGGTGCTAATGTCCTTATCGTCCACAGACCAGAACCGGTGGAATCCCAGCACTTTTTCGTAATAGTCACAAGCGCTCTCCATTTCGTCCCACCCTTGGTTCCCGACACAATGGTCAATCGCCTCGAGATTGATCGCCTCCAGTACCTTGTTCAGTGCATCTACTTCGTTGACGCCCTCAAATCCCGGGAGGAACGGGCCGTGGTAGTTTGTCCTCTGTACCAACGTATGCGTCGTGTCGCCGTAAGTGCGAATCCGCGCACTCACCACTTTGCCATGCTGGTCACTATCTGTATGTGGCGGAGAAACCACTTGAGCACCCTTGGACACCGCCGCTGCAAAAACAGCCGCAACGTCGTCAACGGCAAACGCAACGTCCTTGACTGCGTCGCCGTGGTTCTTCAAATGCGTGTGAATCTCATTGACGAGTTCCTGTTCTTCAGGATCCTCGCTCTTGAGTGGCGACGTGAGCACAAACACGACCTTGCCGTTGGATACAACGTGGGACGCAATAGCACGACTGCCGGTTTCGAGGCCACGGTAGGCAATTTGATTGAAGCCCATCCGTGTTATATAGTAGCTCGCGGCTTGTTTGGCGTTGCCGACGTACCAAGTGACGTGGTCGTACCCGCCATACGAGTCGTTGATCGTCTCCTTAGTCATTCTTGATCTCTAAGTTCCTGATTCCAGATCTCTCGAATCCAGCCGTATTCAACTCGATAAGGTTCATCGATCGCTTATATACTTATACACTCTAACCTTAGTGCGGAATTTGTTTGTCCTTTTGCGGCAAACGAAGGCAAGCAGCGGATGAACCCCCCAGGTCTCAGACCCCTACGCATGTGCCGTTGTCTCACTGATACTCAAAAAAGGTGCTGAACAGCAACACCCCGTCTATTGCCTATCCTATCGTATTCAAACTAATACTTTTTACTGTACTCGGCTAGCAACGCCTCTTGGACGATATTACCGCATAATTTCGCGTACGGATTCACTTTACTCGCCACCGCCCGCGCAATCTCGTTGCCGAATAACCCGGCATTGTACAGACTCTCGCTCGCCTTCTCCTCCAGAGCCCATTTCTCACTATCGTCCGCGTCCTCGGCCATGCCCATGTACATGCCCCCGAGCTGCGTGTACGCCTGGCACAGAATCGTGCCCTGCATTTTGGACACTCGGATCCTCTCGCCATTCTCGGGGCGAGCTAGAGAGACCGCCGTCTCGAGATCACAAACTATGTCCTGCTGAGTAGACCCGTCCATTAGTCGTTTCAGTTGTGCCCGGTTGTTGTACGCAGACGCGTACCGCGGCTCGCGAGTAATAATCTCATCAAGAATCCGTAATGCCCGTCGCAAATTCTCCAACCCGCCGTCCTCGACAAGCCCAATGGCCTGCTTCTCCAGCATCACCAGCGGCTCGACCTGCGCAACGTGCCGGTCCGGCGGCATGTCGACATCCACCTCGACACTCGTTGACGGAGGTTCGGGATCTGTCTGGAATATCGCAGAAAGAACGTGCTGGTCTTTGGTGCTTAGTTGTGTAGCTAGTGACATTGAAGATGGTGGATTGGAGATTTGGAGATCGAGTGCGGGACGTATTTCAGCGTGTTTTCTTTTGTTCCTCATCTCCACATTTTTTAATGTTCCACCGATAGCCGGGGATGGGGAAATAAAAAAAGTTTGAATAGCAAATATTAAAGCAAATACTAAAGCTAAAGAAGCGTCGCTGCGCTCCGCTATATACAGAACTATTTCGGAATTGCAAACTTAACATACAAGGAATTGCTGCCAATCGTCTTGCGGTTCATCGCCTTCAACGCACTCGCCGCGTCCTCGCTACGCACAAACGTCACAAACCCAAACTCCCGCGACTCGCCAGACGGATACTTGCACAAGATGCACTCCTCAAGCTCCCCGTACACGCAAAACAGCAGCTGCAAGTCGTCGTCGCTCTGGATCAAACTCTTGTCCAGAAACTTGACAAACAGCTGCCCTGTAGGTGTGCTCTTTTGCTGAAAGTTGCGCGGCGACCCCCGTCGCACATAGGTTCGTGCTGGCGCAGCAGGTGGTGGTGACGGAGGTTTATCCTCTTCAGTAGGTTGAACCTCTTGATTCAAGTTGCTCTCGATTTCAGGCGCAGTCTCGGTCACACTACTCTCAGTCACACTACTCTCAGTCGCACTCCCAGTATCATTGACTACCGGCGGCACGTACGGATTGTAGTAACTCACCGGCGGAACCAAATACCCATACGGCAGCGGTGGTGGCGGCGGCGGCGGTGGTGCGGCAACTGCAGGTGCAACTTGAAATGGCTGCAGCGGAGCAAACGACGGCGGTACATAATACATATCAAGCATCGGGTCGTCGGCTGGAACTCCCATGCAAATCTTCTCCCGTGACGACCCGTACATCAACGTATCATACACACTTTTGAGCTCGCTTTTATACAGTTGCAAATGATTATTCTGAACAATCAATGCCCCGACCCGAGTCACCAAGTTGTCCGCCGCAGCCTCCGCGATCTGAACTAACCCAGACCGCTTGCCAAACTCGTCCCTGTCGTCATACAAATAACTACAATCTACCTTGCCGTAGTTGGAGAAGAGCGAAAACAAGTGAGCTGCGTTCCATCCTCCAGGAACCCCTTCAATACGCACAACCTTGGAATTCGTCACAGTAGGCTCACCAGTCGCATTCAAATTAGGGGAAATGTCTTCGATTTTGATGCCATCCCCCTTTTTGTTCTCTGCGACTTGGATCTCAACGCCCGGTGAAACGTCGTCCGAACTGGACGACACTGGTGACATGGGTACTTCCGTCACATCGCCGTCGTCGTCGTCATTGTCATCATGGTCAATGACAATTTGCGGCGGGGGTGTCCTAGTACCATTCCAATTGACAAGATCAACGTTGCCCCGTCTGGACATTGTATCCTGTGACGACCGAGTCACGCTCTTGACTCTTGGTCGGATCTGAAGTAACAAATTGCCCAAGTGTATCGGCTCAGGGAACATTAACGCACGATTCACAGCACCGGGTGAAAAATAAGTGACAAACGCATAGCTTGGACCCCCGTTTAAGGGTCTTTTCAAGAACAGTTCCTGGATGGATCCTATGTGTTATTAGCATTCACTCTTTTAAAAATCACGTACCAAACCGTCGAAATATATATCGCAGCTCGGATTCTGGAACAGAGCTCGGAATATTTCCAACATAAATCGTATGACCATTATGCCGTTCTACATCGTTTGCCATTGCTACTTTAGCACCCAGTGCCCCGGGCTTGCTGGCGTGCGGCTTGAACTGAAACGGTTCCTGATTGTTATTCCATCGCCCAACATGTTCGGCATGCCGCGTCGGACCGTACGACGAATTCCGTCGTCGGTCATCATACCTAAACATCCTCTCACCGGCGAATCTATTACCATTGTTCCACCGCTGTTGTTGTTGTTGTTGTTGTTGCTGGTTTCGAAGTTCGTACTGCTTTTCGTGGTCAATGTTGTCACCATTCTTAGCGCCCAAATTGTAGACCTTTCGACCAGCCAGCTCATTACCTCTAGCAGAACCAGCCGATGGAGCAACATTCTCGTCGTGATACTTCAATCCATAGCTCCGGTCTCGAGGATACGCCCCATTGTAGCCGTAGTTGCCGTGGGTAGCGGCGTTGGTATAGCTAGAGTGCTTTCGGAACCGGCCGTGCGACATTGGACATGCAACAGCAAAGAATTCAGCCAAAAAGAGCGCGAAAAGAGCGGGAACAACCAGATCCCAAATCAAAACGAGAAAGATGTTTAAAAGGGTTGGAGATGAATATATAAACACGTCCAGACGTGTGTTGGAAATGATGGTGGTCGTTGAAGGGTGAATGAAGGTGACGGGAACTCCAAAACCCAGAAACGAGCGTTTACAGATTGAAATGGGTTAGGTTAACCTGGCTCTCATACAAAATATTTTTTTCGCCATCTTGTGGTTTCCATAGAGATCTAAGACACTGCGCGGCTCAACAACCTTAATCTTTTTCGAATTTACTGAGCCGCATTGACTACGGCTTGGTGAGATTTTAAGTTTCCTAGAAAGAAAAAAAAAAATCCTAGAGAGCCACCAGGTTGAAATTTCTCATGCGCAGCTCATCCCAGAAAACACGAGTAAATAATTCCACATCTATAAATAAAATGACCTCTCATGTGTACAATTCCATAGGATGGTCACATTCCTGAGATAAATAAGTGGCTGCAGAGGCGTCATCCTACTGCGCATGGTGGACCCACGTTTCTCGCACGCAGCTGCCATCGTGATCCCCAGCAGTGCGTCTCGGTAGTGTGATGAGCAACGCGTTTGGCACCCCCAGTGATTATCTCTTAGCGTCGAATCTTATAGGATCCGGGGGATGGAACCCACATTTTCTGAAGGCGGCGACCGTTGGGGCGATGGCATCGAACCAGGGTCTGGAGGGGGCGTTGAGGAAGTATCCACATGCATGGTCCCGTTTCATTCTGGAGGTGCAACCAAAATGTGGCTCACTAAGGCCTCTCTGAGATTCAAACTCAAGCAGTCGTCATACTTGGGGGGGCTCATAACACGCTGGAACCCGTTGACAGTGCGGGACTCTCGCTTCTGCACTGCAGATCCGACTCCACCAGCAAGTATCTGATACAATAGTGGCCATTTCCTACAAAGTGGTGGCACTACATTATCTACTAGAATTCCTCCTAGAATAAGAATATCATATCTATCCATCATACATCTCCCCTACAACGGAGGACCCTCCCTAGATTTTAGTGGGGATCTGCACCAAAAACCCTAACCAGACTCTTTCCTTCGGTAGGGAAAATATTAACGAAACCGCATAATTGGTACCGCAGGATGACTACTGCTGGACGAATTGAAAATTTTCACCAGACATATTTCCTACATCTCCCCACCTTCCTATATATACCCGTGCTTGTCGTCATCATACACACAGAAAAAAACTGAAACACCAAAAGTGCGGCGAATTAACCCTTGCAACACTCCAGACAAATTCCACACATCCCCTTATCAAGCACCTTGGAGGGGGAGAGAGAAGAGCACAGCATATATCAGAGGTTATTACCACTCTTTAATTGCACCCGCTGCTTATTCTCCTTTTTTTCTGAGTGCATTTTCTTATTTTCCCGCCTTCAACCCTGACCCCACTTTTCTCCAAGCATTTCATCGTCCTTTGCATCAGACCGTTTTCAATAATAATGAGCACGCAAATCCACCTGTTTGTATGTTTTCCTTCCTGACAATCACCATCCAAAAATATACTAACAAAATGATAAAGAAAGTCCCCCTAAGTTTAATCTCGATACCACTCGATCTATATCCACGCTACGCACACGGCGTACTTAAGCTTCTGCTGCGCACTTGGAGAGAGGAGATTTGGGTCCGTGAGTTATCTCAGAGCCCGCCATTGAACCTCGACTCGTTTGCGCTAAGGCGCTCATTCAGAGCAGAAGACAATACGAATAGCAAGTCTGCAACGCCGATAGAGGGGAATAGTCCCGCGCAGATTGAAGAGAAGTGCGACGCTTTGGAGGAGTTTGTCAATGTGACGTTCACGCCCCTGGAATGCTCAGTGATCTGTCCGACCGAGTTGCTCAATGTCCTATGGAGCCCTGAGTTGCTCAAAACAGACAGGGTAGATGTTTTAAAAGAGCAATATGTGGCTATCCAGATTGACGGCGACGGGCTCGACACTGGCATGCGGGTGCTGCAGATGAGCTCGCCCATGTCCACAGCTGGCATCCCCATTTTCTTCTTGACGACCTACTTTTCCGAATACATGCTGGTGCCCAAGAGTGCAGAAAAGACCGTCGAGGAGAGGCTACAAACAGATGGCTTTACATTCTCAACCACCAGCAAGTCGTATGTGCTCACCGAGCCGGCAGCGGCCAACCATTTCGAAATCTATCCCCAGGGCTTGGTAGAAGAGACATTTACCAAATTCGCCGACGCAGAAATCACTCCAACGTTTAACAAAAAATCCAAGCTGCTGCTTACCGGGTCCCGCAACAACGACGACAGTTTGCATCTAGCACTCGTCAAGGCCCTTCTCAACCCGCCCAAATACTTTTCAATCACCATGAACGGACCTGCAGAGGTTTCCTTCTTAATTGACAGCACCTCTGCACAAGCATTCCCAGAGCATGCCCTGTTGGGGTCGCCTACAGAGTACCTTGTGCCGGTGAGTATCGACCTCACCAAACTGCCCCAGGACGCCACCGGTATTGTGGCAGCAGTGGCAAGCAAAGTGGTGGCAAACCAAAAATCACGACAAGATCCCGGCGCCGTGATTAATATGTCCTACATTTCCACCGTGAACAGTGGTCTTGTATTAGTATACGAAGAAGACGCCCACGAAGTGGCCAACGCTTTGAACAATCGACTATAACCGCCGCGATTTTCTGAAAGTCCTATATATTATGCATGATACACAAAAATATTACTAAATGCCACCAGACTACTGCTGGCTTTTTACTCTTTGCTCGTACCGCCGTTTTGTGGCATCGCGGCCAGCTACAATCGCCGCCTCAAACTCCTCGTCGCTCATCTTAGCAACAGCGGCCTTGGTCAATTCGTAAATCATCCCCACAAAATTCTCTCTCCTAAGTGCATTCTCTCTTGTCCATTCCTGCCGCTTGGCTTCTTCTCGTTGTAACGACTCAGAGTCGCCAATTTGCCGATAAAACTCCCGCTTGTCGTTGGTGATGCCAATCAAGTTGAACCGCAACTCGCCCTCGGGACCTTGTGCCAATCGCTCTTGCAACACTTCCGACACCTTTTTCGGAAACTCTTCATCAGTACATTTCCCGTGAGAAATAGGGTACGGATGCAGGCCGTCCAACTCGCACAACTCGCCATGCACAGGCACGTACCCGATGAAATGGTACAGCCCATCGTCGTCTTCGTCGCGGTCCGGTCGTTCACTATCGCTGACAAAAGGAGTTGGGCGTGAAAACGAGTTGTGCACTTCTCTAATCTGGTCTGAATTCGAAATACTCTCGCCTCGCAACTCGGGATCGAACGACTCGGTGAACTGCTTGAACCCGGTCAACGTATCGCCAAGTTCCACGTCCGATCGGTTCAGCAACACATTGAGCACAGCCTGCGTAGCGCATGCGTTTTGAATAGTCTGCTGTGCGAAAAATACTGTCGGATCTTCTGTATACGCGCCCCGTTGTGGTCCGTGAGATGCTGCTTGCTTGTACTGGCTGGCACGGTACTTGAACAGGAACACCACACCATACAGCGGTTTAATCTCGGCGAGCGATTCGGGAGAAATGTCGAGCAACTCTTGAAACTCTACATTTTTGACTCCGAATTTCTCTACCAGCTCTGTAAAGACGCCAGCGTCCGATTCAATAGTGTTCCACGAGCTCATACTGTTGTGTTCTAAAAAGTTGGGATGACCAGCACAATCATCGCCACTCAATATATATCAAATCTACATACCTCTAGTCATCGTAAAATCCGCCACCGAACAAACCACCGCCGTGGCCTCTAGAATGCCTTGAGAAAAAGTCGAAATCAATTGACACCGCTGTGCCCAGCATAACAGCCCGCTCATCCAGCGACAGTGGGCCCGCCACATCTGGATACATGTCCTTGACGTCTGCGAACGACGCAGGATCCATTCGTAGAACGTAGACACCAGTATCGGTAAACATTTCACGTCCAAGACCGACCCAATTCCTATCTACAGATCCCAGAACAGCATTGCCCTCATCTCGCACTGGGAACTGGAATGACAAGAATGGCGCATCGACTGCACCAAATTGGGAAAATTCCTTATCACCAGTAGTCAAGAACAGATTGTACTTTCTTCTCCATAAATGCCATTGCTGCTTGGTCTCACCAATAACAATCTCATTCTCTCGATGCATACTAGGGATGATGGCCTTGATATGCGAGTTGATAAACGAGAACGGGCGGCGAATCGTGAGAACATGGTTGCCATGTCGATCCGTCACTTTGACGGAAAACGGACGATGTAGTCTATACACCTGACGCAATATCATTTTGCCAATGCCGAAATCTTCTTCTTCCATGTACCCAATGTGGTTGCCGACGGTATCCATGATTACATACTTGTTTGCCTGTTCAAACCCTAGAAACAAGTTCATAAACTCAATTTGTCGCTGGATGATCAGTGTGCGGTGAGACAGAATATCTACAACCGCGTCCGATGCTTGTAAAATGCCACCGGCCGTTGGCTGAATGGGCTTCTCGTCGTAGTCGTATTGATTGTCTCGTTCTTCCATTCGTTGTCGCCGTAGTTGGATCTGCTCTTGTACTCGCCGCGGGTCGAATCTTCTTCCTGGGCCACGAGGAATGTTTGTACGCAGCGAGGAAAGGCACCTAATGCCTGGGGCAGCATTAGGTAGTAGTAGTTTCGTTCTCAGAAACATGGATGGCAGCTTGTGTAATTGTGATGATGCATGGAGTAAGCCCAATACATACGATACGCCTCAACTGCCGCCACAAGAGACGGAATTTTCCACAATCTTAGCTTTCAATTGTTCAAACACAGAAATCGGCTTATTTATTGTCAATTGAATGATTACTCAACTCAGAGAGATAAATTGATGGACTTTTCCAATTGCAACCGGCAGAATGCGCTACCTAGAGTACACTCGAACCACGCGGCTGTGCCAAATCACCCATCACCGCGTGCGACAAAAATTTCAATCTTCAACCACCCCAGTACCTATAACTCACAAACCATGTGGAAGCTAGCCACACGTCCAACGAGGCTAGCAAGCGTCACGTCAAAAGCGCATCGATCGATTCATACTGTACCCAAGCTGGTCAACGACGAGCAGCTCAGACAAAAAGGAATCAATGGCCTTTATAGCGCAAAGGGCTTCAACACAGCGTGGACAGAATACCAAACGCATCTCATGAAAAGGCTTACACAGCTTACGATAGAAACCGAAAATGAAACTCGAGCACCATTCCACATTCTACAAAACACTGCGCGCAAATCAGATCAAGCACATGTATTCAATATCGCATCGCAGGCGTACAACAACCACTTGTTCATCGGAGCCCTAACTGAGCCTGCCACAAACCAATCAAAGCCAAGTCTTGCATTGTTGAAGAAAATCGAAAGCACTTGGGGCGGTATCGAGCAACTTCGCGAGGAGATGCTTAGCCGTGCTGAGGGCTTGCTCGGCAGCGGATGGGTGTTCTTGGTAGAAGACGGCGACAAGAGCTTGTACACTCTCGCTTGCTACAATGCCGGCACTCCGTTTGTAACCTCAAGGGCTCAAATGTTCGATTTGAATGGCGTTCAAGACCCGGATACCAATCGAGCGTTGGACGAAATATCCCAGGAAGCTAGCCACAAGGAGAAGAACCACGTCATTCCTCTTCTCGCTGTGAACCTGTGGGAACACGCTTACATTCCAGATTACTCCGTGGCAGGTCGAGGTGCCTATGTCGAAAAATGGTGGGATTCCATTGACTGGAATGTCGTCAACTCGCGATACTTCCCGGCCCAATTGAGCTAGTCCCTGAATCCCTAACTGTACATATGTAAAATACAACTTTTCAAGTCATCACATCATCAGGTCGTTATCGTCGTCATCATCGTCGTTGGGATCATGTAAAACTAGTTTAGAGAGGCGCTCGTCCTCTATCCAGTCAACTCCCGCAGCAGAGATGAGAGCAGTTATGAACTCGCGTAGCACTGCGACTTTTTGCTTCGTCTCTTTAAGTGAGTCTACTGCGCGATTATAATTCTCAAGCTGCTCTGCAGAAAACTCACTGCGCTGCTGGACCTTGAGGTCATTCATTTTAAGGCAAATATCTTGCGTATACTTGGCGTTGGTCTCGTGTAGTGCACGGTTCTGGGCATCCAACTCCATGTATTCACCGACTGTGCGATTAATCTTGTTTCTTTGGGACTGAATGGCATTAGAAAGCTCGTCACGCCGTTCTATGAGTGGGAACAGCTTCAAGTCGCGTAGAGTGGATCCTTTAAATATCGCGTCGTGGAGAACTGCCCTCTGCTCAGCACCGGTGACAGGAGCACCCAACGCCTGGGCCGATTTCAGATACTGCCGTTCTCGCAGCGACAGAATCGAGTTGTCGATATCTGGTACACCGAATTTCTGTTTGCACACAAATTTCACCAGATCAATTGCTGTATCTGCAATGTCATCCAAGTCGTCCATCGTCATGTTGGGATCTCAAAGTACGATTAACGAAAGTTTCGGAGCGGCTTATCACATCACACACCTCTCCACAACCATTCAACTATGAGTTTCGAATTTCCACCCATATACGAGTTCAGGCCGTTCTTCACACGACAAGTCAACGAGCAGACGTGGCAAGCACAACTGCAGAATTGGTCGGATCTTATACTGTCCTACTGCCAGCATTATCGAATCTGGACGCTTGATCTGGGCCGCAAGTCGAGCTCCGCTGATCCACACAATGGAGGAATCGACGGTGAGCTATTTAATAACGACAAGATCAAACGAGGATTGAAGTTGGAGGTGATTCGAGAAATCTTCACGCACATGAAGAAGAAGCAGCTGCTACAAGAGTTTGATGGCGCATATCTGGTATACTTCAAGAACCCGCAAGAATGGGCCACTGCCATAAACGATTGGATCAACAAGACAGGTCAGAACGGATCAGTACTAACGCTATTCGAACTGTCTGAAGGCGATCTGGTAGTGTCGCAGGAGTTTTACAAAATACACCCAGAAACGCTACGTAGGGCGGTCGACGTGCTAGTGCAGCGTAACCACGCGGTGCTAATGAAGGGCCCAGACGGCAAGCTAGCCGGCATCAAAATGTTGTAGAGGACAATTAATTATCACGACCACCTTTTCACGAACAACGCAATGATGATATGAATAGAATAGAACCTGTTAATAATGATCACGAGAGCATTTCCTAGCATATTACACTAAGCACCGCACTAGACTACTACCAATCCAAGCATAATGTCACGTTTTCTTCTACTATTCTCTCTATTCTCTCCCAATAGCCGCGCGCCCCCAAGCCCCTCTCGAAAAACTCCGGAATCACCCACCGCGGCACCCGGGTTTGCCCAAAAAATTTGTGCCCGCACCAAAAGACCTTTTCCTACTATTTCACCGACCGTGTCATTGCTGCTTTACCAACGACACACCAATTTCTCTCGTCAGATTGATCTGGAACCATTGGATCATTCGTAAGTGCACATTCTTCCCCCGAAGCTTCTTCATCGAATCAGTCCGACAAGGCGGTCAGTTTGGCTGCCTGCTGCAGCGTTCCTAAACGAGCACCCGGTTAGCCCAGCCATCACCCAAGATAAGTGATGGCCCCTGCCTGCTCCACCAGCGCGTACCCGATTGCGACAACAACGACGGAATTACTTCATTCGGTAGATCCAGAATTGCAGTATACGAGATCGTGAAGTCTTGTTTGTTCGTTGGCTGTTCGCCGCCCTATACCATTGGAGCGAACCAGTTGGATCGCGGGGTACATCGCTGTTAAGGTACGTTGGCAGATCGCCAGCATAAGGATCGCAGATGAATAGAAGCTTTGGCCATGTCCAAAGGCGCAATTGAAGCCCTTACTCTACATGGATAATCCAAATTGACAACAAATTGCTAACTTTACATACAGGGGGTTCTCTTTTCCTTCATATCCAGAAATCTCATCGCGTAGCCGTGTGAGGTAGTTTTGCGTGCAGCACCAGCACAAAAACCCAAGATCACACTACTGCTCTCTGCACCACGCATCCCTTTGACCGGCAGGGCACAGCTTTTTCGGACGAGCAACACCCGCGACAGAGCCACAAGGGCGAGAGGGAATAATAAAACGTGTATTCTTATCAATTGTGGACCCCACGGCATCGTGATTTCAGCTTGCAGGTCTTAGTGACCACTCCGATCTAGCCCTATTCCTAGCCTAGAGGCGCACACCATACAAGTACCCTAGTGCGCTTTTAGAGCCAAGCCCCTCCCCCAGTTTTACCACAGAACGGAGAAAAAAAAGTCAAATCGCGCACCACGCAACACACAAGCACCCACAAGATCTCTCCACAAAAAAAAAGCGGCTCTCGCGAGAAATTTTGGGTGTCTCTTTCTCTCTCTCTTTTATTTGACACTCGACCCACCTGAGCCCCCCTGTTCGCATCCATCGCTCCTTGAGCTCAACAACCTAGGAGATAACCTCTCGAATTCTCGAAACAGTGTCTGAATACTCGCGAGGTCGCAGTCGCTTGCGAGGTGCGGCAAGCAGTGGCAGAGAAAGAAGTACCAGCTCTGGGAGTAGTAGCATAGAATCTGGGGAAGAATCCGGGGTAACCTTGGGCCACCACCAACAACCAACAATGTCGACAAACCCCCCACGACAATCGCCAATGTCTCCGACATTAGAAGAACAGCTACAACAGCTGCAGTTACAAGAAGGCAATGCTGCGAAAAGAAATACAAATCTAGACGAGATTTCGAATGCTGTAATAGCGGAGGACGACGAGACATTTCAGCGGACATCGTTTGGACTTAAACGAACACAAAGCATGGGAATCCTCGACAACTTTAGGCCACAAACCGATCTTGTTGGAACCCAGTCGGATTATCCACATTTACAAAACAGCAACGTCTCTTTCGCTCTACCGCAGTCGAGCGCACGGCCGTCTGCTGAAGATGGCGCCACTACTTCTTCTACTAATGCAGAACAACAACACCATCCCGACAAAGACCATCAGCTTTACCAACATCAGCCGCCACCCATAGCTGCTCAAAACGATGAAAACACTGATTTCTACGACAGATACCAGGAGCATTCATATACGGATGACTATGACTATGATGACAGCGACTCTTCCGGGTCTGGCGTGCTCATGCCTGGATCTCCGGATGCGGTAACGCTCAACGACGACAGCGCGGTCAAGCACGAGCCCTCGCGACACGTCGATTATTTATCACACGACTGGAAGGAGTCGGACATTTCTGCATCTTGGAGGTACATTGTGTTACGACGCAAAGATGTTGCCAATTCTGCACGGCTGGAGAATGCCTCATGGCGTACGTGGACCAAAGCAAAGTACAATCTGCCCACAGTCTCGCCAGAGAGTGTCAATTGGCTCAAAGACTATGATGTAACATGGTTATATGGGCCGCTGTATGAAGAGCCGGCACAGTCATATACTCTGAGTGGAGGTGCCACTCCCTTGTCACCCACGTTATACGACCCTGCGGAGCACCAAAAGAGTGCAGGATTGGCAGAGGCCCAGGCTACCGCAGCAGCATTGGCGAAGAAGCCTATCTTGAAGAAGAAGAGTGCATCGCAAAAGATTTTGGAAGGACCGGGACCATCGAACGAAGCTGAATTTTACTTCCGTCAACACAACTATCGCCATAAAGCGCCTGTAATACCTGATGTGCGATCGCGAGTAAATCAACAATACCAGACTACGAGCCATCAACTGGTACAAGAGCCAGTTGATCTTGTACCAGAGAGAACAGCTACGCCGGACTATGAGCCAGAAGTCATGCCAACCATTGAAGATGCTCAGCCTGTTGTTGTTGGTGCGGCAATTTCTCGTTCTGCGACACCGCAGACACCTGAGGTTGCGGCTACAGCGGCTCAGCCGGCAGAACGGCATATTCATTTCAATGATCGTGTTGAGCAGTGCAGAGTGCTTCCGTATCCTGATACTTCTGAGGAAGAGCAAAACGAAGGTGATTATGACGAGTCGTCTGAGGAAGAGGAAGACGAGGACGAAGAGGAAGAGGAAGCAGGATTGTTCCTTATGGTGAGATCATCATCATCGGTTTCTTTGCCAACACTCAAGTCGTTGAAACCATTGAGAGGCAAGCAAACAATTGAACCATTACCTGCCACCACTCTCAAGTACGACATTGACGACACTGAGAGAGAGGCTCGACAGCAGGCTGCTGCCAACTCCGTCGCATATGCCATGAGCCATAACACGGTCAACAGGCGCCACGGATACAAGACTTATGATTACAGCAGTGTCTACGAGTCGCCTGATCCGTCTCCTAGTCAATCTCCGCGTTCCGGTTCCTATGATTCGTTTAGTCTGGCGAGTCCCAACACCAATACCAGCATGACCGCTCCAATTGCTCAAACGATCAATGAAACAGCTCTGGGACATTTCAGCAACGGGCTTGGCGACAGCCGCGGCACTAGTGAGTTTGTGGAAGATACGTCGGTTGAGAACTCTCCTGCGATAAGTCCGAATGCAAGTTCCAGCGCTATCAGCAAGATATCATCTGATGCCTTATTGGCGACAGATTCCAATTCACCCAACACTCCTCCTTCGTCTGCGTCTGTGTCCAACCATGATGTAGTGTCCAACCCAGATGTCAGCGTGGTCCATGATGAAGATGGGTCACCGGATGAAAGCAAGAAGAAGCTAAGCCGGATCAACAGCGCTGTGGACGCAGCCAAGGACATTGCATCATCGCTATGGCATGGTGGCTGGAAGAAGTAGAGCTTTTTTTTTGAGAGCTCTTGTTTTATTCTTATATTTTTATTTCGTTTGACTTGTCGAAGGGCAGGTCTGCGACTATATTTGACGAAATATATAAATCGTTGTTTCATCTAGTTTTTTGAAGAAATAGAGAAAGAAGAGAAAAAAAAATAAATATTTATTTATTTGCATTAAATAGTTTGAGCTCTGGATCTCATTTGTCTCCACCAACGCCGCACGAGTAACGAGCCGCACGGTGCAATTTTTATAATCGACTCTCCGATTTCCGACGGGTCTATTACAGTAACAATTCCTTTATTTGAATTTTCACTCTATTAGTTACTCAAGCATGGATATCTGGGTCACCTTAACTCATTGCCGTCAAAACGTCTCTAGCTCTGCGGGTTGGGAGCAGCAAAAGCACATGGAACACGTCAAACGAATGCTGAGACAACGCTCTGGACAATCTCTCGCCTCGATATATACACAGTCGAATCGACGGACACAACGATGAACACAAACCGCACTTCGGGGCGTCCGTCGATCGATTCCTTCAGCAACAACGGCACACCGCTCCGCCAGCCGCCGCCGGTGCCGGTCTCGTCGTCGTCGTCGCCAATTATCCTAGCGGCGCCATCGACCCCATCGCACCGCCGCTCCAGTAGCATTGCAAGTGGCATCAGCAGCATAGGCGGGTTCAATCTATCGTCACAGAGCCCATTGCCTGTGGGATTCAACTACTCTAGTCACCCGTCGACGCTGGGATCTAACTCAATTGCCGAACTGGTCGATGCGAAAGGGAGCAAGCCCTCGACGACGGCGCCGTTTCGTGCGCCAACCGCCAAGGACATTCCTCCAGTCACGCTGACCCAGATTAAAAAGATCAAAAAGACGGAATTCGCTAATTACCTCAATGCAGTGAGTTCGGAGTACAATGAGCTGTTTGATTCCAAGGCGACGATGCGCAGCCGCAGCGTGAGCAGGAGGAATAGCGAACTGCGACTCAACGAGCTGGGCTCTCCGATCATTGCGGAAGGAGATAGCAACATGTCGGATGCAACATTTTACGGACGGAGATCGCGCGAATTGACGCCATTGTCTACGATACCTGCGGTGTTCTTTGAAGAGAACTTCCAATTGGATAACCCACGAGTGTTTGATTTGGTCAGCGAACGCAGCGATATTGTGCGAAGGGATTCTACGGTAGCAGAGACTGGGGGAGAGTCACGGAAAGTGCTAGCAAACAATACAATTTTGCAAGAGCGACTCACTTGGTACATTGATACCGTGGAGTTACACTTGATCAATGAAATCTCCAATGCTTCGTCCAGCTTTTTTTCTGCGCTAGACGATTTGAAAAATGTCAAGAGGCTTGCTGCGGATTGTGTAGCTCAGATTGAGCGACTAAGAGGAGACCTGGCTGTGGTCGACCAGAAGCGGGCCAAGGCTGAGCTGGACAATCTACATTTGTCTCTCAGAAGAAAGAATGTATTCATATTGGCGCAAGCGCTCGAGCAAGTATCCATTTTACTTGCAAAATCCGATGAAGCAGAAGGGTTTTTTGTCGACGATAATAATGTTACAAATTGCCTGGATACGATAGACGCAATTGAGTTGCTGCTGGCAGGCAGCACTGATCACTCCAAATCCAAAGAGTGGACCAAGCATTTCAAATACCCAGCTGTAGATCTGAGGTCAGTACAGGGACTGAGTGCGTTGAGAGAGAATCTGAGGTCGCTGAGAAACAAGGCTGGAGAGTCGTACGCAAAAGTCTTTGCTACGACGCTTCTGGAGGATCTTCGCAAACACCACGAGAGCGTACCTCATTCGGCTACATTACAACGGCTGGCTGCTACACGAGGTGCCGGCACGTCTACCAATCAATCATACCTCGAAGTGTCGCCCGAGCTGCGCAAGAAGCTGGAATTTGCGTTTGAAGGGCTGGCCAGATCGGATAACGTGTCAATGGCGTTCAAGAGCTATCGAGAAATGGTTGTACGTGAGGCCAAGGATGTGGTCAGAATGAACCTTCCCTCGCAAAGCGATACCAGCTCAATGACTTCGAGTGCAACGAATAGAACTGTCGGTGACAAGAGCAGTGCATTGAGAAATGCACTGATCTCCATGCCCGCCGAGGAAGCGGAGAAGATGGTCAAGGATATCTATACATCCCTAGCGGAGGTCTTCCGCCGATTATCGACGCACCAGAAACTGCTTCTCGACATTACAGCATCTTCGGTCTCCTCAAATGCAGTACCGGTGGACATGAACGATATTGTGTCGAATGTCGTGCGGCTGTCAATATCACGAATGGTGAAGGTGTTAAAAGCACGCCAATCCCAGGTGGTCAATGAACTCGACACTCAGCAGTTTGTCAACTACTTTGTACTCAACCATTTATTCCTTACAGAATGCGAAAACGTGTGCGGCGAGACTGGCGACGATCTTCGGTCCATGATGACCTTCCAGATCAAGTCGTACATCCAGACCAAGCACCGCAAATCCATCAAAGAACTGCAAGCCGCGATGGAGCGCGATAACTGGAGAGAGTTTGAGATACCTCCAACTTTCCAGAAATGCCTTGACCGGCTTGTCAAGAGCTCGGAATCCACACCTGAAGAGTGGGCCGAGGACAGCAAGCAGGTTCTCAAAAGCGACGAGGAGCGTGAAAACGGCGAAGACCAACCTTCTTCAGCAACGCAAAAGACGTTGCCTAAGAATGTGTTTGTCGAGCAAACTAGCTTTATTATCCCGAGAGGTGCAGTGGAGTGTGTCTTGTACGTTGAAGACTACCTCCGCTTAGTCACTGCAATGCCGCACCTGTGCAACGAAGTAGCGGTCTACCTTTGCGAGCTACTATCCAAGTTCAACTACAATGTGAATGATCTCATTTTGCAAGCCAGGGCAGTGAGGCTGGAGAAGGCGCAATTGAAGCATATTACCGCCAAGCACCTGTCTCTAGCACACGAATCGCTCAATTTGGTGTCGACCATGATACCGTATGTGCGCGAGTGCCTGAGAAGGCACCAAGGAATGCTGCAAACGCGGCTGCAGGAGCTCGACAGCACTAAGCGTGCGATGCAAAAGCTTATGAGTGACATTTGCGGCAAGTTTGTCAACCTCATGAGCGACCGGATGGAGAACCACTCGCGCGCCATGGTCAAGATTGACTGGTCCGTTGCGCCAACGGGCGACGCCAACAAGTACATGGCCGATCTATGCAAGGAAGCAATGGTTCTGGTGAAGATCATCAGGAGTATATTGCCACATCAAACTTATCTGGTACGACTTCAAGCATTTCCAAGAAAAAAAATACTAACTAAATGTAGGATATCACCAGTCGAATATTCGACAATTACAAGCGAAAGTTACTCGAGCAGTACACGTCAGTCACTTTCAAAAATGTCGATGAAAAGAACAACATGCTGCGCGATGCCGAGTACTTTAAGAACAACCTCTCGCAGATTGAAGGTGCAGGCAATTCTGCACAGGTCGTATGGGAAAACGTTCGTGCAATGCCCGCGCCAGGGGAAGGAGAAGAACCGGCAGCACAAGCAGCAGAACAGGAAACAGCAACAGCCGCTTCTGAAGAGCCTGCCCCTGTAGTCTCCACCACCACTGCTGCAGATTCTGCGGCCGTTGAAACGATAGAAGAAAAGGAGAAAACGGTGGCCAACGGCGGCGACAATCAAGATCCCGGTCAAGCATTGCATGACCTAAGACAAACAGACACAGACCAAGCCGCACCGCCGCCGCCTCCACATGAAGATTCCTCAAACGAAGAGATAAACGTGGAGCAGGTGCAACCAGCTGAAGCGGTTGAAAGCACTGAACCTGAAGAGCTTGGCCAAAATGCTCAGGATCCTGAAGAAACATCCAAGTCCAACGAATCCTCCTCTCCACCTTAATCCCCATATTGCATTATTTTCTTTCTTCTTCTCCATATTCCAAAAGCCTAATGATTCCAACGAACCATGTACATGTAGTAGCATCAAAATAGATATATCATTCATTTGTGCGCCGCCGTCTTGTCGCGCTTTTCCAGCCACAATCCTTCCGATACGCGTGTCAGGGTATCTCTCAACTCGGCACCAATCTGTTGCGTCTGGATCTCCTGTTTGCGTAGTCGCGAGTGGGTATCTGCCAGCTTGACTGTCTCCCTGTTCAATTCCTTCATCAATTCATTGATGACACCGTAAGGGGCGCTCATATTTTATACTTTCCGCTCGTCGAACTAAAATCCCTGTCGCAGCTGTGAGTGTCGTAAGTTGTGTTGTAGGGAGCTTCAGTGTTCTCACGCGGCGGCAGCAGCAGCCTATTCGGGGCAGCCGCCGCCAGACGCACGCAGCTTGTGCAGCGGCCTGCTGCAGGCGAGGCGAGCGACACGCATCCCACTCGACCCTCGGTGGAGCAGACTAGGCGCCTGCATTTTTCGCTCCTTTTCCTTCACCACATCTGCTCCGCCAGCCCAGTTGCCTGTTTTTCTTTCTTCACACGCCCTCCTTCTCCAGAATTCAACGACGACCGCCCGTCAATGGACTACCGTGCGGTGTACGAGATTCTAAAGTCTCAGAATGAGACTGGTAAGTGCAATTTAACCTCTTTTAAGGGGGACCGCCGTTTTGGTGATATGACATACTGTATGTGATGAAGGAAAATGAACCAAGATGTGTATACTAACTGAACTATAGAACTATTACGATAGAGAAACTGCTCTCAGACCCTAAACAGACGGCAAATGCCTTGCTGACGGTGAAGCATGGTATTTTGGATGCTAGAGACGCAAGCCTGGCGTACTGCCTAATGTCGCTTTGCACGCTGATGCGGAAAAACAAGTCGGCGTGGAGTGTGATGGACCAGCCGTTTGTGGACCATGTGGTTTCAATTGCAGCACAGATGGATCAAGTTCCTAATGTCGTGTGTCCTGCATTGTCGATACTCGGGCTGGTGGCTCTGGAGTCCAAAAAGCACGAGTATCTGGATGCGTACCAGTGCCCAGATCTGGTGAGATCTTTTGGTAAAGATCCAACGTTTTTGCCAGTGCTGGTATCGAAATTAACCTCTAATAATGTCCAGACAGTATTTGTGGCACTGCAAACTATCAATTCCATTCTTGTCGGATTGTTCTTGACTCCAGAAAGGAAGAACCACGTCTATTGTTCGCTGCGGGAGGCGGATTTGTTCAGGAGTGCGGCTTTTCTGATCGAGAACAAGACCATCTCGTCGACTTGCCGACCTCAGCTTCACGACTTGCAAGAGATTATCAAGGCTGCAATTCGAAAGACCAAGAGGATGCAGGTCGATCCTGAGGGGAATATTTATCACAGGCTTACTTATGAAGCCACGCAACGCCACTTGCGAACGCTCGTAGGTCTGATCGAGCATACCGATCAAGTAGACTGGTACAAGGCTGGTGTTCCAGATTATATCCACCCAATTGATATGATCAACGACACGGAAGCATGCTGGGCGGGTATGCTTGACTTTAACGACTTTTTCAACGAGGACAAGATGGGGTTCAAGAAGGTGTTCTTGGAGCAAGTTGCGTTTGCCAAATCCGAAGCTCGTTTCCCACTAATCAAGGCATCATTGGCAGTGACAAATATTCTTTATAACATTTTCGACATTGGCCAAGGAACGATACCCGAAGCGCTCCTTGCTGGTCGAACCGATACGCTTTCTCCGCCAGAATACATTGTCCAGGACACTATCAGCTCGGAGCACCAACAGTTTAAATTCCAGCCAAATGACAGTGCACTCGGCCCTGCAACTATGGCTCCAGCTGTTGGCAACACAAGTAACCAGTCTGTGGAGAAGATTATGACTAACATGGATAACCTTCGACCTCTGTTTTTCGACTGGATCGCACTTCATTTCTCAGGCATTTCCAACTTTATGCGAATCTGGCAGGCATCATGTGCAGAGGCCAACGATTTTGAAAACATTGAGCAAGTCATGCTCATCTTGTTTGAAAAAGCGACCCAGCATGCCATCACTGCTTCTTCTTCATCGGCAGTGGAGAACGTGATCAGCAAATTGGATTTCATCTCATACGATGAGATCCGATCTGCGCAGTTGAAGCAGGTGGAGAACAAGACAAACGAGAAATGGGGTGATGAAATTAGACACCTTCACAGATCGTACATTCGAGAATCAGAGGACTTTGTTCGAGAGCAGCGAGTGCGACTGCTGCTCAACGGCGACTGGTTCTACATGGACGACCCAACTCAACCATTCTACCAACACAAGAGCGCACTTGCTCAGCAGCGAACTCCGGGTACACACCAGAACAGGCGCTACTTTATTGCGCTCTCTCCAAGCCGAAAGTCATTACAATATGCCCAATTCCCACAAAAGCTTGATTCTGCGCCAAACCCAGAGTTGCTGACACGGTCGGTGGACTTGACGTCTGTCACCAAAGTGACCATCACTCCAATCACGCATGCTACGCCTGTGCATGCCAAGGGCCTCAAGCGGGTCTCGCTTTCGAGTCGAACAAACTATACCAAGATCTCCCTCATTGGCACCAGTGGCACGCGGGACGGCGCCACATTGTCGTTCTACTCCGATACCCCCGAAAAGGCTGCTGCATGGGGCGACGGCTTGCTCATGTTGAAGAACCGGTCATTCCAGAGCCCAGACACTAAACGGTTCATTGAAATGTTTGCCGAGTCCAAGTTGCGAATCCAGATGCTTTCACTTGCGCCACACGACCTTGAGGATCCCAAGCATCAGCCATTGGAGCCTCAGATTTTCGACCGGTCAATGGTGTCCACAGAGTTCTACTATAGACCATAGAAAAAAGTACTGTTTTTTTTGGATTAGTTCTCGTACGAGTTTATGAAATTTTTGTTATTGAGTTGAAAGATATTATGGTATTCATCGCGTACATAAAAACAAATAAATTAGGGAAAATGCATCTATTTCTTTCCCTTTTTGCCCTTGCCGCCGTTTGCAGCCTTGCCTTTACCCTTTGGAGGCTTTGCTCGGTCGTCGGCACGGTCCTTGGCGGTCTTCTTGTAAGATCGAGGACCCAAGTCCCGCTCTTTCTCCATCTTTCTCTTTTTGGTGCTTTTGTTGAATCCGCCCGCAGCAGCAGCTTTATCCTTGGAGTTCTTTTTATCCTTTTCGGTCTCGAACCACGTTCGCTTCGGCCTGCTCATAATCTCTTCTCGATGCTTGAGCAAGTTTTCACTCTTTTGTATTTCCCGCTCAGCTTGCAAGAACTGCTTCTGCTGCTTTTCTTCGATCAAAATCTCCTGCACTTTTTCTTTATTAGCCTCGACCTTCTTGTGCACTTCGGCAATCTTGTCCCAGTCGACATGGAGCACCTTGGCGAGGTGGGGTGTTTTGCTGGCTTCGACACCTTTTCGGGCAGAATTGGCCACGATTCGGTCTTCTTTTCGCTCACCGACGAATGAGATGGACCGACCACTTTTGCCGGCTCGGGCAGTTCGTCCGACTCGGTGCAGATAGGTCTCGTACTTTTGCGGCAGGTTGTAGTTGATGACGACCTCGACTTTGGGGATATCGAGACCTCGAGCAGCGACATCGGAGCAGATCAACACAGACACGTTCTTGTTCTTGAAATCACTCACCGCTCTGATTCGCTGTTCTTGAGTCAACCAACCATGCAATTCGCCCACTTTCTTGTTCAACAGACCAAGCACAATACGCAGCTCGTGGGCCATTTTCTTCTCCTGTACAAACACCATGACCGGCTGGAACTCTGTGACTTCCTCCTTGAGCAAGTAGTACAACAGCGCGGCTCGCTGGTCTTCTCGCTCTCGAATTCGGATAAACTCCTGGGTAAGCTTTGCAGCCGCCTGTTTAGGCGGGTTGACCATGATCTTTCTAGGCTTGCGCAGCGACAATCGGATCAGCTCTTGAATTCTGCTGTTCATCGTAGCGGAGAACAACATTGTCTGTCGCTTTGTGGGCAGCAGGGAGAGAATCTCGTTCAACTCGTTTTCGAAACCGTCGTCCAGCAGTCGATCAGCTTCGTCGAGCACCAAAATCTCCACCGTGTCGACAGAGAAGGAATGCAAGTTTCGAATGAAATCGATCAGTCGACCGGGCGTCGCGACTACCACGTCTGGCCGAGTCTTGAGAACTTGTTCTTGCTCTCGAAGACTGAAACCACCGGCAGCGAGTGCGAATCGCAGGCCACGCAGTTCCTTGATCTGCTCAGTCAGCTTTCGGCCCACGTCGCATACTTGCGCTGCCAATTCTCGCGTAGGGCAAATGACAATGACTCGGGTGCAGTTGAATTGGATCTTGGATTTTCGAAGCAGGTAGAATCGCTCCAGGACAGGAACAATGTAAGCGGCAGTCTTACCGGAACCTGTCACGGCACCGGCAACGATATCTTCATTTCGCAATGCAATTGGGATGACCTTGCCCTGGATAGGCGTGGGCGATGTGAAACCGAAATTTGTCAAGCCGCGGAGAATGGGTTTCGAAAGAGGTAGCGACTGGAAATCTTTGTGTGCCACGGCTTCTTCTTCTGGAGCAGCAAAGAACCGTGCTTCTTCTTCTGCCGTATCGCCTTCTGGTTCCACGCCCTCGTTGTCAGAACCTTCTTCGTCGTCATCGTTATCATTAGCTTCATCCTCCGCCTCGTCGTCTCCTTCGTCATCGTCTTCACTTTCTGCTTGTAGTCCCATATACGCCTCAGGCTCCTCTTCCTCTTGGTCCTCGTCCTCGTTCTCTTCCTCGCTTTCCAAACCTCCCGCGCCCTTGATGATCGCATCCAGATCAACGTCCTTTCGGTCAGCACCCTTGGCCTCGGCGATGGTATCCAAGTCCCATCCCTTGAAAGTAGACGACTGAATACCTTCAAACTCAAACTCAAAGTCCGAATCTATATCGCCGCTCTTCTCAGCCTGTTGCTTATTCTTCTTGGACTTTTTCGTCGTCACTTCAGGCTCAGGTTCGCTCTCTTCGTCAACGGGCATTGGCTCGTCGTCCGATATCGTCATGACAAAGTCATCGACTTTTTCTGAAGGCTGCGAGTTGCCGCCTTTCGTTTTAGATTTGGATCCCTTGGCCATTTTTTATAAAGAACCCTCTTGGTCGCCAAATGAAAATAGAATGCAAAAGGTAGAACTGCTGAAATTTCAAACTATCTCGAATTTTTTTGAGCCTTTCGATTTTTTATGGCGCGCGCAAAAGACTGCCCTAGTGAACGCACGGCTGAAAAGGGAAAATTGAGCCGCACTTCTGGGATTATAGCACATGTTATCCTGTGTGCATAAATATATTCCTAAAATACTAAACTGGATATGACTTTCAATTGTAATCATTCACCCTAGTCCTCTAGATCCCAAAGACTCAAGTGGTTGCGGCGTCACCACTCAACATGTTCTCCAGCTCGGCGGCCCCAAAACCAAAACCACTTCAAATCCGACACATCTCACTTGGCACCGAACCACTGAACCGCTGCAGTGCCACCTTTCGGAACAAGATCAGCTTAGCACACTTGACGTTCTAAGATGGAATCGACGACGCGCAAGTCGCAGGTGGCGCGCCAGGTCGACTCGCTGGCGCCCAAACGCCTGCTGTACCAGATCCTGCTCATGCAAGTCGTGTACTACGTTCTTGGAAGCATCCTGCTCGGATTCTACTACCTCGTCAGCGGCTTTCCGTTCTCAATCACATACGTCTTTTCATGGGAGCCGGTACGCAGCGACACAACCACCGGGTGGACGCTGGTGCTGTTGTGGCTGCTGGATACATTTTTCTCGTACGTTTTTGGAGGACCTGGTTCTGTGCTAACAAACATAGCGTCGCTGCAATGACGATAATCGTCGGACGGAGTAAATTAGCATTGGACTTTACGCTCACGTTACACGGCATCAATATCATCGTGACGTGGCTTGTGAGTGGCAAGTTTCCGGCCTCGTGGCTGTGGTGGGGGCTGCAATTCGCATCGATACTGCTCATGGTGTCGCTAGGAACGTGGACGAGCCAATGGAGGGAGCTCAGAGCGACGTTTTTCCAGGACTATGAAATGGTGCCAAACCCGGGTGCTACGAGAAGAAAGCCGCCGTCGCCGGCATCGTCGTCGCCCAGTATAGACCAAAGTGGCGAGAGTAGCAGCGCCCCGGCTGAGAGCTAGACTGTTCTTGGAGCACATAGACTTTTTATTTTACTAATGAATTGATTACGACCTTTGCATTTGTGACTTCTTGTCGTGTTGCTGATTCTAGCACATAGATCCCTACCGTTTGCGCTTTGGTGGACTGGAACAGTTTGCATCGCACCAATACATTGTAAACTCTAGAGATCTCGCTGAATCCATCAATTATACTCTAATTTCCCTAGTTTACTCAAGAAATTAGAAAACTGTAATATTCAATGTCTTTACTACTAGTCTATAGTGCTGAGGCTCATGGCTCGCGGCGCGCCATAAACCGCCCGCTATTTTCCAAAACTGCTCGCGTTGGCGACTCCTGAAACCACCGCAAAACCCCACGAATCACTTAATCCTTCGACACAGCGAGCTCTACTCACTACCAATGTCGTACTCAAGCCGCTACTCGAGGGGGAACGCAGCGACCTCGCAGAAGAAGGAGACTTCTGATCGAAACAAGCAGATTCTCAAGACGCTGCTCAACGACCCGGTAAACAAGTACTGCGCCGACTGCAAGACTGCGGGCCATCCACGATGGGCCAGTTGGAGCTTGGGCATTTTTCTTTGCATCAGGTATGTAGTTCTTCATTTGGATGTTTACTGACAGTTTTAGATGTTCCGGTATTCACCGTGGCATGGGTACACACATTTCGAAAGGTACGTACGATGTTGCTCTGAAATTTCCAGATTGACTAACACATTTCAGTGAGATCAGTAGATTTGGATAGCTGGAACGACGAGCATTTGGAAAAGATGATCCGGTGGGGGAACAAGCGGGCAAACATTTACTGGGAACACAAGCTACCGGACGACTACGTGCCTGACGACAGTAAGATCCAGAACTTCATCCGGACGAAATACGACATGAAGAGATGGGTCATGCCGGGCCCAATGCCAGATCCAAGCACATTGACCGAAGGCGACGATTCGACGCCGTTGGCAGAGGTTAAACAGAAGCTCGAGTCGGACAACAAGGGTGGTAATATTGCTGCCAAGGCGGCAGCACCAGCACCAGTGTCGAACGGACTGATTCCAGACTTGCTCGGCGACGACTCTGCGCCGCCAGCACCGGTGGCCAAGAGCAGTGCCACTACCGCTACGACAGTGGGCGAAAGGACCACAGCGCAAAAGACTCCAGCTCCGCCGCCAAAGCCACAGCTCCAGCAACAGGACTCGTTGCTTGGACTCAACTTTGGATCCTCCTCCGCACCAGCAGCAGCTCAACCACAGGCTCCTGCCGCAAGACCAGCATCCAACGCTAGCACGACTACCTCGGGGCAGTCTCGACCAGACCTTAAGAAGAGCATTCTTTCATTATATGCCAATGCCCGGCCGCCAGTGCAACAGCAGCAGTCTGTTCAGCAAGTCAGCTCTCCAGGATTCGGTGCAGGAAACGGCAATCAATTCGGAGCGTTTGATTCATTTGCTAGTCCGCAGCCCCAGCAATCTGCATTTGACTCGCTCAGCTCTGCTACTAGCAACTTGTCGCTGAACCAGGAGCGGAAATCCAGCACCCACGATGCATTTGCGTCCTTGTCGTTTGGCAACTCATCTACCGCTTCCAGGCCGTCTGTCAGCAGTACCAACTCGGGACTCAAGCTTTCTCACAACCAAAACAACAATGTAGATTTCTTCGCATCGACCACATCGACAGTTACTTCGCCACAGATCCAATCTCAGCAACAACCGAATTTGTTCGATAGTATAAGCACTCCAGGCAGCACTACTACCAATACCACAGCTTCGAACAACTGGGCATCGTCGAATAACGATAACGAGTGGGCTTCATTCTCCTCTGCTCCAGCTGCACCTGCTCAGAAGAATACCAACGGTATGGACGACGACCTATTCAACAACGTTTGGAAATAAGTGACCTACGAGAGATGAAATATAATAAACAAAACACAAACAGCAAAATAACGTTAGATAATTACAAAATAATACATTTTATACCAGCACCGCTGAAATATCATTTATTTTTTATTTCTTGGCCTTCTTTTTAGGCGTGCTTTTCTTGACAGATGCAGATTTCGTCGCCTTCTTTGGAGTACCGGCAGTATATTCATAATCAATCCCAAGCTCCTTAAGTTTGAGGTTCTTGTCCTTGATACTTTGTTCATGCTTCTCTTGCAACTGCTTGATTTTTTCAGCTTGCTTGGGCTTGTCGTGCTGGTACTTGGAGATTCGCTCCCATGGGATAGCCTTGTAACTCTTATTAGCACCCACAAACAATCGCTCATGGACATTCTCCCATGGAATTGTTCGCACTTGCAGAATGTGGCCGAACAGGAGGTAACCGTTCATGACGTCAGCCACCGCCTCGGCAGCGTACTGGTTCTCAAACTCGATGAATGCATAGTGCTTGCTCTTTCCAGTCTTCTTGTTTCTCGACAGCCGCAGCTTGGTTATAGGTCCGAATTGGCTGAAATATGCTCGCATCTGTTCTTCATAGAAACCGTGGGGGATTCGTCCAACGTATACTACTCGAGGCTTGGTTGGATCGGTCTCGTCCTCGCCCTTCTTCTTCTTCTTGTTCTTCTTATCGTTCTTCTTCACCTCTACCTTGATCTTCTCAATCTCTTTATTCACCTCCTCCTCAGTCTTACTCTGCTCTTCTCCTTCCTCCTCTTCGTCTTCATTATCTGAGCTGTCGAACCCATCAAACTGTCCATCTTCTTCGTCCGACGAGGGGAACTCCTCAAAGTCGGCAGACTGCTTCTCGCTGCTCTTTGGCTCGACAGCCTTGGTCACTTTGGCATTTTTGGTATTCGGCTTCAACTTATCCCCGGCCGACTTGGGCGTAGCCGTCTTTGATTTCGCCATTGTTATAACAGTTACGGTTAAAAACTTTCGGTTTTTCTCAACTCTGCAGAAATATCGAGATTTTGGAATTTTTTTTCGCGTGAGGCCCGCGCGGCGGCGGCGGCCTCGTCAAGCCGCAGCGGTATAAGCTCAAAATGATTCAGCCGAACGCTTACACCGCCGCCCACAACGCCTTTCGGCTAATTTAGCTAATTTAGAACCTATCGACCTTTATTTTGGCGTCTCCACAATCAACGGATGTCTAAGCTCAGGTTTGTGATACACTCGGGGCCCGAATCTTTGGACGTGGTGGAGGACGACCTGCGGCCGAGGCGTGCTAAGCATGCCTGCCAGGCCTGTCAGCTGAAGAAGGTATGAACGGAGAGACAGGGAGAACGAGGGAATACTAACTCACTGTAGGTGAAATGCTCGGGCGGCCAGCCTTGCAAGATGTGCGAAAAGAAAGAGATCAAGTGTGTATATGCGGATCAATCTCCAGTCGCCAAAAAACGCAAGATCCGTACCGATTCCACGATAAAGCCTACTGCTGCCCCGGAACGCATAGCAGCAGAAGTGCCGTTGAAGGTAGGTATTGAAGAGAAAGTATACGAAAACGGCGTAAAAAGTACAAAGGGGAAGAAAGTTGTGCATGTGAAAACGACACGGCAGCCCTATTTCAGATGGTTAGGTCCGACGGCCGTGGCACCGCCAAAGGATGGAAAGCCGTTCAGATTGCTGTCGGTGAATCTCAAATCTAACGAAGCCGATGACGTTGGCGAGTCTGCCGAGAGGAAAAACATCAAGATACAAAGACTAGCGCCTTCTTCTTCGGCTCATCCATCTGTTAAACATGCATTATACACTTCACCTTTACAAAGCGCATCTTCAGTATCTGATCATGACACGATACCTGCATTACCGGATAAGAGTCTTTACAAGCTGTTTTACAACAACATGGCCAACTACTTGCCGTATATTCCGCAAGACGAGTTTGAGAGGAGATTGTCAGAAGGGCTGGTGAGTGACTGTTTGCTGTTTGCCATGGGGGCAATTGGCGAGAAGCTGCGACCAGAGGTATTGACGGCTGCCGCTGCTGCTGCCGATGCATCTGTAGGAGAACCGACTACGCCGATTAATACCGGGATGTTTGACAAGTACGTGGATGCTGCCAAGAAGCTGGTGTTGCCGCATCTTGCATCTCCAAATGTCGAATACGTATACACGCTTCTTCTCATATCGTATGCCGAGTTTGCAGACGATCGAGACTCTGGGTTGTGGGCATGGTCTGGAATGGCGATTCGTATGTGCTACGATCTCGGACTTCACAAGGCGAGTACGAGCGAGCACACAATTGACAATGAAGTGGGCCGGCGAGTGTTCTGGTCCATTGTGTGTTTGGACCGTATAATATCTTGCGGCACTGGACGGAATGTGACGATTCCTGACGACGATATCGAGTATGAGTTGGAGCCCACCAGTTTACCGAGCGGCCGAACAGATCCGTTCCCGTATCTATGCCGGCTGTTTATCATTGTGGGCAAGATCTCCAACTATCTCAATACATTTGCTGCGAAGAAGAGCAAATCTCCAGATCGCACGGATGGGTCTTCGCCAACAATAACTCCCGAAATGTGGGCGGTGTTTGAAGTGTTTACGCAGTTCCAGCAGGACGTGTCTGATTTCTATACCAATCTTCCGCAGGATTTGGTATTCGATGTGCAGAATTTCCAGCATTACTCACAAGCACACTGCTCACAAGTCTTCTTCTTGCTTCACATTTGGAACCAAGCCACGGTGCTTGCTACACACCATCCGTCGCTGGTGTATCCTAGAAGCAGTCTAGACGTGATGGGGCTTATATCCAACCCACATGCCGACGTAACAGGCTCAGGCGCTATCAGCATTTCAGATATGGTCGCATTCGCCGATTTGATCGAGCCCAAATCCTTCATGGCGAATCCGTTCCTGGCTCAAGCCATTTTAATGGCTGCGTCTGCCAGTCTGACACTATGGTACTCTCACCCCCAAGTGCAGACGAATGGCACTCTGCAAAGGACATATGCTACGTGCCAGAAGATACTCTGCCGCATGCAGAAAGTATGGCGCGGCATTTCATGGCATTACCGATCACTAGTGTCGCTCGCTGCGTCTGAGCCGGACGTGGATCTGTCTGTAAACCCTAAAGGTACAATCACGACGCGAGACGGCGGCGTGGTGAGAAAGGCGTCATTGGATGAAAGCACCAAACGCTGGCTTGCGGCACAGGTCGAGAGCGATAATTCCAACGACATTTACGGCCTGTTCATTGCCGGCACTACTAACGACTCTGAGGCATCTCAGCCGCACTCCGATCTATCGTTTCTATCGAATCTGAGAGACGATACGCAGATATCGCAATTTGACAATCACCAGATGATTGCGCCGTCTGATGGTATGGTAGTCACGGACACTAGCGCATTCAATGCGACAATTCCTGCTATTACAGAAGACAATGACACGTTCCGCGGGTTTCTGCAACGAAATCTAGATCTGGACGAGTATCTACAACCACCCAATTTTGCATAGAAACCTTTTTTTTTTCTAAAATTTATTTAATAGGTACATACTCACAAAGAAACCCTTCTAAGCCAACAACTCCAAAAGCTTGCCCTGCTGGTTGATAGCCTGGATATCGGAGTTGCCGCCAATGTGCTTGCCGTTGATGTAAATGTTTGGCACGGTTCGCTGGCCGCTGACCTTCTCCAACTCATCCTGCAACTCGGCACCGTCCTCTATTGATATTAGCCTCTTTTCAAACTACTAAAAACGTACCTCGCTGGTCCAATTCGACAATGGTAGCGTCAACGTTGAGCTCCTTGAGCAAGGCCTTGGTCTTGGCGCAGTGTCTGATCTGGCGTTAGTTTGACGAAATGAAGAAAAAGAATTCGTACGGGCAGTAGGACTTGGAGGCGACAAACACCTTGTTATCGTTGATCCATGAGTTGACCTGGGCAGTAGACATTTTGCTGTTGTATATTGTGTAGTAGCAAGAACAAATGCAAGGCTGTGGGTGGTTTTATATTGTTCGCTTCGCTGTCCGGGCGCGGGTCGAAATACGAATTACAAAGCCGGCACGAAACCTGCGCCTCGCATACAATTGCGCAACTGCCACCAGGTCTTCCTACAAGCACCAACAATTATATGAGTATTTATAATGCAATGGAATTTTATGCTACAATGAGATATGCAAGGTAGATTAGTGTGGCAAGGATAATTACAAACGCCAGTGGCCCAATAATGTTGAGCAGCCTGACCGTCTGGTCGTAGCTCAGCAGGCCGCCGTTCATGTCCTGCATCATTTGCGCTACACGGGCATCCATCATCGATTGCACTTCTTGGTCAAGGCTCGTGGCGCTGTGTTTGACCAGCGCCTCAATCTCGGCGTCGGTCTGGGCTGCTCGCAGTTGCGTAATGTACATGCGTTTGCGACGGTCGCCCAATTCGGAGATATCGCTCTTGATGCGGTCCCGCAGCTCGTTGAGGTGTGTCGCCATGTCCTTGGCTTTCTGCTCGTCGGTCGCTGCGGCTTTGGTCTTGACCATGGTCGCCATGTCGTCCACTTCCTCGGCCGCCAGCTTGAGGTGCTCGGCGACCACTTGGTCGATTTGCTTCTCGATCAGTTGTGCGGATTTGTGTAGTGACTGTATATGCCGTTGGCGGAGACTGTGGTCTTCGGTTTCGCTCATTGTGTGGTTGTGGGGTGGTCCAGTTTTTTTCCGGTGGTTTGATCCCAGATGTCATGTAGACGACATCCGCTTATAGAATCTCTTCCAGAAACTGTTCCTGGTTGATTGTTTACGTTTTCAATTATACTAGTAGAATACTCTCTAATTAATTGCCAAACTTGTTGGTCAGCTTGAATTGGGGGATATAGGAATTCTTGAAACCACTCAAGCGCCGCACAGAAAGAGGCGGAAATTGTATAATCATAGACAGTGCGCAAATACACTCGCTTATTAAAAAGATACACACAACAGAAATGCTAATTGTGCTAAAAGCTGGTCGCTCGAGTCTATGGGAAACAAATGCAGCAGCGATGAAATTAGAAAAATAAATAGTTGGATATGCAAGTTAGTGGTAGTAGTAGGAAGAGAGCTTCACATTCTAGTCTTGACAATGCGCTCGACACACGACAAATCAGATAAAAACCGTACACTTTCCAGTGGCAGCTTAGCATCCAAGTCCTGTGAAAACGAGCCGCGTCGATGAAAGCTGCCGCCTTGGCTCTTGAGCACTTTTTCAATCTCCCGAAGGTCATCCGTGCCGGTGCCGTTGCGGAACCGAACAATATAGTCATGCAGCTCTGCCGCATGCTGCTGGCCAAAGCGGGAGAACGGCTTCACGGCCACAATGTGATGGATATTTTGTCGTGGGAACGGCTCGTTGAACTGGGCCATAGGTGTACAAGCGCGTCGTTCTGTAGTAGCTGGAGCCTTGGGCCCAAACCGGCTGGCGCGATCAGCCAAACCCGAGAATGGAGAGACTGGAGAGAAACTGTCGAGAGTGCCAATCATATTGTATCTGGTGTGTCGGTGTATGTTCTAAAGAAACGACGACATTATTGTGGAGAGATTCTGGGAAATAAGGATTAGATGAGGAGGAGGAGCACAAAAAAAGATGAAATTGGAGGATTGAATGAGGAATATATACATCTTAGCTAAGTGTCGCTGGATGAGTTACTGTTTGGGGAAGCCCCAATAGAAAACCTCATCAAACACTAAACGCGCGGGCCCCCAGCAACACTTGCCGTTGCCGCCCCTTTTTTTCGAAATGTATTCTTATGTTCTGGTTCCAGACTCTTTTTTCAAGTCACGAGTGTGCGGCCTCCATCCCCAACACTGTGGAGCCGCACGGAATTGCCGTGTGTTTCCCATGTTACAAAGTCCATGTTATATGTAATATATATGTACAATTATATTCCAAGTATTCGCAAGATGTAATATATCAGCTCTTATTCTCCAATATTCTATTCGTTGATTGATCAAAGCAATGTTCAAAGTTTGCCTTGTTGTCATTGCGCCCGTAGCAACATTCATGTTGTGATATGTGTTTTTGAATGGTCTTGAATATTCCATGCTGCGTTTTTTCTGATTGCTTTCATAACGTCTTCAGCTGCTTGAGTAGAATCGTAATTCAAACGGCTCTAGAATATTATTATTTTTGTTGTTTGGTTCCGCACAACCCCACAGCCCCTTGCATTTGACCCCATGAAATGTCTCTTGACGTGGAGTGGAGTGGAGTGGACCACGGCGGCGGCTATAATTTACCGGAGTTGTAGTGTTGGCAGTCCGCTATGGCGGGATGGATGACAATTCTGGTACCATGCTTTATGTTAAAGAGGAAGCACCTGATGCAAGTGCTTTTACAAAATGCCTTTGTACCGCATGATCCTAGGATATTCTACAACGAGGCGTAGTGTATTGGAGTTTGGATCAGGCCATTTCTCTCATATCGCTTGAGTCAGATATTGTCTTGCAACTTTTCGCAAGCATAACTGCGGGTTCCGATATCCTCCAGTATATATAGATGGTCCTGGCTCCGATAGTGAGGATAATGAAGTTAGTGAATAGGAGAGAAGGGGAGCTGTTGGACACAACGAGCTCGAGAATTCAGCGTTAGATTCGTAATTGAACATATTGGAGTTGACTTGCCTTCCGGTAGTATTATCAAACCGTCAACACTAGACTCATCTTCTCGTCGCAATAAAAACAGAGAGTGAAAAGTGGGTATTTTGATTGCATGAACCTGGTAAGTGTCCACCATGTGTAGACTAAAGTATTATAGATGTATTGAATAAGAAGCTCATTTGCTATACACTTTGGAGCTAGTAGGACTGTCGAAAGTTGCATGGTCAAAATCAAACACTTTGATAACCCACTCGCCATCCTCCAGTTGCCATCTGAAGTTACGCTCCTCGATGTCATTATGGTATACACCGACTGACTTGAGTGTATCATTGACCCTATCAATTTCGTGCTCCTGCACATCATAGGGAGGCTTGCCAGCCGGTGCATTTTCAACGAACTCAGTAAGAATGAATAACCGCGGATCAACATCTTCCAAATCTAAAGCGCCAAATGCGAGCAACTTTGCGAAGCGGTTCTGATCGACAGCTCCTAACTGTGCAATGCGAGAATACGCCTTAATTTCGCGCTCCATTCGTTTGGTCGAGGCCGTGTCTCCATCATATATCTTGAAAATAAAATACTCTGGTAATTCCGAAGCCTGTTCACCTGGGCTCGGAAACTGGCAGCGCTTTCAGGTGTAACTCCGCCTTCACCAAAATGCATAGCGGCTGCCTCCAACAAAGTGTATGTAAAGAGACGTACTCTGGGATCTCGGAACACTGCATTTACCAAATACTGCAGAACTTCCAAAGAGCTTCCATCTTCAGTGAGATCTACTGCGTGGTGACTGTTTAAGTTGGCTGTCACGATGCCTGGTTGAAGCCCTTTCACATCACGCAAATGTGCCCCGATGAGGGTAAGTCCGTCAGATACCGCAACATCTCTGCATCCACTAAGTGATCCACGTCTAGATACTTGCTCGAGCCCCGTGTGCAGAGAAGTCAGCGGTGCGTACAAGTAACTCTCTTCCAACTCACTAGTTACATTCTCGTCGTCGTATGTGTATACAAGGGCCTGTTCATCGCCATCCTGAATGGCAGTGCGCTTCACTGGCGATGCAAATCGCTGTATTTGCTCTAGAGTCTTCTCCAACTTCTCGTCTCTCATAGGAATGACGGTTTCTCCTAACGCGGCTAAATCTCCGTCTGTGGGCTGATCTCCAAAAGCCAAGATGTTTGCTGCTCGATACGAATCGCATGGCTTGCCGAGTTCGATAATTGCTGTATAATTGCGCTGCCTTTGAACGCGCTCATTATTCGCAATAACGGCAACAGAAATGTCACTTCTGCCGCTGAAGTCTCTATTAGAATCAATTTCGTATTGGAATACTGGCCGCATGACTTGAAGTAACGCGAAAGCTATTCCCTCAATTGGCTCGAATGCAAGTGTCGCCTCATCCTCTGAATTGACGCGTGTAAAAGGGAATGTTCGAGGCGCAAGCGCCACGGCAATAGGGTTCTGTGAAACCCTAGTATCGCATATTCTATTCAATAGAAGGAGTAGATCCAAGAATTCGGAGTTTCTAAACGAATCGCGAACATGGTTTTCCATTCTCTCAGTTTGAACATCACCGATTGCTAGTCTTATCCTATTCCAGCCTGCCGGATATGATGCAGTAATCCTGCTAGAGTTCGAAGTCATTGTTCGAGGATTCACTTCATCATGATCCCCGTTTCCAGTCTGTGTCTGCAGGATATAAGACATCATTTTTGACCCCAAATGCCCTTGTGGATCGGCTAGAACGCGTTCGGCGTGTCCCCCAAAATAATTTTGCACCCGATCGAAATATCCTGGGTGTGTTGATACTTTATTTATCACAACTCGTGGTCCTTCATTGTCGCAAGCTTCCAAGTAATCCCTTTTGGCTGCCGCCATAGCGTCACCAAAGTTAGCCGTTGCGAAACTGTGAAGCTCGGCGGCAGTTGGCACTCGTCGACCATCGCCACATGCACTACTTTGGGTTCGCATTGCATGTTGGAATAGTTGGTCAAATGTGTCTTGACTCGTTTGCTTCTTGTGATCGCGGTTGTTCCCTGAGGGAGAAGAAGCTCTCGGCAGAGCCATGATATATTTTAAACCTTGTTGAATAGTTCGAGGATCTAGCACTACTACCAATTCTTGTATCCTATTTCATAAAACTAGCAGGTGTATATTTCTTGAACCGCGATGGGGAAAAACTTGTAACTATCGAGCGTTGCATGTCCTTAACTGGCCAAACCTTAACCTGGCAATTAATTTCACCACGGCAATGCGTACGGCTCACCCGTTTGCCAAATTGGTAAGTTTCTTAAATGATGGCTCGATGAAGAAATATTCACTCGACAATACCGGCTGTTCCGTTTTCAATAACACAGTTTTCTAATGTCACGAATCGTTAGTACAGTAATAAAGATTTCAAGAAATTTGGAAATATTTAAAAGATACATTGAATTCACTAGCTTAGTAAAAATAGGCGCAGCATATTAGCTCCGTTGATGCGTCATCTTCTCGTCTGCTATGCCTGCGCAGGTCCAGATCACTGTCGCTTTTCAACAAGCTCAGCTCATTCCGCCTGATCTCATGGAATAAAAACTGCTCAGCTATTCAAGTTGTTCTAGGCTATTTGTTGAACTTGAGCAGAATAGGATCGTCTTCTCGCGCTCGATTTCAAGACCGTGCATTACCGCTTTCAGCCTGACAATTATATTATATTGTTTGATTTGAAGCGACGTGCATCAGCACAGTTGAATTGAGATAAATATAGTGGTACCAAGGCGAAATCCTCAGATTATTCGAAATGAGAGATTCAGAAGCTTTGATAAATCCCTTGGAGCGCCCTTCTCCAACAGGGGACAACTGCGATCACAAGAAGCAAACGGATCAAGACGCATTTGACCAACTATTCCAAGATGCACTGCGAACCCAAAGTAGTGCAAGTGGAGATGGAGTACCAACTGCCGCCGAGATTCACAGTTTCGCAACGACTCACTTTGGTGACGCTATGGCAGCAGCCAAAAGGGAGTTCTTAGAAGCTTGCGACGAAATGGGGCCACGAGTTGTGATAAATAAAGTATTTTCAGGCCCAGGAGATCTCGTCAAGGTGCGAGATTATTTTGGGGGGCACACCAGACACTATCGAGCCGATCCAAAGGGGCATTTGGGGTCGAAACTGATGTCTTATGTTCTTCAGACTTCTCAGACACAGACTGGAAACGGGGTTTATGGTACAATGAATACGTTTCAGTTGACTGGAGCAGCATGTTTGGACTCTAGCAGGATTACTGCCTCATATCCGGCAGGCTGGGATAAGAAAAAACTAGTAATTGGTGATATTCAAACTGAGGGAATGGAGAGCCGTGTTCGCGATTCGTTTAGAAACTCCGAATTCCTGGATCTACTCCTTCTATTGAATAGAATCTGCGATACTCAGTATTCACAGGACCCTACGCTCGTGGCGCTTGCGCCTCGAACATTCCCTTTTACACGCGTCAATTCAGAGGATGAGGCGACACTTGCATTCGAGCCGATTGAGGGAATAGCTTTCGCGTTACTTCGAGTCATGCAGCCAGTATTCGAATTCGAAATCGGTCATAGCCCAGTACTCGGCGGTGAAACTGATATTTCTGTGGCCGTGATCGCGACTGATGAGCTTGGTCAAACGCAGCGCAAATTTACAGCAATTATCGAACTCAAAAAACCATCTATTGCGTGTCGAGCAGCAAATATCTTGGCTTTTGGAGATCAACCCACAAACGAAGATTTAGCCGCACTAGGAGAAACCGTCAGTCCTATGAGAGACGAGAAGCTGGAGAGGACTCTAGAGCAAGTGCTGCTATTTGCTTCACCAGTGAAGCGCACTGCCATTCAGGATGGCGATGAACAGGCCCTTGTATACACATACGACGACGAGAATGTAACTAGTGAGTTGGAAGAGAGTTACTTGTACGCACCGCTGACTTCTCTGCACACGGGGCTCGAGCAAGTATCTAGACGTGGATCACTTAGTGGATGCAGAGATGTTGCGGTATCTGACGGACTTACCCTCATCGGGGCACATTTGCGTGATTTGGAAGAGATTGTACCTGGCATCGTGAGAGCCAACTTCAACAGTCACCACTCAGTAGATCTGACTGCAGATGGAAGCTCTCTGGAAATCCTGCAGTACTTGATCAACGCTGTGTTCCGAGATCCCAGAGTACTTCTCTTTGCATACACTCTGTTGGAGGCAGCTGCTAGGCATTTTGGTGAAGGCGGCATTACACCCGAAAGCGCTGCCACTTTCCAAGCCCACATGAAACGGCTTGGCGGCTACAAATTCCACTCAAGCTTGTGTCCTGATGACAGGAGCCTGAAAGAAAGTGCCAAAGTATTCACCAAGGGTGGCGTTGCGGTTATTCGAAAGGCATTATCGCTCTTCAAGCAGGCCTATGGCTCAATTGCCCTGAATGGCGAGTATGAGTCGAGCAGCCTCAACATTCTCAAACACTTCAGAGCGAATCCACTTGAGGGACTTTCATCTGATGTGCATGCAGCTCCCGGTCGAAGCAGGTCCGTCTCCAAGGTCAACTTGCACGGCCCTGGTATCACTGAAGGTAGTCTACCCTTTGCTGATTCGCAAAAGCCTTTTGTTGTCAAGATATATGATGCGGACACGGCCTCGATCGAACGAATGGAGCGAGAACTAAAAGCGTATTCATGCATTGCACAGCTCGGAGCCATGGACCAGAAACGCTTCGCAAAGTTGCTCGCATTTGGCGCTTTTGATTTAGAAGATGTTGATCCGCGGCTATTCATTCTTACTGAGTTCGTTGAAAATGCACCAACTGGCAAGCCTACCTATGATACGCAGGAGCACGAAATCGATAGGATTTGTGATCTACTCAAGTCAGTGGGTGTATACCATAATGACCTCGAGGAACGTAACTTCAGATGGCAACTGGAGGATGGCGAGTGGTTTATCAAAGTGTTTGATTTTGATCATGCAACTTTCGATGATGGCAGTCACATTGGTTTTAACAAGCGCGCACCATCGGGAATTACTGAATATAGCCAATCTCAAGAGACTAGTTCTAAGTGGAGCGGCTCGACACTTTCCTCGGACTCTTTCAGTAAGCATTCGTTTGTACAAGAATCAGCCACAACAATGCCATCATCAATTCCAAGCTCGCATAATAATGAAGAGTTTGCAAAAGATACCGACAGCCAGCCTCTTCGATAATTATACATAAAACCTTACTTCAATCAAACAACCTCATTTATAATGTAAAGAAAAGTTTTTAGCAGAATCCAGTAGCAAAGGCAAAACAATGCTGGGCCAATAAATGGAAGGAAAGGAATGTTAGTGCCATTTTTTTTTATTTGTTGGTGCGTTTCTTGATTTGGAATGGCCAACAGCTATATAAACTGCATGGATGCTCAGCTATGCATGTTCTGATAAGTCCTTTTCTTCCAGTACGCTTTGAATTTCATTAGTTCACTACTGGACCTCAGCGAATTTTCGCAATATAGGCGTATACTGATCAGCTCAAGTAAGAACAAAGAATATGCTAAGAGGAAGTGAACGTTGTTTCTTACAGATTATCTTAGAGCAGCAGATATCTCAATCGTCGCAGACAAATGAAGTTTCTCCTGGTCATGTGTTGTTAAAAATGTATAAACGAGGGTTCTTATTTCATACAATGGGTGATATACTGTTATTTTTCTTTTTTTTTTTGTGTGTACATCCACTCAAAACGGCATGCGCCGCACCAAACGAGGCGGCTTTAAAAATGCAATTCCTCGCATGTTGGTCAAAGACAAAAGAAAAAAAAAACCTCCTACATAAGTTTACAGGGCCCGCCACCTGTTGGTCAAGGACAAAAAAGTAGATAATGTGGAATAGCTCATACAAATAAAGTTGAGCCTTCTATTAGATAAATTTCTACTTCGTTGAAATATACTTGGTCAAGAAACCGGCGACCTTCGGGACACCTTACACATGTATTTTTTTTTGGTAGCGACAATGCGAGACTATTTAACAATCTATTTATAATGAAAAACAAGAGCATTTAACTATTACCTCTAATTTAAGGAGATGTAGCATTATTAAGACTGCGGTGACTTAATCCTCGAGCCAGCATAGTTCCGCCAAAACTCAACAACTTGTGAGCCATTATTTTCTATCATCAGCATTCTTTAGTGCCAGTACTGAATACCTACTTCAAAGTGCTACAATTCTACCGATCTAGGAAACTTCCATGACGTCAGTGAAAAGTTGTTTCATTGTGTCGTGTGGTCATCGCATCCCTCCCAAAGAGTTGTCTCGAAAAGGGCACACAACCACTTGAAGTCCTTATTCCCACAACCATTTCCAATCTTTCAACACACTTCAGATCCTTAGATATATATATCAGCGATGGCCAACAAAGCGACGCTTTCGCCGTCAACCCTCCGACAGCTTTCGCTCGGCAAAATAATCCTCGCATCCAAGTCTCCTCGAAGAAAGGAGATCATCGAGAAGGACATTGGGCTTAAGAATGTCACTGTTCTGCCCTCAGGGTTTGCAGAGGACTTGGAAAAGACAATGTACTCGCCATTGGAGGTATGTATTTTTCTTCTGATGGTTCGAAGGGTAGAGGTTGGACTAATTGTTAATTTTAGTACGTCGTGGAAACGGCAACACACAAGGCGCTTGATGTATACCGCTCTGAAGTCGATGCAGACATTTCTCCGTCAATAGTAATCAGCGCAGACACAATCATCCTCTGCAGCGACACAATCTTGGAAAAGCCACAGGGCGCCGACCACCACGTTGGAATGCTCAAAATGCTGCGTGATTCTCCAATGCCACATCAAGCCTTCACTGCGGTTTGCTGTGTTGTACCATTCGACGAGCCAGTGCTACCTGGATACGCAATGGAGACACATCTCGAAACTACGAGTGTATATTTCAGGAAAGACATTACCGACGAAGAGATCATAGAGTATGTCAAGTCAGGAGAGGGTAATGATGCCGCGGGCGGTTATAAAATTCAGGAACAGGGCAAGAAGTTCATAGACAAGATTGATGGCGATCATTCAAATGTGGTGGGGTTGCCGATAGAAAGCACCGTGAAGCTTATTGAGAAGGCAATTGAGATGGCTAGAAACCGTCCTACTGATGATGAAGGTTCGGACTTGGAGTTTTAGTAATACTTGTCCTAATGCATTTAATTCAATCTAGATTAGCGTGACTGTGATTTAGGATCGTAGATTAAGGTATTGGTCTAGGTCTTTCCTTATTTCCTTGCCTATTTATGGTGCTCTAATATCCCGGACTGCGCCGCACACAGCCGCACTCACCGCGAACTGTGTACATGGAGGGGTTCCTCGAGTCTGCAATAAACAGATTGATTGGAATTGAATATTCCTATTTTTCTATCAAGAGATGGTTGTATGGTTCTTTGACAATATATTCATGACAGTAATAGATGAACTATCGT
The DNA here is from genome assembly GCA_030580095.1 of Blastobotrys petasosporus. NCBI lineage: Eukaryota > Fungi > Ascomycota > Dipodascomycetes > Dipodascales > Trichomonascaceae > Blastobotrys > Blastobotrys petasosporus. The sequence continues at coordinate 261,086 of JAKTSG010000010.1, forward strand.
GCAATTGGATCATGGAGTAGAGATGAGGTATACACTATTAACTCTCATGATGTTCAAACATGTCTACATCAATCAGGAAACTGATATGATACACGCCTTTAAAGCTCAAAAGGCCGAATTTCGGGACTTTTGATACCGAAATGCGCGTATGTGCGACAAAATCTATTTTTTTTGGCTGCTGTAAACGGTACGGCCGCCGAGCGCCCGCAAGTCCGGCATTAAATTTTTCACGACGCGCCCGCCGCCACGTTTTTTTCACCTTCTTCACCTCTTCTATCTCCTTTCACGGACTCTGCAACACACAAGAAAATGGTCTTCTTCCCATCGCCTTCTGTCCTCCGGGCCTCGTTCGACCCTAATGGCTCTCAAGCCTCTTCCAAGCAGTACTGGATTGCCTCTTCTGACGACTCCAAGTCGCTCTCCGCCGCCGCCGAGGCCGAGTTGAAGAAGGTTATTCCAAAGAAGGGAATTGAAATGTACTCCAAGGAGTTCTACGCCGCCTGCACCTTCGGTGGTTTGTTGGGTATGTTCTAATTGTGCTTCATATATCAGGGAGCTACGGCTTTTTGCAAGTGTTTTGCCAGTGTTATTTGGTTGATGGTTTTGTTCGTCTGAAAATTGTCGCGCTGTAATTGGTCGGTTGTGACATTCAACTCCGACATTTCCCGCCGCGCATCATCAAACATTTCATCATCATCAGCCTTGCATTTTCAACATGAATATGCATAAGCAGTAACCAAGATGAGGAATGCCTAAACGGTTATTTTAGTTAAAGTTCGACTCGGCAAGACATTTCGGAAGGCCTGACCCCCTGATTATTTTAGATTTTTCTTTACTAACCATTAATAGCTTGCGGTTTGACCCACGCTGCCGTCACCCCTCTTGATTTGGTCAAGTGCCGACGACAGGTCGATGCTTCCCTCTACCGATCCAACGTTCAGGCCTGGAAGACCATCGTCGCCACTGAAGGTTTCGGCGGTATCTTCACCGGTTTCGGTGCTACCTTGATTGGTTACTCTCTCCAGGGTGCCGGTAAGTACGGTTTCTACGAGTTGTTCAAGAAGCAGTACGCCGACCTTGCTGGTGAGGAGCTTGCTGCCAAGTACAAGACTGGTCTTTTCTTGGCTGCCTCTGCCTCTGCTGAATTCATTGCTGATGTTCTTCTCTGCCCATGGGAGGCCGTTAAGGTCAAGACCCAGACCACCATCCCACCATATGCCACCTCTGCTCTCGACGGTTTCAAGAAGATTGTTGCTGCTGAAGGATTCGGCGGTTTGTACAAGGGTCTGACCCCATTGTGGTTCCGACAGATTCCATACACCATGGTCAAGTTTGCTACTTTCGAGAACACTGTCCTTGCCATCTACGCCCAGTTGCCAAAGAAGAAGGAGGAGTACTCCTTGGCCGTCCAGACCGGTGTCTCCTTCGCCGGTGGTTACATTGCTGGTGTCTTCTGCGCTATCGTTTCCCACCCTGCTGATGTTATGGTCTCCAAGGTCAATGCCGAGCGACAGGCTTCTGAGTCTATGGGCCAGGCCGTCTCCCGAATCTACGGTAAGATCGGTTTCGGTGGTTTGTGGAACGGTTTGCCAGTCCGAATCGTCATGATCGGTACCTTGACTGGTCTCCAGTGGTTGTTCTACGACTCGTTCAAGGCCGCCGTCGGTATCCCAACCACCGGTGCCAAGAAATAAGCAGAAAACACCCTCTGAAAATTTCTGAATCTTAATTACTTTTCTTTCTTTTTTTGCTCTTTGTGTAAAAATATAAAAATTTATGGTGAAATGTGTGTATAGATATGAATGAAAAAAAACTCGTTTAAACTCGTCATTTCGGTTATTTTGCCCTGTGCGCACGGCTGAACAGTTTTGCCTCCGATGTTCGGTCCACGCGGGTTTGCGTGATTTCGGGTGTGTCGCGCACCTTGGAGATTGTTCAGATTTCAAAGCCGCTCGAAACACTTTGACTTTTTTCGGGTTCAAGGAGGTCTCTAGATGGAGGCATGATTCTACTGCGTACATTTGCGACGGTAGCTCGACCTCGAATTGGGCAGCAGCTTGTTTCGCGAGCTGCTGTGCCATTGGGTTGCAGGATTGCTGCCACTTCACCTTGGTCACAGCTGCGGCGACAGTTTGCAACTAGCAGGCATGTGCTTCAACAAGAGGCGAAAACGAAGAAGAAGGCAGATATTCTCGATGAAAGCGATGATCCAAAGAATGATAAAGTGCATAAAGTGATTCTGAAGAATCTGACGACATATCTGTGGCCAAAGAACAACACCAGTGCCAAAGTGCGAGTGGTCATTGCGTTGGGGCTCTTAGTCGGTTCCAAAGTGCTCAATGTCCAGGTACCATTTTATTTCAAGAACATCATTGACAGCATGAATGTAGACTGGCTGAATCAAGTCGGCACAGTAGGTACAGCTGTCGGATCAGTGGTGGTGGCATATGGTCTAGCGAGATTCGGAGCGGCGTTGTTCGGAGAGCTGAGAAACGCAATTTTTGCCACTGTTGCACAAAAGGCTATCAGACAAGTGGCTAGGAATACTTTCCAACATTTGTTGAATCTGGACCTAGGCTGGCATCTATCAAGGCAGACTGGTGGTATCACTCGAGCAATTGAGCGCGGTACAAAAGGTATCAGTTATGTTCTCACGTCCATGGTGTTCCACATTATCCCATTGTCGCTGGAAATCTCAATTGTTTGCGGAATTCTGACTTACAACTACGGACTACAATTCGCCGCAATGACGTTTGCTACAATGGCGGCTTACTCTGTATTCACCATGAAGACAACTTCGTGGAGATCTGGGTTTCGACGGAAGGCGAATGCAGCCGATAACCAAGCTGCAACAGTCGCCCTGGACAGTCTGATCAATTACGAATCCGTCAAGTATTTCAACAATGAGGCATACCAGGTGGAGAAGTACGACAAGGCGCTGTCGATTTACGAGACGGCGTCGACCCGTATAGCCACCTCGCTTGCGTTCCTCAATGCTGGCCAAAACTTGATTTTCTCAACCGCTTTAACGGGAATGATGTACATGGCATGTTCCGGCGTTGCTGAGGGGTCGCTGACCGTCGGTGACTTGGTGCTGGTCAACCAGCTCGTGTTCCAACTTTCACTACCACTCAATTTCCTAGGCTCAGTGTACAGAGATTTGAAGCAGGCACTGTGGGATATGGAGGCACTGTTCAAGCTCCAAGACGTGAATGTCAAGATCAAGGACTCGGCTTCTGCCAAGCCGTTCCAATTCTCTGGTGGTACGATCAGGTTCGACAATGTCACTTTTGGGTACCATCCTGACAGACCTATCCTCAAGAACGCTACATTCGAGATTCCGGCGGGACACAAAGTTGCAATTGTGGGTCCCAGTGGGTCCGGAAAGTCGACTGTTTTGAGGTTGCTGTTCCGATTCTACGATGTACAAGAGGGCAAGATCACCATTGACGGGCAAGACATACGAGACCTCACACTCGAGTCTATTCGAAAGACTATTGGCGTTGTACCTCAAGATACCCCGCTATTCAACGACACGATCATGAATAATATTAGGTACGGCCGTCTGGACGCCACAGACGAGGAGGTGTATGGGGTCGTGAAGCGTGCCGAGCTCACGAGGCTGCTGGACCAATTGCCGGACGGTTACGAAACCACCGTTGGAGAACGAGGGCTCATGATCTCTGGCGGTGAGAAGCAACGGCTGGCAATCTCTAGAGTGATGCTGAAGAACCCGCCCATCATCTTCTTTGACGAGGCGACTTCGGCTCTCGACACGGAAACAGAGAGGGCCTTGTTACAGAACATAAATAGCTTGTTGAAGGACCATAAAGCTACCTCTGTGTTTATCGCACACCGGCTGAGAACAGTCAGTGATACGGACAAGATCATTGTACTCCGCAACGGCGCTGTGGTTGAGGAAGGAAAGCATCAGAACCTAGTCGACGACCCGACGTCGCTGTACCACGCCATGTGGCAGGCTCAAGAACATACCCAGCAGCAGACCACGGAGGAAGAGCTCGAAGAAGTGGTAGTCACCGAAGCAAGGTGATCAAGGTGATCCTGCTTCACTGTATTATAATAATAGAAACTTGTGTATAGTGTACTTGCATGTCTGAAATTGGCAACTTGTTCGACACCCACGGATAGTCCTCGTTTTCCGAATGCAACTCTAAATTGTGCTATTTTTGAGTAATTGAATGTCCATTTTTGTTGATCATCTCGCCATATGGTCAGGTTAAGGGCTGACTGACGGCGGTGGTACAGAGGTGTAGACTAATACCGCGCAACAACTCATTCTCTAGTCGCATCTCGTGAATACGGTGGTTTATTACATTACATTAGCCTTGCATCTCAACAAACGTATGCAAGCTCTGATGCAATGTCCAGATGGCCGGCCGAGAGCGATCATCAGACTGCGGCTGCCTACCATTTTCCAACGTTTAATATTCCGTGTGTACCCCCCTGGTCGTTTGAATCCGGTACACAATGACGACTTGAATGGCCGATCAGCGCCACGACAATCGTAGCATTGTATTTTCTCAAGCAAGTATTGCTCGTGGTTAGTGCGCTTTTAAAATGAGTGGTTTTTAGTCCTCAACTTCGGATGCAAGCACGGTTTTTCCGATCACGTCTAGAATACGGCTGCTGCAAATGCACGGATGCACTTTTATGCAGGTGGCTCTTCATGCAAGTCGAAAAAAGCCTAATTTTTTCTCCAACCAAATATGAAGGGAGATGTAAAAACGACCACGTTGAGGGTGATCGCAAAGGTATATGCAACGTATCCTTTCGTTCCCCCATCTGCAGGGCGGAAAGAGTTGCAACACTAGGCGCCTCGACTTGTTCGCTGAAGAGCATATCCTTGCCCTATGTATGAGGACTGTGCTAAAATTGATTCGTTCAATGCCCGGTCACTCTGGGTGGAGTTATTTTAAATGTTGAGTGTAACGTCGCAATGGGGATTGCCAAGTAGACTCGACGACGTTGAATTTGGGATCTATAAGTATAGACGCCGCCGTCGTCTAGAATTGAGTATCCTCAAGAACATCCTCAATCTCAATCCACTTCAATCAATCTTTTCCAATCAAGCTACTTCTAGATCATGAAGCTCATCTCTCTCCTACCTGTGCTCACTTTGGCCGCTGCCGCCGCTATTAAGCGCGATGGTACCACTCAGTACATCCTCTCTGTCGAAGACTACGGTATTCGATTCGCCAACTACTCGGAGAATGGCCTGTATGCCCAAGTATTGCTTTCATCTGTCGAGCTCCCACCGTTGGTCCAGGTCACTGCCTTGGGCCAGCTTCTTGTCGCTGACGACGGACAGGGCCAGATCGTGTACGGCCAGCCGAACCCGTTCGACATTCGGGGCTTGTTGACCTTTGGAGTGGAGGATCTCGGCACTCAGGACCGATTCGCTGTGACTGCTGACAACCAGTTGTCCTTTTTCAACAGAACTGATCTGTGGCTTTCTTGCTACGACTCTGACCAGGGCATCACCGTGCTCGGCATTCGGCCGCAGAATAAGCGATTCGATGGCACCTACAACTGTGACCAAGTGACCGTCCGCTTGTCTGAAGTTAGCTCTTAATTTGATTAAAAATTTCAATCCTTATATGCATTAAGTAAAAATTCAATTATTCTATGTCTTAAATGTATTCAACAGAAATCAGCCGCATCAACTCTTGTGACTTTGAGAAAGTTAGAGCCGCAGAGTGGCCAGCTGCTCACACGTGCTGTGTCCATGACATCTGATGAAAAGGTTTCCAAGATCGACTGAGCGTTGCGAGATTGATGATCTCCGGATGCACACTAGATTTTACAGGCGGGTGTGTGTTGTTTACTGGTTCCGCCAGGGCGGACACTCCCACGCTGCGGCTTTGACGTGTTTTTGACGCGTGTTCTTGTATTAACAACACTTTTCAATGGTCCATGTATAAACATATGATCCCGGGATATTTTATAGCTGTTAGCAATTTCCTGTGAAAATTTAAAATCTACGAGTATAGATTCCAAAATTTCCATGTGGCTATTCGGATCGTTATATTGGACACGCAACGCACCCACTGGGCATATGTCCGTTACCACCGCTGCGGACATCCAACTATGGGCAAACTCACTGCTGGAACAAGATTTGATAAACATTGGACCAAACACAAAATAAACATGAAACGAGTTTATATAAATATCGAAAGACTTTTACAAAAATATCTGTTAGCTAACTTCTTTTTTTTGCCCCTACCCTATCATTCATCATGAAATACCTCTCTCTACTACTTGCTTCGCTTGCCCTCACCGCGGCTGTTCCACTTCAGAAGCGATCTTCAGGCCAGTTCATCAGCATTAACGGTGAAGGCGTTGTTCTCGTCAAGACTGTCGCCGGTGCGTTCCTGGAGGTGGTGAAAACAGCTACTGTGTCCGCCCCATCGTTCTCCATTGATGAGGACCTAGAGCAGCTAAATGCCCTTGACACCAATACAGGCTCCATCTACTTTGCGCAGCTTTCGCAAAAGACTGACGGCACCATCGTGTTCAGTGAAGATAGCAGCGAAGCCACCGGGGCATTCTCCTTTGTCAACAACCAGCTCGCTTTCGCTGGCGATACCACCAGCTGGTTCCTCTGCCAAGTAGACGACGACAGCTCTGTGCTATCGTACTTTAAGGAGGGCGTTTTCGGCGACCCAGAGGGCTGTGTTTCTGCAACCGTCGACCTTGTGACTGAGACTATCAACCAGTGATAAATTCGTCAATTACCTGGTAGAAGCTTCATGACTGTCTACATAATGTAATATTCGTTAATACCATACCACTTTTTCCCACTCTGCTGTTCTAGTTTCACGGTCATGTTGACTGTCTCAAGAACGCGGCCAGCGATGCAGAAGCGCTGGCAGGAACGTCAGTGCTTAGATCAAAGAGTGTCTCAAACACGTACTCATTTCGGCTAGCAGCAAGTTCGTTCATAGTAGACTCCTGCTGGCATATATCTATCAATGTCGACAACTCGCTTTCATCACGAATATCTCGGTGTTGCGGAGAGTCGTCCGCTCGGAACGCAGGGTCAGTCGTGTCATCTACCGCCACGGTTTTGCTGCTCCGCAGCGCCGAATGTATCGACCCCATATCTGCAAACAGCTTGTCAGTGTCGACAGCGGCAACGACGCATGCTTCGATGCGTGACGCAAGGCGGGAAAGCACTGGATGGTCCGGTGCCGTGAGCGCAGACCAGTAAAACGAGCTGAGCGACCGCGAGTTGTATTTGGGGTCGTTGAACGGCCATTCCTTGCCATTGAGATACGCCAAGAAGGACACCTCAAGGTCTTCCTGCTGCTGCTGCGTTACCGTCGACGAATAAATTTCTTCGTTCATCCGAAGAAGCGTCTCAAGCAAAATCTGCGTGGTGATTGCATTGCGGTTAAATATCGACCTTCTATAGTTGGGATCCAGCACCGTGGCTAGAACAAGCAGCTGGATATTCCATGTATGAAGCCTGTTGTTTAGAATTTGCTTCAGCTCATGCGCGTTGCTTAGCTGAAGCAAGTCAATGGCCTGGTACAATTTTTGGGCTGTGGGCAAAATCATCCTTAGTCTAGCGCCTTGCTCAGCGTTAGCTTGTGTCTTGTAACTTGCCATGGCACTATAAAACTCAAACGCAACGTGTAATAGCTCGTCCAGTTCATGTGTCATTAGGTCGCGCAGCTCTTGCGCAACCAGGTTGTAGGATTTTTCAATCGCCACAGAGTCATTAGTAATTAACAAAAGTGTCTCCTTGATCATCTGGGAACTGCCCAGAAATAAATGTAAAGATTGCAACGCGCTCTCCCACTGCGTGTCAATAGGTGCTGAGCTCAATTGCTCTCGTATAAATAAAAATTGTGCATGTTTATCAGGATGCAAGTCATTAGGATCCATCTCGTGATGGAATAGCTGGATCACGCGGTTGGCAGTGGCCACTGCCGATTTCATACCTTGCAATGAACCTAGGATATCACCCATCATATAGTTGAGTTCTTCATCGTAGCATTGCAGTAGCCATATGCTTTTGGGCACTTTATTCTGTAGTGCTTGATCTGAGCCGCTCGCAAAGTGGCTCGCGGCGGGGCGCGTCATCACTATGGCGACCGTCTTCTCTGCAAGCTCTTCTTGGCTGATAATATCATCTAATGTTTTCAGCTCTTTCCTATAAGTGACATCGTCCCATTCCCATGCGATAAGCTTGCCGCTCGGCGTTCGCAGCACGTATGCCAGTGTGTTCCTCTCCGCAGAGTTCATCCATGTGTCTATTGTGAGCGAAAGCGTCTTGCAGACGGCGAGCTCTTTATTCGTCTCTGTTTTCAGCAACGCATCAGACTCTCGGAAGATCCTCGCCATGTCTGATTTCAAGGGAATAAGGCTATAACTCTTGAGCGATGGATTCAACGTTTCCAGCAGCCGCCTGAAACATTGGTCCTCGACCATGCTGAACGGCAGTCCCGTGGATACCAGCATCCTCAGGAGCTGTTTCTCCATAGCGGAGACCCAGGCCCCGTTAGGTCTACCCTGCTGTCGCATTTGTTCATACCCACGTTTCGCGGGGACTGTGGATTGCGTCCCGTTTCCAAGTTTAGGATCCTCATTGCCTGTGAACACAGATGCTGTTGCTGCTCCTCCTCCATCATTGGCATTGGCTACCGCAGCAGCAGCAGCGGCTTGTGCGACAGCGGTTGCAGCTAGAACGTCCTGACTTCTCTGGGGCTGTAACGAGTACGTAGGGATAGGTCCTGTATAGTGCCTGCACTGGTTTAGATGGCGGATCACTGCATCGCTTCTCGACACGAACTGAACTTCTTCTCCGGCGTCGCGACAGTGCTTGCAAGCCACCTTGAATTCAGACTTGTTGGCCTTGCCTACGCGAACCGTATGCTGGTCGACAAGCTCACTGCGCCGGCCCATTTACTTACGACGCTTCTTTGGTGCACTTCTCGACGCGTCGCCCCGTTCACGTACGGTATTTCGCTGGTGTGGAGCTTTTTCCCAGTCGCGGTAGCGGGAAACGAAAAATTCCGCGCCTATTCCGGGCCCGGAAAATCAAAAAAATCTAGTGTGGTATTTGGTGCCCTTCTATACTGTGCACTGTATCAATATATCTTCACTTTATATGAGTTTTGACAGTTTTCGAACTTTTTTATAGTTGCTGGGCTGCTTTTTAAATTTTTGGATCGGTTTGACTGTTCGGGGGATTTCTGAGTCCTCTCCAAAGACGATTGGCTCCCAGGTAGTATCAGAGCCATTGGAATCATCATTGTACGTTCATACAGATATATTGGATAGTGAACGGTCAATCAGCTCAAATTCGTATCGATTCTCGTAGATAATAGCGGGATCTGTGATACTAAGCAGCTGAGGCCCTGGTATGCATACTTTCTCCACGAGGACGGCCGCTGAACACCGTACTCGTGCGAACAAATCCAGCTGGAGGTTGCGACTTTGAGAGATTTCCTTAGTATATTCTATCTCTATTGATGATTACCACATACTAGACAATGGGCCGGACTGGACTGAATGGCTCTCAACAAAGATTTACATCTTATCTTCCTGTCAAGTTCGAAGTTGGAACACAATGTCAGCCGTTCTTCACTGTGACACTGCAGTTCTCGACAAAAACCCTCCACCATCCGTCGACACACCACCACGTTTCAGCTGGGCTATGAGTTGAACAACTCCTACAATCATAAGATTTCAATAACAATACCAAAATTCAATTTCAACTACTATCTAGATATCAAACTACCCTTATAATGCCCAAAGCCAGAATCTCTTATGCGCGCGCGGCTGATCTGAGACAGATTTTGGATCTTGACCCGCCGGGCGGGACGCTGGTCGCGTTTGTGTGTGTGTTTTTGTTCTACCACCCTGCAATAATAACAGCTGCCGACCCCCGCTCTTTGTCACATTAATTCTTTCCTTCTCGACATCCACTCCCGTAGAGAAAGAAGAACAATTGGAGAAGAATGACGAGAGATATCTCGCGAGACGTGGCCCGTGGCCTGACAGTGCTGGAGATGGAGCTGTGCAACAACAGCCGGCTGCCAATCTTCAAGCACGCCGCAGTGGAAGATAACGGCCTGACTTACGCTGACACTGTGTTCCCTCACTTTGCCTTCTTGGCAGGCATGTCGCCTATCGACCAGCGACGAAGCGTTGCGTTGGTCGGATTGGGTCTTGCTTACAATGCCACCAGCATCATTTCTCAGGGCAAGGAATACAAGCCTCGATTGGTGGGTGTGCTTCAGCGATTGGGTCTTTCTAGTTTGATCTTCAACTCGCTTCCATCTCGATGTCCTCGATACCAGCTCGGCTTGCTTACGCTTTGGACTGCGGTGACAGTAGGACTTGCTGCCGACCCTAAGAATCCATTTGCCTCGCCTGCTGACACCGCACAGACCAAGATCGACAAGGCGGTGTTCAAGGACTACTTGTACAAGCCAGAATACGATCCAGAGGGACTTCTAGGTGCCATTGGCACCGCCATCACCATGTGGGTTGGTGCATACTACGACATTCAGCAGCCAGAATGGCCAGAGGCTTTGGCTCTTGGTGTCGGTTCTGCTGCTGCCGGTTTGGGTCTGGGTAAGCTGTTGCCTCAATTCCTCCCAGTTTCCAAGTCCTTCTGGACCCCGTCGTTTGTGCTTGTTGCAGGTGGCTACAGTGTTTTGAAGCAGCAGGCCATTCGATCTCTGACCCCATTGCTTCCTGGTGCGGTTCGATGCGTCTTGTCCAACCTTGGCCGACGATCAATTGAGGTGTTCTTCTTCTCGGCCATTCTTCACAATGTCGCCGCCAAGCCAATTGAGGACTTGCGAAAGTGGCTTGAAGACAAGATCGGCTCGACATGGGCTGATGTCGCTTTGCTTGTTGCTGACAATGCGCTCATGGCTGGATTCGCTACTTTGCTTGTCCAGCAGAACTTGCGACTACGATTCTAATAAGCTTCTTAATTATTTCAGGTAGGTCATTAAATTCGCAATACATCCTATTGGATTGTTTTTTTTTTTCATCAAGCGCGATTGGCGCCGTCTATAAACTCTGCAGCTTGCTCCTTTGAGATCTGGGCGACGCTGGACATGGAGTCCTTGAAAGATACCCCAAAGAATGCTGTGGCGACATTGACCATTTCCGGCCGGAACGTGGTGCACACAAACTGGCCGCCGGACTGCGACAGCTCTCGGATCATATCTGCCACCGCAGTTCGGTACTGGGTATCGAGATTGGCGTCCACCTCGTCGAATAAATAAAACGGTGCAGGATCACACATTTGAATTGCAAAGATGAGAGCCAAGGCACATAGAGACTTTTGGCCACCGGAAAGCTGCTCGATCCGCAATTGCTCGTCGTGTTCCGAGTTGAACGAAACGGAGATGGCAACTCCAGTATAGCTCTCAATTGCTGCGTCGTCTCGGATAGTCTGGGTTTGCTGGATTTGAGACTGAGACTGTGAATTGGAGTCCTCGCTTCGTCGTTGCATGATCAGCTTGCCTGCTCCTCGCGGTACAAGCTTCTTGAACACTTCAGTGAAACTCTTTGAAACCCGTCGGAAAGTTTGTCCGATAGCCTCGTCCTTGCGTTGGTCCAGTGTGTCGATCAGGTCTGTGATACTAGTCTCAGACTCGACCAATTCTTCGCGACGCTTGTCCAGCTCTTCTCTTCGGTCGTGGAACGCATTGTACTGCTCAAGAGCTTTTTTGTTAACGTAAGAGTACCCTCTCAGCTCCTCACCAAGCTCTCGATTCTTGGCAGCAATCTCATTAGAGCTCATATTCTTGTACTTGCCCCATGCATCTTCTGGAATGACACCGAGCTCTCGGATTCTCGCATTGAGGTTCTCCTTTCTCTGGACCACTTCGGCTTTCCTGGCCATGCGCGAGTCCATCCTCTTTCGTTGACGTTCGAGTAACCGGCCGACGTTTAGCTGTTCTTCGTGGATCGAAGCAAGCGATTCTTGGGAATCGGAGATTTGCTTTTCCACTTGCTCAAGTTCCTTCTCGTGCTGCTTGACCAACGCAGCAATCTGGTCCTTTCGCCGCTCTAATGATTGAAGTTTATCTTGCAAGTCACTCTGTCGACCTGTACCAGTAGATTCGTCTTCAATCTGGGATATTTGACTAACCAACTGAGCTCGACGAGATGCAAGCGTTTCATTGAGCGCGAATTCGAGATTGGATTTGTTGGCAATTGCCTCGCTGATCTGAGTTTCGAGGTTGTTGGCCTGTGACTGAAGCTGGGGGATCTGTGCTCGACAATTCTCAAGCTCTTGCTGCTCAGAGTCTGTAAGCGTTTTGGTAAACCCGGCGGCCAGATCCTTCTCGTGGGAACTAATTTGCTCCTCGAGATTACTCAAGTCGCTGCGCTTGTCCTCCATCCCGCTGGATTTCTGATCGCGCAGACGAGCAAGCTGCACTGAGTGCCTCGTCAGCGACATGAGTTCAGAGTTCAACGACTCGTAATCCATTTGCTGGCTCCCGCTCAATGCTCTCGACTTTTCGTTCAGCAGCATTGTGATCTCCTGGTCCTTACGCTGAACCTGTCGGTTGCATTCGGTATACTCTGCCTCGCGTTCTTCGACTTCCTGTCGAGCCTCTTTCACACGCCTCGTGGCGTCCATTCGGCTTCGTCGTGTATCGGTGTATCCACCAGTCAACACACCCTGGTTGTCAAGGCGGTCGCCTTGAAGAGTAATGGCATTGAACCCATTGGGTTGAGCAACTTGCTGCCCAATCTCGAGGGTTTTGCAGACGATCGCACGGCCAAACACTTGCATGATGACTGCCTCGTATTCTTCTTTATATTTGAGCTTGTGGGCTAGCGGGATTGTGCCGTCTGCCTCGGGGTAATCAACCCTGGACTTTTCCAATCGATTCAGCGGAACAAACGTGACTCGTCCACCGCGCTCACGCTTCAGCTCGTCCATGATTTTGGTGGCAGTGTCGTCGGTATCCACCACCACGTGGAACAGGCTTGTTCCAGCCGTTACCTCAACAGCAGTCTTGTACTTGTCGTCAAACGCGATAAGCTCTGCCAGCATACCGTGGACGCCGCTCAAGTTCATACGCTTGGCGATTCGTTGTACAGACCTTAAACCTTGGCTCAGTTCTCGAGCCATTGTCTCGCCAAGTTTCTGTTCAGCTTGTTTGAAATTACTCTTTGCACTTTCGAGTCGAGAATGAAGTGAGTTTTGCTCTCGCCAAAGCTCCTTCTTCTGGTCATTGAGTTCAGTCTCGCGCCGACTAAACTCGGCTTCCTTCTGCTTCAGCTCCTGCTTGTGTTGATGGACAGCCTCGAGGTTTTGCTTGATTTCAGCAATCTTCTCAGATGCCTCAGAATGTTGGGTCTCGATATCTTCAAGATCTTTCTCGTCGTTCGTCAGCGCGCTTTGACGCTTGGAGATTGTTTCTTTCAGGGACTGGATTTCAAACTTGTGCCACGTGTCGTGCTCTTTCTTATTGCTGAACTTGGCACTCCTGCCTTGCTTCATCTGCAAATGGTTCTTTCTGGTCACATGGGTATTCAATTGAGCTCTGACTTCGTTTTCATTGGCCTTGAGACGGGCATACTGACGATCCACATTCTTGAGTTCTTGACTCTTTGACTTGATTTCCGCATCGACGCTTTTAAGTTCAGAAGATGCGTGATCTCTGTCTTGCGATGCAGCTGCTCTGCTGCTTTCGTACTGGCCCGCCTCGAGCTCTGCCCGTGCGTGATCTGAGATTGCCTCCTCCAAATCGTTCTCAGCTTGCTGTTTTTCGAATTCTACAGTGCTGACCCGCTCTTTCAGCTCTGAAATAGAAGATTCAAGTCGGTTTGCATTCTCCTCTAGTTCATAAAGTCGTTCTGTCTGGGCCGTGTTATCGTCGGCGCCATCCACCATCTCTGCTTCAATCGATTCGAGCTTGGCGTTCACGTCCTCCAATTCACGCTGCAGAATCGTATAGTCGAGGCATCTCTTAATTTTGTCCTTTTCTTGAAAGTCCTTGAGTACGCGAGTCTCTCGTTCCAGCTCGTCCATCTGGGCTCTAATACCCTTCAGAGTTTCGTCAATCTGCTCTCGCTTCGTCTTGGTCTCCTCCATGAGCCCCAAAGATCGCGTTCGTTTAGTTTCATAGACTTCTGTACCGGCCACTTCTTTTAAAAGCTTCAACCGTTCGGCATCACGGGCATTGGTAAGTGACGTGACTTTACCCTGTGGCACGATGTAATAAGGATTCGACGGCGAAAACCCGGCAGTCTCGAGCAAATTGGCTACTTCCTGTTTACTCGAGCTTTTCTTATCTAGCGAGTATTCATCTTTTTTCAAACCGACAGTTCGACGCACAACCACTTCGTTGCCACGGCCCAGTATTCGTCCGTCCTCATTGTCAAACACAATCTCCACATACGCACTCATGACCGAGGTACCAGCACCGTCATGCAGAAGCTGGGTTCGATCTTCTTTTCCTAGCGTTTTGAATGCATCGCCGAGCACGAACCGAATTGCAGCAAAGAAATTACTCTTGCCCGACCCGTTCCTGCCAACTGACCTTTGGTTAGCTCTGTAAAATCCAATTCAACGTACCGACGACATTGTGGTGGGGGCTGAAGGGCCCAGCTATGGTCTGGTTTTTATAAGACTTGAAGCCCTGGATGACGATGCGCTTGATGTACATCTTTTTGAATTGGTCAAGTCTAGCACACCAATGTCCACAGAGAACACGCGTCGTTGAGAAATTCGTGATGTTCGTTTCTGGAGACGGGAAAAGGGCGTGTTCTGAACGCGTTTCAATTATCATTCCCATGGCAACTGATGCTCACGTAATCGCCCATACATCCGCTTACTCATCCTGCTGCGAGCATCGAACCACCCAAAACGAGCTCAACGAAATTTTTCAACACTCCCAACAGCGGAGGGGGGAGGGGCTTGGGTTTGGATCGATGATAGCGAGCGCGCTCAGATCCCCCCGACCCTTTTAAAACCTCGAGCATCCCCTGTTCGATTTTCAACTTCATCATCCATATACACACAGAAGAATGTCCGCAAAGTCAATTCACGAGGCCGACGGCAAGGCATTGCTCTCCTACTTCCTTCCAAAGTCTCCAGTCTGGAGCAAGGAGCAGCCAAAGACAGCCTTCCAGTCGTCCACCCCAAAGCTCGCCAGCTTGAACTTTTCAGACGAAGAGAGCGTCGAGCAGGTTCTCGCCCGAGCTGAGGCCACCTACCCATGGTTGACTGCCGCAGGTGCCAAGTTTGTGGCCAAGCCTGATCAGTTGATCAAGCGACGAGGCAAGTCTGGTCTTTTGGCACTCAACAAGACCTGGGCCGAGTGCAAGGCCTGGATCGCCGAGCGTGCCAACAAGACCGTGCAGGTCGAGCACGTTGCTGGTGTGTTGCGAACCTTCTTGGTCGAGCCATTTGTTCCTCACGAGCAGGAGCACGAGTACTATATCAATATCCACTCTGTGCGAGAAGGCGACTGGATCTTGTTCTACCACGAAGGTGGTGTCGATGTTGGTGATGTCGACGCCAAGGCAGCCAAGATCTTGATCCCAGTGGATATCCAGAACGAGTACCCAACTGACGAGACTTTGGTTTCTACCTTGTTCTCCAAGTGCCCACAGAACCAGCACCAGACATTGGTTGATTTCGTCAACCGATTGTACGCCGTGTACGTGGACTTGCAGTTCACTTACTTGGAGATCAACCCATTGGTTGTCATTCCAACCGCCAACGGTGTCGAGGTCCAGTACCTTGATTTGGCTGGCAAGCTTGATCAGACTGCCGAGTTTGAGTGTGGTCCAAAGTGGGCTGTTGCTCGATCTCCAGCCGCTTTGGGCCAGGTCGTCACTGGTACTTCCAGCAAGATTAGCATCGACGCCGGTCCACCAATGGTCTTCCCAGCTCCATTCGGCCGAGAACTCTCCAAGGAGGAGGCATACATTGCCGAGCTCGACTCCAAGACTGGTGCTTCGTTGAAGCTCACTGTGCTCAATGCCAAGGGCCGAATCTGGACTTTGGTCGCTGGCGGTGGTGCCTCTGTCGTGTACGCCGACGCGATTGCCTCGGCCGGCAACGCCAACGACCTTGCCAACTACGGTGAATACTCTGGTGCTCCAAACGAGACGCAGACTTATGAGTACGCCAAGACTGTGCTTGATTTGATGACTCGAAGCGAGCCACACGCAGAGGGCAAGGTTCTGTTCATCGGTGGCGGTATTGCCAACTTCACCCAGGTCGGGTCTACTTTCAAGGGCATTATTCGAGCGTTCCGAGACTACAAGGCTGCGTTGCACACCCACAAGGTGCGAATCTATATTCGACGAGGTGGTCCAAACTGGCAAGAAGGTCTCCGACTCATCAAGAACGCCGGTGAGGAGCTCGACTTGCCAATGGAGATTTACGGTCCTGACATGCACGTGTCTGGTATTGTGCCATTGGCTCTGCAGGGCAAGCATGCCAAGGGTGTTCAGCAGTTTGGTGCTCCATCCACTGCTGCCCCGTCCACGCCACTCAGCATTTAGGTTTTTCTAAAAGAATACAATTCGCCGCATGAGGCTTTGAAGTAATTTCGTCGAGATTCAATTTGAGATCCAAGAAACACCGATTCGAATCCTCTCCGAGTCTGGTTACCTTAAACAGGCACCTAAGATCTTAAATTACATTAATCATAAAGGGTATAAAAGAATGTCCCCCTCCCGTCCTCTAAAATCCTACTTCTATAAACTTCAACAATGGCCGTAATGACATTTGATCCCGAGTTTCCTGCACCGTACATGGCGCCCCAGAACTACGATAATCCTCCCCCTGCTCCCCCCGCCGCCGCTCAGCCGACGACGATGGCCACGGTGGTCAAGTCCACCGCCAACACCACCACGCCGGCCGTTGTCGAGACGGTGACGCCTGATCCGACTCCCAGAGTGGACCCGACGACGTTGCCGAAAGTAGGCGGCATCGATATCGTAGCGTTTGTGCTGATCATCTGCGGCGGCGCATTTGTCTTGTGTGTGAGTGGTATGGGCATTTGGTACCTGCACAACCATTTGCGAGACCGGCGGCGACGAATGGGCTTCAAGGACGGCAAACTGCCAAAAGATCATGGAAAGACCCCCGATTATAGTGAGATGGAGGAGACCACCAACGCAACATTGGTGGCTGAGACTGTGACCGTCCCAGAGCTTGCCATGGTGCGAGAAGACGACGTTGCGGATGTGGTGAACAAACTACAGTAGTGGTTTTTTATTGTCATCGATTTTATTTATTGTTTTTGAAATTATTTATTATTATTATTACAATGCAAATGAATTTTGATATATACAGTTTAGTTCAAAGTTAGCTCAAGACCTGTGCGAACTTGGACATTGTTCGGATTTGCTTACCGTAGATCCAGAACACGACTGGCACCGGGGCTAGTACGACTGCAAGACAGCCAATCAAGGTACCTGCCCAGTTGATGCCCAAGTTTCTGAACATTTGTGCACCAAACAGCGGGAACGCACCGCCAAAAGCAGATCGCATGATAGTGTTGGCGGCAATGGCGGAGGCGGCGAACATGAGGTACGAGTCTATAATGTAGTTGAGCGCTGGAAGGAACAGCAACAAGAGTCCAAAACCGATGAAAATAGCAGCAACTGCTGGAACAGCCCAATGGACCGAGTTTGGGTAGTTACCGGCCCATGTGAGCCAGAAGATGCCGATAGGGAACGCCACAGCACCGACCATCATGGGTGGCAGACGCATCTCTGGAACGGGCTTGTGGTTGTTCTTCTGGACAGCACGCACGTACATTGGCTCGAACACAAAGATGATCAAGAGCGAGGCCAACGTACAGCCGATAATGAGACCAATGTATGGCAGGTACATGACGCCGCCCTGGATGTTGTAGTTGCCTGGACCAAACACAGCCGGGAATGCATCTAGGCATAGATAAAGGATACCGTAGACGAAAGAGGTGTAGATGGTAACCAACAGAATAATTGGCTCAACGAACAACAGCTTGAGTGGTCGGGCAAGATTCTTGGTGACAAGCTCGCCGATTTCGAGCTCTATCGCCTCAAATGGAGCATAGATACCCCAATTGCCAGTCTGTCTTCGCAATGCGGCGGCCTTTCGACAAAGAATCAACGGAGCGTAACACTCGTCGAAGAAAAACACCAATCCAACTGCACCAGCAGCACCCATGATACCGGTCAGGTAATGTAGCCATCGCCAGCCCAAGTACGAGTAAGCGATGAAACCACCAACCACAGGCGAAAGCATCGGACCACAGAATACCATAGCTGCAAAGATAACCATGGCGATACCTCGGTGCTCGTTGTTGAACATGTCTGCAAAGGCAGCGGCAACGATGGTCAGAGGCGCCGCGCCACAGAAACCGGCAAAGAATCGGCAGATAATAAGAGTCTGGAAATCCTTTGCAGTGGCAACACCGAATGTGAAGCATGTGAAGATGACGGAGGCAACAATCAACGGCTCCTTTCGTCCTCGCAGTTCAGAGTATGGCGCCCAGATGATAGGACCACTGGCAAAGCCAAACACATACACAGCCAGACCCAATGCTACTACCGCCTCGCCCATGTGGAAATGTTCCATCAACATGGGCAAGCCAGGTGCATAAATAGACGACCCCCAGGAACTGGTCAATGCGACAAATGCGAGAATGGCAGACACATAGAGTTTTTTCTTCATGGGCCAGTTTTGAGGGAACGTTGGGTCGTCTGGGCCGTCGAAATCGACTCGCCATGCATCTCTTTCTGGCAAATCTGGCGGGAAAGGTCGTCCACCGCCCAGATGAGCCTTGACGTCGGATGAAGCTCGCGCTCGGTTGCTGCTAATACCTTCCGAAAGCACTCGTTGCATGATATCTTGCGAATGCCTCGACATCATGGAGTTGGCGGTTTCATGCCGTCGCAATGCTAGTGTGTGGCCAGGAGGCACATTCTCTTCGTCCATGCTCTGCGGCACATACTGTTCGTCGTCCTCCGAGTAGTCGGGGCTCTGCTTGATGTAGCTCTCTTCATCCAAAGAAGAATGGTCTTTGGCGGTCGACATTCTGTAGTTTCGAATGCAAGTTTATTAATGACGCAGGAAAAAAGTACGGGCAGGATGAGATCATTTTATATACATGTAATAACATACGAACCTCGGCATTTGTCCCTTAAGTTTTTTTTTTAAGTGTCGGAGAAACTGTGGCCCGTGTGAAACATTGAGAGAGCGCGGATCCGAGACATTTGTCGAATTTTTACCTGTCGTTCCGTCGCAATGACCGCCTATTCTGAGTAAGCGTTGGAGGTGCGACAGAAAAAGAAGCAACGATTCCCTGGTACGATATCTCTTAGTCATCTTCACTCGTTGTGCAAATTTACGGTTGCATACAAGGGCCGGGTATACTGGCTAACGGCTTCCGGCATACTACGGTACCGTGCGACTCATAGTCCTACAACCTAATGCCTGCCCCATCTGTACAGATGAACCCTGGATCTGGGACCCCTATTTCCCCGGTGCATAATGAGCCTGGGTCTTGTTCCTTTTTTTCGGCAAATACAGCACGAATAGGGCTTTGGTCTCGAGCTGGATACCACGGCAAGAAATTCGTCGCATCGTATGATATCTGAAGTTATCCATAAATTGACTGGCGAGTCGTCACACCAAATAAGCCCATCTACAGTACCGGTATTTAGACTTCATGTGCGAATTTAATAATAATTATTCTTTGTAAGGACTTTAGGATTAGAGGTGTCTCGGCCCTTAGCGAGAGCCATAGAGTCGGTGCTTAATAAACTCCGGCTCCCAGCAGCCGCGCGCCACGCACTGCAAGCAGGCATTTGACGGATGACGATCGATGAGCAGCAGTGCAATATCGGTAGCGGAGATTCCGACTTTGCGGAGTATTCTATCGTTTATTTGTAATGTACACATGTAGATGAAGAGGAAAAGAGGCGGTGTGGCAGCTTTGTAATCTATCAGTGCATCATCACATGGGATATCCAAGTACGGACAATATTCTAGTCAACTGTATCTGTCAGATACTCATTCAATTGGATATGTCCGTGTATATTTGTTTTTCTTTCCTTAGAGCTCGTCTTGAACAGGTATTGGTCCGGTAAGTCAATGGCCTCCACATCTCACTGTTCGTCCTATCGACCATCAATGGAATGCGCATTTTCTCTCATTAAGGCATATTTGCTCTAAAATCAACCAAACTACATGCAACCCACTCGCCAACAGCGTCCCAGCCCAAATGAACCAGCCGAACGTGGGGCAGGTAAATCGTATATATAAACTTACATGCCAAGCACGTCTCACACCCCTGATAGATAGACACACCCAAACAAGCCCTTTGAGCCGCACCGACTGCGTGTGCGGCTGATTTGAAAAAAAAAACCAAAATCAAAAAACAAATACTTTTTAACTAATTAATTAATTATATAGTAATGCAGTTTCGTGTATTCTATGCGACAGTAATGTGATCAAACTAGTGGATGTGCTCTGGAGTGATTCCTGTTATTGATGTTTCTTGTAGTTCAAACGCGCCCGCGCCAGCCAACAACATTTCTCCATGCCGGATCAAGCAAGACGAAAGAAAGGCGAGGAAAAAAAATTGTTGTGGAGCGAACAACTGAGAACATTTGATCAATGGACATATAGAATAGAACTCTAGCCGATGGTGTAGAATTATGCGCAGAACCTCTAGATACCCCTCTTCGACGGCTTGAACAGTAAGAAAATTTCCCAATTTCCAAAACGGCAATAAACCCTCTGGCCCTCATCATCGACTTGTCGAGATCCACGGTAATCTACTTATTCTTATTCTTGTGCAAGCTCCCAAAAGTGGACATTTAGCACACAACACACACACACAACACGCACACCCGCAAATTTCCCATTCTCGAACCAGCATTTGACGCGACTTTTTTTTTCTAGATAATCGTGATCACGAACGCGATACACAATAATGTCCGAGACGGAGGAGGCGACGACATCGCGTCAAGATCGCGATGAGCGCTTGAATGCTGGGGAGAACGGCCACAGCAAGGACGACAAGGTGAGTGTGGTGGCCCACCACGACGAGGAGACTAAGCAAGCTGCTGTGGAGGATCGCGAGAACGGCAACGGTGCAGTTGAGAATGGCCACGAGAAGGACAATTCAGAGGACGCTGTATCGAAAGAAGAGCCATTGAAAGAAGACACAGACTCGAATGTTGCAGAGAGCATATCCACTGACCACGACAAGGTGGCTGAAACTCCAGCAGTCGAGGACGACAAAATCGACGACGAGAAACCAAAAGAAGAACAAAAAGAAGAAGATGTGCCAGTATCTGAAGAATCTCAAAAGCCCAAGCGACAGACGACGCTGGAGGAATCGATGAAGAAGAATGGGTCGGTCAAGAAACTGTCGATCAAGCTCCATGTGGAGAAACCCCAGGACGAACACAAACCAGAAGAGCAAATCGAAACGACAGAACCGGCTACGAGAAAAAGGAGAGAATCGAGAACAGCGCAGAAAGAGAAAGAAAAAGAAGAAGAGCCCGAGCAGCCTCAGCCAGAGAGGAAGCGCAAAAGAAAGAAGGCTAAAATCGCAGTCTTGCCTGAAGACATGGTATGGGACAGCGACGACGAATTGAAAAACGAGCAGCCCGAAGTATCCAAGGACAGCTCGACTCACGGTGCAATCGCGTTTATTGTGGCATTTCGAGCCCACTTTGAGCAGTTTTTCGACGGCGTACCGGATGTTGGCCCCCAGGATCTGGAAGAAGGCGTGAAAAATCCAGACGGGCTGGATGAAACTGCAGAAGCCATCATGTGTCGATTACTATCGCTTGCTCTGGGTCGGAAAAAAATGATCGAAGTTGGTAGATATGCTCGTGCTTTGGAAGAGCTGCGTGAACTGATCAACTTGTATGGAACCGCTGCCGATTGGGTCGACATTCGCGTTCGAGACAAGGATTGCGTCAAGAGCCTTGACTGGAAGGGACGGATATCCTTTATGAAACAATGTGCTACGTGGGCCTTGCTTCACAATGAGCAGATCCGCGACGCCGCCTCTGAGGCGCGGGAGAATCCAAATGCCCCCAAGTACCAGCGAAAGCGAGATCGCAACAACAATAATAATACGCTCGACAAGTACATGGGCAAGAAAAGCAACAAGGAAGAAGAAGACGACGATGATCTTATGACTGCTGCCCATGGCGTCGATCCAATTGTCGTGGTGGGCGATTTGCAGTACTATCTGATCCAGGGCAACAATGACACTGCATTTAGACTTTATAAATCTACAAATCCTCTATTGAGACACGTGCAATGGGAGAGCGTGGCGGGGGATCGGGAGAGTCTTGCTGCTTTCACCGACAAGCTGAGGAAGAACGCCAAAGTGGACGAGGAGGCCATTACAAGACTAGAGCAAGTGATTGCGGACCTGGATTCCGCACAGGTGAGGCGAGAGAAACGCGAGGTGCGGCAAGAGAAGCTGCGTCGACAGCAAGAAGAGGCCGAGGCGGCACTACGTGGCGAGGGCATGTACTCTGGTCGAACCCGTGGCAAGCGGGTCAACTACAATGAAGCCGACGCTGCTGCGAAGCAGGAAGAGAGGCGCGAGTTGGACGAGCCGCGAAAGAAGCGGCGAGCAGCGACGCGCAAGTCGATGAAAGAAGACGACGATGAGGAAGGGGGTGGAGAAGAGGACGAGGAAGAGTTGGAGCTCGACGACGAGGAGCCTCCTGAGTATGGCGCTGGCGAGGACTTTGATCCTGATAACGACGAGGAGGATCCCGATGAAGAGGACGTCGGGGGTGCGGAAGTGCCTAGTCGCGACGGCGTTCGTCGCAGCAGGCGTCTTCGAGGCGGCGAAGAAGACGATTTCTTTGTGGAGATTGGCGACAATGACCGGCCGGTCGGGCTCCATGGCCAGTCGTTGATAGTCACTCTACGGTACCGTCCGCCGCAGCCCAAGTTCCAGCCGTTCACGACCAACTATGGAGGATATCAGAACCCTCAGATGGGTGGCTACAAGCCGTTCCAGCGGCCTCCGCAGCAGTATCCTCCGCACATGATGATGCAACAGCCTGGGTATCCTCCTCAGTTCCAGCAGCACCCACAACAATTCGTGTACGGAGCGCCTGGGCAACCTCCATTCCAGCAGCAGCATCCTGGAGTAGGTGCTCCACAGGGACAACAGTACGGGTTCCCGCCTCCGCCGCCGGACGAGATGCGACGGTGGATGGAGCAGAACCAGGGCCACCAGTTCCAGCCCGTGCCGCCGCCTCCACAATGGTTCCAGCAGAGGCATGGAGGGTACCAGCACCCACAGCAACAGGTTCCTGCCTCTGCCAACCAGTTTGCACCGCATCCTCAACAACCACAGATTCATCCTCAATTCCAGCAGCAGCAGCAACAACAACAGCCATATCCGTCGCCGCAGCAGCATTACGGCCCGCCGCCGCCGCAGCATCTATTGCAACAGCAGCAGGTGAATCCGCATCAACAGCAGTACCCTCCACAGCAGCAGTACCGGCCACCCGTACCGCAGCAGCCGCAATTCCAGCAGAGTCCCCCGCCGCAGCAGCATCAATTGCCTCCTCAACAGCAACAGCCTTACCAGCCGTCGCCGCAACAGACGCAACCCCAGCCGCACGTTGGCTGATTGATGAATCTTAAAATAAAAAAAAAATTGACGCGCATGCAACTATATATATGTCACTAACTTATTATATTATCACCGATTAATACACCATTTATTTGAACCATTGTGAGTACATCCGTATATTGTACAAGTACATTCGTATTCTTGTGACAAGTACCGTAACCGTATCCTGTGACCACCACATTTGTATTCCATTCCAGACAGATTCGCATCCCATGGCACACATTCGGTGTGAAAATCCGATCTAAAAAACACATGAAGTCCCGTACCATCCATATCAGTAACCCACCAAGTTTGTACACACCGTCAGCCGCGGCCTTCGCTGGTCCTTGCCCGCCGCCTCCACCTCCATATCCTCCGGCTCATCATAAATCACTTCCTCCAAAATCTCTTCGCTGATGCTCAACCTCTGCATCATCTTGTGCCCAATCTCATGGTCGTCATCGCTGCCGCTACTGCCAGAGCTACCAGACTCCTCTGCCTCCCGTCGCCTATTTATCTCCTGCTCGAAAAACCGCTGATAAGGACAGTCCGTCCAGCTCATAAAGAATAGGCTAGAGAATGGGGAGAGAGAGAGGAGAAATGGGTGGTATCTGCTTATATATTTTAAGTTGGTCGGGATCTGCCTTTAATTATGTCTGGTACCGCTTCCGCAACCGGCAGCGTGGCCGCCGCACGTGTGGAGCCGTTGGCCGGGGATCGATAAGAATACATAAATTTCAAGATTTCAGATTTTCATTAGACTAGAATGCTAAGATGGTACATTGAATATGGTAGAAAAAAACACTAATTGTCAATGATTCGCACATACTCCCGCTCCTTCCGTCGCTTGGCGTCCGTGTCGACCGAGTCTCGCGACGTAATATAACCTCGGTGGTGTCGCAGAATCTGCACAGCGTGCTCTTCCAGTTCCCGTGGCTTGATGCCAAGCTGCTCAAACGTCTGTGCGTTTTCGTCAATGACCTGGTCCAAAAACTGTCGCTCAATCTGGTCCGGCGACGTGGTGGGCCAGTACACGTACTTCTGCGTCAACCCAGCGACAAACTGGTAGAGCTTCTTTGGCACATTGATCTCCTTGACATCATTGAACGTCGCGTCCTTGACAATGTTGATCAGCTCCTTCACGGTGTAGCTCTTGGGGCCGTACAGCTCATACGTCTGGCCCGCAGTAGCGTCGTCGTAACCCATCATCTCCAACGCTCGCGCAACATCGTTTACAAGCACCGGGTACACACGCTCCTCGTTGTTATTGCTGCTGAGCCGCCATGGGAAAGTGGCCAGCTTGTTCAAGAACTTGTCCTGAATGCCGAACAACGGTCCCGGTCGAACAATCGTAGCGTCTGGCACAATTTCTCGAACAGCACGCTCACCTTCAGCTTTGCTTCTGTAAAACTCGGATGGCGAGTCGAGGCTGGCAGAGTGTGACGAAACGTGGATGAGTCGAGATACATTGTACTTTCGCACGGCCTCTGCAATTCGTCGAGCACCTTCGACATGCACATCGTCGAAGGAAAAGTTCTTGGTCGCGTAGTCTCGGCCAATGAGGTTGAATACGATATCAGAATGCTTGACCGAGTCCTCAATGGACTTGACGTTACGAATGTCAAACTCCACAAAGTTGACTACACCCAAATCGCCGCACACCTTCAAGTGTCGCTTCTGGAGCTCTTCTCGGAACGGAGCAACCGTAATAGTACCGTGCTTGGCAAGCTTGGACACCAAATTGGTTCCCAAAAAGCCGTTGGCGCCGAATACAGTCGCAGTGTACCCGCTTCGTGACGACCGGCCGCCGCTACCTTGTGAGATCAGAGTCTTGCCGCTCTGGGTAATGTTAATGTCGGAGCTGAGCTTGTCGAACGTCTGGATCGACCGTCGCATCAGAGGCGCTCGGACCTGTGCTGGTCGGGCAGCTGTACGAAGCATGGTTTAGTTGGAATCGACGTTGAAAATTCGGTGCACCAACACACTTCTTGTCGTTTGTGGTGGGAAGTTTTGGGCGCACGATGATTGGGCTTTTTAGCGCGCTGACGCCAATGTTAGGTAAGCGGCTTGAAAATTCATCGGGACACACACACACAAAGTTTTGTCGGTGAGGCTGAGAGATGGAGAAGTGTTTTGCAACTACTATCAGATATATTCGCTAGAGAAATGGGTCAGAAACGAAAAGCTGCAGATGATGGTGCCGAACAGCCCGCAAAGAAAGTGAGAGAGGTGAAGAGATCGGACAAGTATGCTGCCAGCAAGGAAGAGCGGGAACGTAAAAGGCAAGAGAAGGCCAAGCTACGTGCAAATGGACAAGAGCCAGAACCGAAAAAAAGAAGAAAGTCAACGCCTGTGAATGATGACAGTAAAAAGGAAGAGAAGAGTAAGAATGACTCAAGGGATGGATCAAAGGAGGACTCAAAAGACAGTACGAAAGAGAAGGGGAGCAAAGATGCCACAAAAGTCAAAGAACTGTCTGCAGCACAAATAGCCAAGCAAGAGAAGAAAGCTGCCAAGAAAGCACAAAAGGCATTAGAGAAGAAGCAGAAGCAGCTACGAAAAGACGCCAAGAAAGAGAGGGCAAAGAAGGAGAGAATGGACAAGAAAGCAAAAGATCGCCAGGACTCTAAGCAGAGCAATGGACCCAAAGAGATTGCTGTAGATGGACTCGACGCCGACGAGCAATCCAAGTTCCTACGGCTGATGGGTGCTGGCAAATCCAAGGTGAAAGCAGTCACCTCTCAAACGTCACAAGCTGAGCACAGTAACAGGGTAGCCGATCTCGAAAAACAGTTCACGCAGGGCTTATCTAAAAAGTCTGCGAAGCGTGCTGGATTGGGCGCATAAGCCTTCAAAATTTTGTGTATATATATATAATGACTTTTTCGTATCTCGTGAGAATATTCTAACCTGGCATTTTGAGCATTTTGATCTACCACCAAGCACAAAAACTAGAAAACACCAAGCAATCGCAAAACTTCAATGACACCACCTCCAAGCACCAAAAACGCTAGTACCGCTAAAATTGCAAATTAGTATTGTTCTTGACATTGAAAAAAATCATCAAACCGTTGGTGCGGCTCGACGGTAAACGGTCGGTGTACATACCAATCCATCCAGTAGACAGAGGCAGCTTCTCCTTGGTTTTCTGCTTCTTGACATCCACGGGCTTTCCCTTCTTCTCCCGCTCGCTCTTTTCGTACATCTTGTTGGCCAATCGCTGCCGTGGAGTCTGTGGAGCAGGCATTTTTTCGAGAATGTCAGTCTGTGGTGATTGAAGAGCTACGTGTCGTGTGTGCGAGATTGAACCCTTTGAGAAGCCGGCGCGCCCAGCGCAGCGCGTCCCACCCGTGTTCGCCAGCGCCGCATGCCGGGTCATGCACTACCGAAAGCACCCCACAGTTTGGTGAGGCTCGAGTGAAAATTTGCTGAAATTTTATTCTGACATGGTATATAGAATTGAATATTTGTAAAAGAGATTCAAATCTTGACCTTTGTGTAGGACAGGCTGTGGGACATGCATGGGAGTATCTGCTGATTTTTGGTCGACTAAATGGCTTTATTGTACATTATTCCAAGTTCCACTAAAGTTGGTATGCAAATGACTGACGTGGATAGATTACCGGTACAACATCTGATGAAATTTGCAGAAAAATGTCACTCTTATTTGAGCTTGGAATGTGCACAATTACACTGTAATCTTAACTTTGTTCGTGTAGATAGTTGGTGGTGCGGCTCTCTCGACGATATTCGATGAACGCCGGACTCGGCACATTATCCGTGAGAAAAAAAATGCCGTTTGATGGCAAGAAAGAAAGAAATGCGGGAATCAAGAAGAATGAGGCACAAAAGGCGGACGGCTCGTTGGGCCGTCTATACGACGTCAGACCAGGTCTTTGGACTGACATGAAACGTTGGCGCAGCACAATCTAGAGACAGGCATTTGGAATCAGATATCTATTTCATTGTCCAAAATTACCAGGGTTTGTAAGTGCATTTCAGTACACGTGAACTTGCACATCTCGTATCCTAACCCAAATGGAAATGCAAGGGTTATCATAGGATAGTGCTGTTCATACATAACCCCGGTGGAAATGGGTATATGCAGGCATGGGGGGTTCTTCTACTCCATACGTTCCTTGCAGTACACTTCCGAAACCGCCTGGGAGAGGCAAATGAGGATCTTAGACCTGTTGGAGGTTTGATATTCCAGATCCGGAAGTGAGTAGTGTGTCACTCACTCACTTTCACTTGTCTCTCTGTGTCCTGTCTTTGATCTTTTATCTGTAGAGCACGAGACTAGGTGGGATATTTGACAATTGCAACAGTAATCTGAGTGGTTCTCATCGTAAGACTGTGTGTGAATTCGGATACCCAGATCCACTCGCAAAGTAAGGGTTCATGAATATTTTTCATGGATCATAGCTTTCCAAGAAAATTGTTTCATGAGGGCTCGGATCACTGTGGTGAAATAATATCAAAAATATTAAATAAATATTATGAAAAAGCGGTTTTAGAAATACCCAGATCCTCATATAAAAGATCAAACAAAATCCCCATATCCAGGCGCTCAAGAATGAAACGAGATTAATTTCCACGCTGCAATTGTCGGTCTTTTGGGTCTTTTGGGGGTGACGTCGTTTTCCTTAAACGGTCGCACGCGGCCGCAAATGTGTCTCAGCTCAGGGAGCGGCTACCGTTTTGGGCCACAAAATCGCCCAATCGGGACATCCGAGATTTTTTTCATCCAGCCCCGGCCGCTGCGGCTTGGCAAGAACAAAAATGAGGATTATTTTACGCATAGATGAGAAATAAATCTTCATTAATTTGACCAATCGTGTCTTATCGTGGAGGGATCTATCAATGGGATACATCATTATGCGATCAGTGTACACCTACAGAGCCTCCTGCGCCCGATCCCATCGCGCCGGTGAAGTATCCATCGCGTGTGGTGCATCTGCACAATAAGATCTGGCAGATGTATAGAGCCTCCTCGTGTTCTATTTGTGATGAATAGTATTCTTAAATTGTTGGATTGCAAAAAGGCGTTCACCTTGTCAAATGAGGTTTAAGCTTTTAGTTGTGAATATTTGAATATTACACACAAAGACCGGTATATTGAACTAACATCTAAAAACGCTAAATCTACCCATTGTCCTCCGACACTTTTACAACCAACCAACTCCAACATACAAAAATCCAACTAATATACACTTCCACTAATCCATTTAGTACATGAATATCGAACCAACACGAGAAAAAAAAAAAGAAATCCCCAATCCTGAGGCGCGCAAAACTCGCCAAATTCTCGCGTGTCTCAGACATACATAACACACACAAAAAAGCAAAGCCCCCAGGCCGCCCCCTAAACACTGCAAACCAGGCCCCTTTTCGGTGAAGACATCGCTCGACTACTTGTAACTCCTGTTTTCCTCTTTTTCCTCTTCACCTTCTCTCCACTCTCTCGTCAGTCCAAACACGACCCATCGACAACTACCAGCAAACCCAACCGTTCTGGCACTGTTTATTATACGTCGTATCCACGCTCCTTTCCTTCGACTTTCCATATACCCTGTTTTTTTCTTCTCTTCTTTTCAGTTCGACCCCGTTCCCTACTACTGCAATTGCAGATGAAGTTTGTTACTCTCTCTGCTATCGCCGCTGCGGTCGTCTCGGCCCAGTCTGGATGCCAGTTCATCGCCGGCAACAACTACTGTAACTCGGTCAACCTCGTGTCGTACAACTCTGTCGGTTTCTCGGGCTCTTACAACAGGGTTACCTCGTTCAACTCGGACGGTACCTGCTCGTCCACCCCTCAACCATTCTCTGGCTCGTTGGCTCCTCTCAATGAAGAGCTCTCGGTTCATTTCCGTGGCCCAATCAACCTCAAGCAGTTTGCTGTCTACTACAAGAGCGGTTCAAACCAGAAGCGAGATGTAGTCGAAGAAGACGAAGAGCCACAAATGATCAAGCTCCGGGGCCACCACCGACACGTTAACCACAAGCGAGAGGCCGAGCCAGCATACGTTACCGACTTTGTCCACATTACGCGTACTGTCTACCAACAAGCTGATGGTTACTCTACTGCCGAGCTACCTCCACCTCCACCACCATCTGCCGCAGCTCCTCCTCCACCACCACCATCCTCTCCAGCTGCTGCTGCTCCTCCTGCTCCATCCTCCCCAGCTGCACCAGCTCAGGGCAACATTCAGGGCGACGCCGTGATCAATGGTGGTGCTGCTCAATCCTCTGTGGAGACTTCGTCTGCTCCATCTGCATCTCCTTCTGCCAGCGCTCCTGCATCTGGCTCTGACTGGACTCAGGGTGGTTACTACAACTCTGCCGGCCAGTCCAACGGCTTGACCTTCATGAACAACATGGGTGGTGGCGGATCTGGTGTCTTTGACACCACCTTTGGCAACTCCATCTCTTATGCTGGTTCTGACGGTCAGACTTGTGCCTCTTCCCCACAGACCCTCTCCGATGTTACTTTGCCATCCAACAAGGAATTCATGATCTTCACCAACAACCAGTGCCAGGGTGACGACTGTGGCTACTACCGACCAGGTATTCCAGCTTACCACGGATTCAACGGTGACACCAAAATGTTCTTGTTTGAGTTCTCCATGCCTACTGACACTAGTGGTGGCTCTGGCTCGTTCAACTTTGACATGCCTGCAGTGTGGTTCTTGAACGCCCAGATCCCACGAACTGTTCAGTACGGTCCTCAGGAATGCTCATGTTGGTCTTCGGGTTGCGGTGAGTTTGATGCCTTTGAGGTGTTGAACTCGGGCAACACTCGATTGACCTCTCACTTGCACTCTGGCCAAGGTGCCAACGGCGGTGCTTACGGTGGCGGCGGCACTCCAGACTGGTTCGAGCGACCAACCACTGGCACTTTGCGAGCTGCTGTTGTGTTTGACGGTGCTTCGCAGACCGTCTCTATTGCCAAGGTCGATGGCGATGGCAACTTTGCTTCTTCTTACGGCGACTCGGACGTCAGCAACTGGATCACTGCTTCAAGCAGTGCACCAAACTTGAACTTGGCTGCCGTCGTCAACATTGCCAAGTAAAAAGCATTTACTCACTGACATTTAACCTCCTCGCCACCTTACAACATTCCTCTCAATCTCAATACTTTGTGTTTTATATAACGGGCTCTTATCTTTTTTTATATCTCTAGACATTTTTTTCTACACTTCTCTTTTTGGTTTCTTGATTCTGTCTACTGTCTTCTTTATACAATTTGATTTTTCAAATCTCGTCCCAGGGGCCCGTGAGGCGCGGGGCCGCATCTTGATTTAGGTCTGCTCGGCAACAAAAAAAACGCGCGCGCGGAGGGGTCTCAATGTGAAAACTGGGTGGCTTGGAAGAATGAGATACACAGGAGGCGATGAACTGCTGAAGCAGTGTAGTATTTGATTTGTGCTATATTTGGTGTTCACAATACAATTTAGTCGAATGCGGCATTTCAGTGGTTTTGCTCTCGAAATTGAAAGTTGTGTCGTGTACCGTACAGCGACTACAGTACAGTATACGCATATTTCAATTACCTAATGCTATTCATAGACAAAAACGAGCCCCTGATCCGCGTGTTGTTTTGTGACCCGTCGCACTGATCGCAAGGCGACGATCCCCAGATCGCTCCAAGACGCGGAGATCTGGTCCTTCAGTTGCTGCCGTGTGGACAGTGTGTACTGTAAACAAGAGATGGTCGTGGCGGAGCCATTGGCGATGGAGGTGGCGGCCCGACTCGCGTCTCACATAGTTCATTACGCACGCGTGTTAGGGTTCTGGTAGACCCATGTCAGTAGAACTTGCCATGCTACAGTAAACAGTTTAGTTAAAAGTAAGAATATCTGAAGATTTGAAGCGTTTATGGAAATGTCAGTTTCCTATTCTTGGACCAGTGTGTGCATGGACACTGCGTACGGGTGTACAGTGCTGTATGCACGCTGCACAAATGATCTGCCGGAGTCATGCAAAGCTTAAAAAAGCTCGTTGAAGCGGAATTGATTTACTGTGGAATTCAATCAGCGTTTATATAATGAATAAAATTAGATATACCCTGATAGCAATGGGTGTCAGGATCCTAGCAAACTCTGGGCATTGAGACAGTTGATAGTAAAATATCTAAATACAAGTATTCAAAACTAACAAGAGTATCCACCGTCAGATACAGAAGGAGGCAAGCCCTTGGACCCCCAAGAACTCGGTTTCGGACCCATCTTCAGCTCCAACTGATCACCATTGGTGAAGAAATCGTGGCTGACCCAGCTCTTCTCATAGTCTTTGCCATTCAGCTTGGCGCTCTGAATGTACCGGTTGGTATCAGACAAGCCAAGAGCGCGAACCCGCGCCACATTGCCGGTCTGCTCATTCTTCATACTCACGTCGCTGAAGAAAGGTGACGAAATGAGGTAAACGTTCTGGCCTGCGTTCGGATACAGCCCTAGCATGGAGAACGCTACGAAGGTCGCCATGGCGCCAGAGTCGTCATTTCCGGGCAACCCGGTTTCGGAGGTGTTGAAACTTGCCGGGATCAACTCTCGCACTCGGTCAGCGGCGATGCTGGTGTTGCCCACATAATGACCCATGTAGATGGGCAGCCACCCAATCTCGTCGCCAACGTCCTGGATGTTTTGGTGGAAAAAGGCGTCCAGCCGCTGTGCAACAGCTTGTGGGCCACCGAGCAAGCTTGCGAGTTGGGCATAGTCGTGTGCTGCTAGCAGAGTATAAGTCCAAGCAGACGCTTCGTAGTATTCGCCGCCCTGGGGGTTCAAGAAACACTGGCCAAATTCAAGTGCAGGACTGCAGTGTCGAGGATCCACGTACCCCCATGTTCCGTTGAGATACTTTGGTTGGATAAACCCAGTGAAGCCGACCGACGTGGTCTGGTTGTTCCAGAGATTGGTCCAATAACCCGACCGTTCTAGATATGTCTTGCAATCTGAGTGCTTGTTCAATGCCTTGGCCACTTGGGAAATGCAGAAATCGTTGTAAGCGTACTCCAAAGTTCGAGACGCCGACCGGGTCTGCAGCCCGGAGCCGTCAATGTCAAAGTCCTGGGCTGGAACATAGTTGACGGTCTTCCAACTCTGCAATCCGCCACGTCCTTCAAGATCCCAGTTCGGAGGCTCAACTTCAGCATCCTTGACAAGTGCATTGTACAGGTCTTCGGTACTTAGCTGCTCCCGGTGAATGCCCTTGAGGAACACATCAGCGAGAACGTTATCGGCATTAGAGCCGCCCTGTGTAAAGCCCTTATTTGTAGTCATTCGGCAATCCGGCAGCCACCCTTCGTGCTTTTGGATGTCAATCAGAGCATTTACCATCTCTATTTCGGCCTGTGGTGCAAACACGCCGGCAAACGGCATGGTGGTTCGGAATGCATCCCAGAGGCAGTAGAACGACGTCCAATGCGGGGCATTCGACTCCCACAATGGGTTCTCGCCAGTGAGATTCTGAGGGTTGATGAATGATCGGTAGAATGAAGAATAGAAAAGCTCGAGGTCAGTAGATGAGGCGTTTTTGTCAGCAATCTCTACCCTGCTCAAGTACTCATTCCACTCGTTAACAGACTGTTGCCGGGTGCTGTTAAAGTTCCAGTCGCCGGCTTCAGACTCGGCGTTCTGGCAAGCTTGGTCTCGCGAGATGTAGGAAATGCCAACTCGAGCCTCGATAGTATTAGAGCCGCCGAATTGCAAAAGGATGCCTCCGTCGGTTGGAGGACTGTAGGACGAGTCGTCGGTAATGTTGATCGAGTTGCCAGGACCGACTCGAGTGTTGTAGAAAATTGCGTGGTCCGTCACTTTGGCACCCTTGAAGTCTGCACAAAAGTATAAATCATAAGTGCCGACGCCGAAACTTGGGTTGAATGTGCCCTGGCCAGTCACCCGGTTCGTCGACGCATCAAAGTCAAGACCACCTGCTGACCGACTTTGTTGAAGATCCATCAACTCCAATCCTAGTACCGGAGCATTTGGGTTACTCTTGAATGTATACTTGTGGAGTGCAGTCCTGGCCGTGGAGGTCATCTCCGCATCGACGCTATTGTTGAGCGACAGTTTGAAATAACCCGGCTGCGCAACGACATCGGACCAACTACACTCTCGTTCGTTTCGAGTGAACCCGCAGTTTTCCAGTTTATCATCCGGACAGGTCATTGGGAAGATGGGGAAATTGCCCAGACTCTTCCCGCCGCCGGTGCCAGAGTCATGTGTCTGCGAGAAGCCGATAACTGGATAATTGCCGCTGTTGAAGCCACCTTGGTTATCGTCTGGCGAGTTGGAGTCTGGAGAAACCTTGACCAGTCCAAACGGGGTGGTGGCACCGGCAAACACATGTCCACCAGAGCCAGAACCAATGAGTGGATTCACATACTGGGTGTAGTCAGTGTCTGCCAGAGCTGCTCCTAGCAGCGACAGAGCGATGAGGGAGCGCATTGGGTGTTATGATTGATGTACATCGATTCGGCAGGCAATCGCCTATCCTTTTATATAGGCAACTCGCTCGACTGCTGTAATCCATCAGATCTGGAGTAAATGGTGGTCCGGCGAAAGTGTAATTGCGGGGAGGAATCTCCAAGCACATTATACTTTCCCCCGCTTCCCGGCGCAGGGTCGCGGCGTGCGGCGCTGGTGGGTGCCTGGTGCCTGAGTCGGATACAAAAGATGGGCTCCATGATTCGAATACATCTATAGAGTACCATTCATAGCTGTTATACGTTGAATACTAAATCAAGGGTTTTATTGTCGAGAGGTATTTGCAGTTGACATCCTGAATGAATGGACTCCTCCCGCACGGTATGCGCGATGACCACAATTTGGTGCCACATTTACGAAGTTAAAGAATCGGGAAAATAAATACTATATTCGACCCGTTAGTGCGAATTTCGTTGTGTGTTCAGCAGTTCCGGGGTCCAATGGGCGGGGGATCGACGCACTCGGCAGAACGCCGATATCCTAAAAGTGCGCTGACGTATTGATGAGCAAGGATGAGAATACATGTACCAAATTCATGAACACGGGTCAAACGAGTTTAGTTTACAGGTTCCGGTACTGTCGGTGGCTCAATGCAATATTTCATGACAATTCAGTACTATAGTTTGGTAATACAGTCCCCGCAGTCTGTTGCATTTAAGCCGGCGCATGCATTTAAGAGTGAGCACCAGGTACAAATGATGAGGGAAGCTTTTTCGGTGAGATGGTCGGACTATTTGACCGAGATGGTTGGATCGGCGTATAATTTGTACAATGGCATACGGCGGCTGCAGAGAGTGATCAATGGGCAAATTGAAATGCGGGGATAACTGTTAGTACCGGTAGTGAACGATATGGATAAATAATTTAGCCGAAATAAGAGTTCGCGGAATATTCGAATGCCAAGAAGCATGTGTGGTGATATTTCTGCGTCATCCGGTGTACAAGCAACGGCAACCCTTGATGTGTTCATGCTCGCAAGATGTAATCAGACGAAGAGGGGAAATTAGGATATCACCGGTTCTAAAAGAGGATATGAATGCTTAGAAGATGCGTTTGTAACGAAATGTATATATCAAAATTAGTGTGGATCAGTGATTAGTACGTGGTGATGATTCTGAACATGCCAACTCTACTTTCTTTGCAACAGCCCATATCCATGCCATTGAGAGGTTTATAAAACGTTGGAAACTGCAAATAAATGAAATAAATAAGATTCGATAGAGTAGCTTTGCGAGGTATGCATTGGCGGCCGAGTATTTACCTAGGAATACGGACCTGCCAGCGATGGGATCCGAGACACCGGATCCTAAGTTCATGCAATGATAAGGCACTAGTCCAAATTTGAGAACCAAATTTGGGGCAAATTCGGTAAGAGTACATGAGATTCCTCAGATTTCAAAGTCCAGTAAATCCTAGTAACGCAGAAGATATATTCTCGCACTCAACTTTTCTACCAAAGCAGAATAACGACATCTTTGAATTTGAAGTCAACACATCCGAAATTCAATCGCAAATGATATATCTGTCTCATATTTTCATAATAAATCGAATATAAAGTTAGTTCAGCCATCCTTATCATTTGCTGATTAGCCCTTCAGCGGTAGGGCAACGACAGCTCAAAGTCGGTAAAGCCGAACAAGCATACGAACCGTAGCCATGTTCTGTCGAAATAAAGAGAAGAAAATAGTTATTTAGCTTACCTTGTTGAAATGGGTATTTGTTTTGAGCGAGTTATGCCCAATTAGCTGTGGAAAGTGCCCATCATCTCACGATACAAGAGTCATCAGCCACTCCCGGCCACTGCCACATTACAATACTTCATTAAAAAGCATAATTCATGCTTTCATTCAGTAGAATACCTGGAGCACGTCGCGTGAAAGTCAGTTGACTCCCACATCCTTCATGCGGCCCAAAAATGGCAGTATATGATCGATCACGTTCTCCAAATAGATATTTATACAAATTGGATACCATAAAAGTCGTACAAGATGCTTAAAATTTTAAAATTTCGAGATTTTGATGAAAATGAGCCGCACGCCGCGCGGCTCAAGTTGGATATTATCAAACAGCAAATTTTTTTTTGCCGCACCGCGGGCTTGGTGGTCTAGTGGTATGATTTCTGTTTCGGGTCTTAACCGAAACCCCCAATCGTAAAACAATTGGAAAATACAGGAGGTCCCGGGTTCGATTCCCGGCCAAGCCCAAGTTTTTGCGAGCAGTTTATCAGCTGCAGGGGTGAAAATGGTCGATTTTTTTGCCATTTTTTTCTAAAAATCACCAACGAACCGATATTCATTGTATATGTGGAATAGAAGTACAAAAAAATCTGGGGTATTCCAGTGAGCCGCACGACCCCGTCTTTTTGGGAGTCACGTGATTTTTGGATTTCCGGGTCTAATCGCCCTCCCACTTTTTTTTCAAATCACCACACGGTCTACCACCCAAAAGCCAAGGACTCGCGGTGTCGCTCAGCTTAACGACTTCGAAGGTGGTCGGTGACCACATTTTATTGCATAACGTTCCTCAAACCTACTCGAGAAGGACGCTCGACTACTCAGTTTTCAAACAACATTTTCTAAGAATTTAAACACTCGAATATTGGACAGATCATCCGCGCATCTTATCGACTAACTAGGACATTACGCGTTACTGCGATTGGTATGGGCAATCCTCATTTATCGACCACATTTCTAACATAGACAAGCTGCGCAAAATGGTGTCCAATAATATTGAAATGCTAGCATCTCGACTGGCCGACGATAATGTTGGTAAGTGACGCTGCTAATGTGAAAAAGAGAGCTCTAACAGTGCAGACTTGAAATCCAAGCTGGGCATCACTACCGACATTCGAGATGGCATTGACGGGTTCATGACGGCCAACGACTATGAGCCCTTTCTAACGAAGATTCTGCCCGAGATATTAAAAATACTTGAGACGGTGCCGATAAGTTTCACCAGTAATTCGCCAGAGCAGGTACGTGTTTCTCTGATCAAACGGCAAAACTAACATTATCAAAGCGACTGCGAAACTGCTGTTTGGATATACTCCTTCGACTGCAAACAAACGAGACTTTGAAACCACATTCGCAAAAGATTCTTTCGTTGGTTATGACACTTCTACGAACCGACAATGAGGACAATGGTGTCTTGTGCATGAAAATACTAACTTCTCTGCATCGTTCATACAAGACGCATTTGTACGAGCAGGTTCGACCTTTCTTAGAACTCGTCATTGAGATTTACAAGAACATTCCAAAAGTCGTCAAGGATCTGTTCGACACACCCGCAAACGCAAACTCTGGCAATACCCCAGCCTCATTCCAGTCTCCGCGACCTCAATCGCCCAATACTGGCTCAGACTTTGGCGAAAACACCGCCAAGCCATTACAGAAATCAATGTTCAGCTTCAAAGTTCTCACAGAGTGCCCGATTATTATCGTCCTGCTCTACTCAACTCATAAGCAGCTTGTCCCGCAATCCTTACCTACGTTCATCCCCCACATAATCGAGATGCTCTCGTTGCAAGCCGCTCCACAGGCCAGAGCACAT
The DNA here is from genome assembly GCA_030580095.1 of Blastobotrys petasosporus. NCBI lineage: Eukaryota > Fungi > Ascomycota > Dipodascomycetes > Dipodascales > Trichomonascaceae > Blastobotrys > Blastobotrys petasosporus. The sequence goes on from JAKTSG010000010.1 coordinate 298,743, forward strand.
GAAGCTGCTGCAGCCAAGGGAGAAATTCATACATCGATCTCTCCTCAAATTAAAAACCGAGCGGCTTATGGCGAGTTTATCATCGCTCAGGTCAAGACCATGTCATTCCTAACGTATGCGTTGCGTGGATTTGCCAATGCCTTGAAGGAGCATCAGAAGCGAATTCCAGATTTTGTTGTAAGACTCCTGCAAGATTGCCCATGTGAGTTGTCGGCGGCACGTAAAGAGCTCCTCGTGGCTACCCGTCATATTCTGTCGACAGAATTCAAAAGCATTTTCATCCCCAAAGTGGATATCTTGCTGAACGAGAAAGTGCTCATGGGAGATGGTTTGACAGTTCACGAGACTCTTAGACCTTTGGCATTCAGCACGCTGGCAGACTTGGTTCACCATGTTCGAGGTGAACTCAAGCCAGAGCAAATCTGGAAAACGGTCAGACTCTATTGCAAGAACATGCAAGATAACACCTTGGCCACCAACTTCCAAATCATGAGTGCCAAGCTGCTTCTTAATCTCGTCGATCGAATCATGAAACTTCCAGGTAAGAATGAGGGTCGACAGATTATGGTGCTCATTCTTAATGCGTTTGTTGAGAGGTTTGCGTCGTTGAATCGAAGTTATGAACACATTATGAAGGCAGAGGATCGGAAAAAGAGGGAAGAGAAGTTGAATTCAAGCTTGGAGAAAGTTACTCCAGTGGATACACCAGATATGACCAATAGTGACAAAATGGACACCGACCAGGAGTTGGATGCACTCAATGCTAATGAAGAAGAACGACTCAAACAGCTCGACTTTTACGATGTCCTATACAGCAGTCCAATTCAAGTTCACAGCTCTGAGAGGAATGAGTTGAAGGATGCCCGTTATGTCTTCAAGAATCTGATGAATTTCTTGAAAACGGTCATGTTTGGCTTAAAGTCCTGTAATCCGCCACCACCGACTCCAGATATTCCACTCAATCACTGGCAGGAGTCGGCAAGGATGTTCAACTTTGAGCAGATCACAATTCTTCGTCAATTGTTCAGAAGAGGCATTGAGGGCCATTTGTTCTTCTCCAATGAACGCGATACAAAGACGTCTCCTGAAGAAGCGAATAAGCAATCATATGACTTGAGTGGACCCAGCCTGATGATCTCAAGTAGCAAAGACGAGAAGGAGCTGATGGAAGCGTTTGCCACTGTGTTCATTCACATCGACCCTGCTTCATTCAATGAGCTGGTTTCAGCAGAGATGGAATTCTTGTACGAATCAATGTTCAAGAATCCTGCTCTTCTACATATCCCTCAGAACTTTCTCGCAAGCGAGGCAACTTCGTCCAATTTTGCTAGTATCTTGATTCGATTCTTGAAGGAAAGATTGCCTGTCCTTGGCAGTGGTAACCACACAGAGTCCAACATTCTTATTCGACTTTTCAAGCTCAGTTTTATGGCGGTCACCCTATTCCCATCTCCTAACGAAGCGGTACTATTGCTACATCTTAAGGACATCATCGTCACTAGTATGGAGTTGACTACTACTGCGAAAGAGCCGTTGGTATATTTCAATCTTCTTCGCGCCTTGTTCCGAAGCATTGGTGGTGGTCGTTTCGAACAGCTGTACAATGAAGTACTTCCGCTGCTGCAGGTTCTACTCGAATCGCTCAACAAACTCTTATCGACTGCGAGACGCCCGTTTGAGCGTAACATTTATGTTGAGCTTTGCTTAACAGTGCCTGTCCGTTTGAACGTGTTGGTTCCACACCTTAACTATCTCATGCGGCCTCTTGTACTCGCCCTCAATGGTCCCCCGGAACTTGTTTCACAGGGTCTTAGGACCCTTGAGTTGTGTGTGGATAATCTCACAGCGGAGTATTTCGATCCAATCATTGAGCCTGTTATCGATGATGTCATGAAGGCGCTGTGGAAGCACCTCAGACCACTTCCGTATGCTCACCAGCACTCTCATACTACTTTGCGTGTGTTGGGCAAACTTGGCGGGCGGAACCGAAAGTTTTTGCAAGCACCAAGCAATCTCAATTCTCAATCCAAGCTCAATCAAAACTTCAGCTTGCTTGTGCACCTTCACGGGATTCCAGAGAAGAAGCCGTTAAGGATCACGCCTGGTATTACGGCGGCATTTGAGATTATTGATGATCAGCGACTTCCAGTGCACTACAAAGTCAAGGCATTTGAATATCTCTCGGAAATTTTGAAGCTATTTTTCAAACAAGAGCCGGTGACAGATTTGTCAAGGAAGATTAAGCAATGTGTCGAAGGTTTGAGCAAGGAAGATTGGAGTAATGTTGAACCTATTTCAGAAGCCAAGACTGATCCTACCAAGGTCCGCATTGAGAATGAGCTTATTGAGAGCATCCTGGTTGCTATTTTTGTTTGCTCATCGGTCCCTGAAATTCACGACAGAGTCATGGAGTTCATCAAGGACGTTTGCGAGCACCTCACTATTCTCGAACTTGCAGACTATGTTAGTGAAAAGCGAAGGGCATCGCAACCGTTTGAAATTGATAACCATGACGGACCGCCACAATGTGACCCGAAGGTGCTTCTGGATGCGATTATCTACGCATTGAGCCACTACGACAAGCAGGTTGTCGATGCTGGCAAAGAGGCAATCAAGTATATTTATGATTCCGGTATAGTCATGCTGGGAACAGATACCGAGGCCAGGAAGCTACCCATGTTCAGAGCGCTATATGGCAAACTTTCGCATGCTTGTTTCGAACAGGAGTACTATAGAAAGGCCGGTGCTTGTGCTGGAATGGAAATGGTTATTCACCAGTTGAAGCTTTCGCCTACGGAGCTTGGCTCGCGACAGCACGAGTTCATCAGGACAATGCTTTTTGTCATGAAAGATGTTCCGCCTGACGTACCGAGCGAAGTTAAGAACCGTGCGACGGATCTCTATTTGCATGCCTTGCAAGATTATGAACTCGACGATGAGCGAACAAAGCAGCTGCTGGGTCTGTTGACGTATGAGCTTGGTAACTCCAACGCTTCCGTGAGGGAGGCTGTGAAGAAGGGACTGCAGCTTATTGCCGATAGGACTGAAAAATCTGTGGCAGAGTTGATGGAGCCTGTCAAGAGCGTCTTACTTCAGCCAATTTTTGGAAAGCCTTTGCGAGCTTTACCGTTCACTATGCAGATTGGGTACATTGATGCCATCACTTACTGTTTGGGGTTGAATGGTACCTTCATCGAGTTTAGTGAAGAGTTTAATCGACTGCTCACGGAAGCACTGCAGCTCGTGGATGCAGAAGATGAATCGCTGACGTCTGCTCACAAGGCGTACGAGTATAGGACTTCAGAGCAATTGGTCGAGTTGAGAATTGTTTGCATTCGTTTACTCTCCTTGGCATTGACCTCGGACACGAAAAATGCTCATGCTCAGACGCGTCCTAAAATCATCAGCGTCTTCTTTAAGACTCTATACTCAAGGTCTAAGAAGGTGGTGGATGCTGCTAATGTGGGTCTCGGTGCAGTGCTTTCTCAAAATGTCAAACTGCCAAAGGATCTGCTACAGAATGGACTTCGGCCAATTCTCATGAACCTCTCTGATCATAAGAGACTGAGCGTAGCCGGTCTCGAGGGTCTTGCCAGGTTGATGGTGCTTCTAAATTCTTACTTCAAAGTGGAGATTGGCAACAAGCTTCTTGATCACCTAAAATCCTGGGCCGACGAAGCGCTCTTGCATCAGATTTCTAACAGAAACCTTGACGGTGAACAGAGCGTCAAGATTATTGTTGCAATACTGAACATATTCCATCTTTTACCCTCGACTGCGCACATTTTTATGGAGGATTTGATGAAGGCCTTGTTCAACCTTGAAGCCCATTTACGTCGAACGCAGGACTCTCCATTCAGAGTGCCAATTGCAAAGTTTTTGGATAGGTACCACGTCGAGGCATTTGACTATTTCCTCCCGAAATTGTCTGATCGCACGTATGGCCGATTTTTTGCATCTATCTTGACCTCTAGCTTGTGTCAGAAGCTTCGAGATCACACGCGGTCAAATATTCAGAAGCTCAAGGACAGTATTCAAGGCGAGCCGGAAGAGAAGTGTATATCTATATGCAATCTGATCTATGTTGTAAAGGCGCTCAATGCCGATGACATATCATGGATTGTGAGCCAACGGCAATTTTTGGATGACTTGAACCTCTCCTCGGCAGATATGATAGAGACCTCGAATACTAGCCAACCAACCTCTCCATTGTTCTTGCAAGTGGAGCAAAGCTTGGAAGAGCTGCAGCGTCTCTTTGTGGCTTATTTCAAGCAACAACCGCAAGAGATTGACATGGTGTTTTCTGTGATCAATGTTTTCCGGTCGCACGAGATCAAGGTCAGCGCTGACTTGCACGACCACATATTCAAAGATATTGTCTCTTCTGAGGATATCGACTTGAGAAAGCAGTATTTGATCAAATGCGTCGAACTGAACACGAGAAATCTAAGCTTGTCCACGAGAACGTTCTTGTTCAAGTACATTGTGAATCCAATTCTTGTGGTCGAGGGAGAAAGACAGGGTGACCTTTCAAAGCTCCTTGAGAAAGCTACTGGATCTGCCAAGGGTGCCAACTGGCTCGACCAAGTGCATGGCAAAATTTGGAGAAACACTAGCGGAGATGTCATTGATGACCATGTGGGAACCATCGACTCTCTGCGCTTTGAACTTTTGCAAATGTCTGCGTTGCTCATCAAATATGGGCCCCATCAAGTTGCGGATGCGAGAAAGGATATCATCAAGTTTGGGTGGAACTTCATCAAGCTTGAAGACATTGTATCAAAGCAGAGTGCATATGTGCTCATTGCGTTTTTCATCAACGCTTACGACACTTTATCAAAGATTGTTGTACAGATTTATGTCGCGTTGCTGAAGACACACCAGAACGAAGCCCGGTGTCTCGTTAAACAGTCACTGGATTTGATCGCTGACGTTCTTCCAAAGCGGCTGGCCTCGCCTTTGTGGGCCAAGTGGACACGCCGAGTCTTGAGCGAAGATGGCCATAATATCTCGCAAGTGTTGCATATTTATCAGTACATTATCCGCCATCCTATACTCTTCTTCGACTACCGAGATCACTTCATATCGACGATAATCGCCGCTCTGCCCAAGCTTACATTTGTGGGTTCGCAGCAAACCGAAAACCAGGTGCTTGCTGTGGATCTTGCAGAGTTGATTCTCAAATGGGAGAAGATGGCAAAAGAAAAAGGAGAGAAAGAGGTGAAGAAAGAGAAGGGAGACGACAAAGACCTTGCGATGGAAACGGTTTCACAGAAGTATTCAGTTCCATACTCCCAGCGGGAAGCTTGTGTCACGTACCTGATTCGGTTTGTTTGCATTTCGCAGGGCAAGGCATCTGAGAACGCGTTGAGTAAACGTGTGGTCGACATTCTCAGTGAGCTTCTAAGCGAAGATCACTGGAGTGATGTCAATGTTAAGCTTGGCTTTTTTGAGCGAGCATTGGTCACCAATGATTTGAGTAACGCCAACACATTGTCGTTGGCACTGAACGCGCTTGAAGTTATCGCGATTACATTATCGAGGAAATCTGCAGATTTTATTCTGGAGAATCTTTCTAGTCTAGAAAGACTGCTTGAAAAATGTGTCAAGTCTGAGAATACTGGTATGTCATGACAGGTGGAAGTGGAAAACAAAGCTAACCAAGATAGAATTACAAGCCAGTACGGACAAGGTCCTTCGAATCATTATCAAAGCACTCAAGGAGAAGAGTGAGGACGAAGACGAAGATGAGACGCCGGATTCGGTACAGACTTTCATGAAGATGATCAACGATGCCATCCTGGAGCACTTGGCACTAGCGGCACCTGTTTACTCTGGTATTACCTTGGCAAGCTCACTTTTGCTCTACAAGGATACTGCTTTGGATCCATTGTTCCCGTCGTTGCTCAAGGCTTTTGCAAAGCTTTGCAAAGATCACATCAGTGAGGAGCATCCAACTACTCCTGAGGCGGTGGCTGTGTCTAAGCGCACAATCCAGCTGATGTTTACTCTTTTGGAGTTCTGCTCCTTTAGAATCTCGCACTTGGGCGACCAACGACGAGTCTTTTTGACGCTGGTAGCACAGCTCATTGAGCGATCTAAGGACAAGAAGCTGTGCCACAAGATCGTTGACATGACGAGAAGCTGGGTGTTCTCTAAAACTGAACTCTTCCCGACGATGAAAGAAGAGGCCGCAATTTTGTCTAAGATGCTGTCATTCGAGTCCAGAATCGACGTGCTTGGTGGCAGTCTTCTGAAGAAGTATTACGACATTGTGGTGGATATTTACGCTGACCCAGAGCTTGGCCATTCGGAGATGTCAGTGCGCATGGAGCATCCGTTCCTAGTGGGAACCAGAATTGAAGATGAGGCCACTAGGAAGCGACTTATGAGCATCCTCAGTAACTCTATTGACAGGAACATTGCTAAGCGACTGAACTACATAGTCGCAGAACAGAACTGGGAGTTCTTGCAGGATTACCAGTGGCTCAACCAGGGCGTGCAACTGCTTTACGGAAGTATAGATCAGGATGCGCCAGTGCAGATTGGCGAGCAAGACTATCAGTTTGTGTCGCTTACAAATATTGCATCTGCATTGGCTTCGAAGTCGTCTGATGAGATGGATGTGGATGTGGAAGCCAACGATGACTTGACAAGTTTTGTCGAGAGACGCTTAGTATTCAACGAGAAGATCGAAAAGATGAGCATTGCATCGATTATCGAGCCACTGGTAGAATTCCAATACCAGTCGCCGAATCTTGTACATCAAATGTGGGTAGAGCTGTATCCTATCGCACGATCAGCCATAACCAGCCGAGAACGAACAGACTTCACTCGCGCTATGGTGGTCCTTTTGAGCAAGGACTATCACAACCGACAAATTGATATGCGACCAAATGTTATTATGACACTCGTTGAAGGTGTTGGCCGTTCTGGAGAACATTTGCCACCGCATTTGATCAAATATTGTGGCAAACAGTTTAATGCGTGGTATGGGGCTCTTCAAGTGTTGGAGAACATTGAGCAAAATCCACTCACGGAATCTACAAGAGTCGGTGAGAGTAATATGGACGCTCTTGTGGAGATGTACTCTTCTCTGCAAGAAAATGACATGTTCTATGGCGCATGGAGACGTCGTGCAAAGTATACTGAGACCAACTCGGGTCTTTCCTATGAACAATGCGGCATGTGGAATCGAGCTATGCAAATGTACGAGGCTGCGCAAATCAAGGCGCGATCTGGTGTGTTGCCTTACACTGAGTCTGAGTATTATCTTTGGGAAGATCACTGGATTTTATGTGCTCAGAAATTGCAACAGTGGGATATTTTGACGGAATTGGCGAAACATGAAGGTTTCACAGATTTGCTGCTTGAGTGTGGCTGGAGAGTAGCTGATTGGACGGCTGATAAAGAGCCTCTGGAACAGAGCATCAAAACGGTTATGGATGTGCCAACCCCTAGACGACAAGTATTTGAAACTTTCTTGTGCTTGCAAGGTTATGGCCAAAAAGTTGATACAATTCAAGATCTTTCAAGGTATTGTGATGAAGGTATTCAACTGGCTTTGAGGAAGTGGTATAGCCTCCCTGCCAACAACATTACTGGTGCTCACATTCCACTACTTCATACTTTCCAACAGTACGTGGAGTTTATGGAAGCTAGTCAAGTCTATACTAGTTTGCAAACTACCACCGCTCAGAATCTTGATCAAAAGTCACAAGAACTGAAGGGTGTGCTTCAAGCTTGGAGAGAACGATTGCCGAACATGTGGGACGACATCAACTTGTGGGGTGATTTGGTGACCTGGAGACAGCATGCATTTACGGTCATAAACAAGACTTACTTGCCACTGATCCCAGCGCTTCCGAACAACAACAATAACTCCAACTCCAACTCATATGCATACAGAGGTTACCATGAGATTGCTTGGATTATTAACAGGTTTGCTCATGTCGCACGAAAGCACAACATGCCTGAGGTCTGCATTTCTCAGCTCACCAAGATCTATACGTTGCCAAACATTGAGATTCAGGAGGCGTTCCTCAAGCTTCGAGAACAAGCTAAATGCCATTATCAGAATCCTAATGAGATGAATACCGGTTTGGATGTTATCAGCAATACCAATCTTGTTTATTTTGCTGCCCAGCAGAAGGCCGAGTTCTTCACTCTCAAGGGTATGTTCTTGGCCAAGCTGGGTGTCATGGAAGATGCCAATAATGCATTCTCAACAGCTGTTCAAATTGACTTGTATTTGCCCAAGGCTTGGGCTGAATGGGGTTATTTCAACGATAGACGATTCAAGGATCGCCCAGATGAAATCATGTACGCATCCAATGCTATAAGCTGCTACCTCCAGGCTGCAGGGCTCTACAAGAGCAGTAAGACTAGGAAGCTTCTGGGCCGAATATTGTGGCTCGTTAGCATCGATGATCCAAAGGGTAACATTCAAGAGGCGTTTGACAATTTCCGAGGAGAAGTTCCGGTGTGGTATTGGATTACATTTATTCCTCAGTTGCTGACCTCTCTTGCGCATAAGGAAGCTAACATCGCCCGAAATATTTTGATCAAGATCGCCAAGACTTATCCACAGGCTCTTCATTTCCATCTGAGAACGACAAAGGAGGATTATAGTGTTGTACAGCGACAAGCTGAGCAAGCTGCGAATGCTGCACGGAATAACAGTAACCAAGCTGTGAATCAGCAAGGTAGCCAATCTAGCCAAGGAAGCAGTACCAGCGGTACTCCTGGTGCTAGCAGCACAGCCAACGGAAAGGGAAATAGACAGCCATGGGAACACGTGGAGGAGATTATGAGTATCTTGAAGACGGCATATCCATTGCTGGCACTGTCTTTGGAAACGTTTGTTGACCAGATTTTACAGCGATTCAAGTGTCCAGTCGATGAAGATGCATACCGTCTGATTGTCGCGTTGCTTAATGATGGACTGCAGTATATGGGTAGGCTGCTTTATCCAAAGGAGGATGCTAAGCTGCCGCCTGCTACCGAGACAAACATCACTCGGTTTGCAGAGTCCGTACTTCCTAAGCACATCAAGACTGCTTTCGAGGCCGACTTTGTCATTGAGAAGCCTAATCTGGAGAATTACATTCTCAAGCTTCGAAAATGGCGAGACCGATTCGAAGAAAAGCTTGATGCTCGGCCTGCAAAGATAAACTTGGAGTCTCTGAGTCCGCACCTGAGCGAATTCCATTATCAGAAGTTTGAAGATGTTGAGATTCCAGGGCAATACTTTGAGCTTAAGGACAACAACATACATTTCGTCAAGATTGATCGATTCCTCTCTACTGTGGATGCAGTTAGGACATCGGGTATTTGCTACAGGAGAATCACCTTGTTGGGTCACAATGGCTCGCAGCACCAGTTTGCGGTCCAATACCCGGCAGCACGGCATTGCAGAAGAGAAGAACGAGTCAGCCAGTTGTTCAAGATTCTTAACAGCGTTCTGCAGAGGAGGAAAGAAGCTCGGTGCCGAAACCTTCAATTCACTTTGCCGGTTGCGGTGCCACTCACGCCTCACATTAGAATCGTGCAAGACAATGACAAGTATCTTTCCATGCAGTCGATTTATGAAGACTACTGCAGGAAGAAGAATCAATCGAGGGATGCGCCATTGGATTTTGCAACGCAAAAGTTGCGGGCTGCATTCGATCCAAAGCTGCCCAAGCCTGACATTCCAACTGTCAAGATGGAGATATTGAATGCAATCCAGGGAGCACTCGTCCCCGCAACCGTGTTCCGAGATGTAAGTGATCAACACAATGACAGCACAATGCTAACAATTAACAGTACTTTACGAGTTCGTACCAGTCCTTTGCTGACTTCTGGCTCTTCAGGAAGCAGTTTGCATATCAGTATGCTGGTATCACTTTCATGACGTTTTTGATGTGCATAAACAACCGATATCCACACAAGTTTTTGATCAACACTGGATCCGGTAATGTCTGGGCAACAGAGATGCTTCCAAGTATGTCTTTTTTTTCTTGATTCAAAGAGAGATGAACTAACATATAATAGCTCTACCACCTTCCAAGGGACAGCCCACGTTCCACAACACTGAGTCTGTTCCATTCCGACTTACTCCAAACATTCAAACACTTATGGGTCCAACCACAATCGAAGGACTTTACGCAATGTCAGTAATGATTATCGCAAGATGCCTTACAGAGCCGGAGTTTGATCTGGATCCATATCTGTCAGTGTTTGTGCGCGACGAGCTTGTATCATGGTACATGCAGCAGCACAGACCTAGCGTTCAAGATGCTCAGCTACGTGAAATCGTACGACTGAATGTTGAAGCTATTGTTAAGAGAGCTTCTAGCTTGAGTCAACAGGGATCCGGCAACATTCCGGCCAACCAGACTGTTATTGATCTTATTTCACAGGCAGTCAATCCGCGACATCTTGCTGGCACGGACAATCTCTGGATGCCGTACTTGTAAAGCGATTTTGCAAGATTTTACAATATTTATTTACATTTAAATTTTTAACCATTTACACCTTATATTTATAGAAATAGATTTTTTATGATAACACTGGTAATGTTTGGCCTCCCATATTCTGGCCGCTCGGACGGCAGGTACGCACGGCTGATACGAAAAGGGCAAAAATCAGTCCCAACGCAATAAAGACGAAGCTTCGTTATTCTATCGATAAGGTGACACAGATGCATTGATTAATGCTGCCTAAATCGAATCCTTCCTTTTGAAGCCTTAATTCCTGTCATAGGAAGACTAACTTTTTTTCTATTTAAGACAAAATACATGCCTATTCAAAATGGCAGAGTTTAATCCGCGAAAGTATGAACCGACTATTGATGTATGCAGCCCCATGTCCCCGAAGTAAAGAGAGTGTGCTAATAAGCTATAAGGCGATCCTCAGGACCGTTAATCTCGAGGAGATCACAGCCAAAAGGCTGAGACGCGGGCTTGAAGGTATATTCGGGGTGGATTTGTCGAACTTCAAGGTAAGTACTTTGTGCGCTTGAAAATGACTGGAGCTAATGGGAAACAATGTAGAAAGAAGTAGACAAGGTGATAATGGACCGGTATCTTCATATACAGGAGGAGCTAGAAAACCCAGAGGCTGCGCCACGGTCTATCAAAAGACAAGAGGAGGAGGATGCGATGCTCGCGGCAAAGTTGCATTCGACTTGGAATCGACGCCAGCTTCGCGATGCTGGAGAGAAAGTCAAGAAAAGACGCAAAACCACCACAGACGCAGCTGATGGCGATGCGCCTAAGAGAAGAGTAGGCGGAGGAGGATTCAACAAGCCACTGCTGCTTAGCCCGCAACTTCAAGAGGTGCTTGGCGAACGCACGCTCAGTCGTCCCCAGGTTGTTAAGCAACTATGGGCATACATCAAACAGCACGACTTACAAGATCCGGCGGATAAGCGAATGATCATATGCGATGACAAGCTGCGGCCCGTATTAGGCGCGAGGGTATCGTCGTTTGCAATGAACAAGTATCTAAAGGATCACTTATTTAGGGCCGATGAGGTTGCAGGTGCGGCTGATACTGAGAATGGCAACGGAATGGAGGAACAGGAGAGTTCCTAGAATAATGGCGCACCGAAATGAATTAATCTATTATATATATACAATGGCACTAAGTAATATGTCGTTAATCCTTTTTGTAATATTTGTACAGCGAATGTTCGAATTGTGTGAACAATGAAGTACTCGGTACTACTCCATTCTTGACCCACACAGACTGCGCACCCATCAAGTTGGCCATCAAAACGTCTGTCATCAAACGATCGCCTACTACTGCAACCTCTGCCGGTGTGGTTACAAGTCCGCGAGCTTTCAAGTACTGCATTATTTCACTATGGCACCCGGGCTTCTTTTGACTGTGCATGAATACTTTGACCCCCGTATTGTGCTCAAGCAACCTAGCCTGTAAATTGCCGACATCATCGTTGGAGCCTGCAGTGTTACTGACAATCAATAGGCCCGTCTGTCCGTAATGCTCTTTTAGCTTTTGCCACGTTGATTGGTATTCTGGATACACAATGTTTGTGTGCGGCTCGGCAAAGCAATTGTCTTTATCGAGCACCACAACTTTGATCTCTGGGCCACCAGAAGCCTTAGGTGGTATTGGTATAGGAAGTTGACTGAAATTCGATATAACCACCTGGGGCATAAATATACCCGGGTTGTACAGTACCCTCAGCGCATTTATCGTGCCGGAGAGGTTCATGCCTTTGTTTGAGTTCAGGGTTATGGGCGGCGGCGGCGGCGCGCAGGTGAATTTTCCAACCCTGCGTGCGCGAACCAGCGGTATAGAGCCAACGGCTGTCTTTGAGCTTTAACAGCGACTCAGCATTACTCAACAGGACAGGCAAGGCTATGGCTGAGGACGGCTCACCAGTGCCTGCAACCGCAGATGGAGCTAACGAAGGCACTAAAAAGCCAAACTCCTCCAGAAGACGAAACCAAAACAGTAATCGCGGCAACAAGAAAGGAAAGGGCCCGTCGAACATGATCACAGTAAAGCAGGAACCTGATCCACACAAGGCTATTACACTTCCCGAGCTGTCGGCCGAGGCGCACGGTGAGCTTTGCCTTGTGTGTGCTGACGAGATTCAATACCATGCAAACTATCAATGCGGCCACTCAATTTGTCATAAATGTGCAATGCGACTACGTGCTTTGATGAATAACCCTAGTTGTGCGTTGTGCCGAACCAGCTCTGATGCGATTGTCATCAGCAAACAGCAAGATAAAGATTTTCAAGATTTCACTTCGAATGATCTTAGTTTCAAAGATGATAAACTGGGTATTTATTATGATGACAAGGAAACGAAAGAAGATGTACAAAAACTGCTCAAGTTCAATTGTCCATTGAATAGCTGCGATAGTGTACTTCTCAATTGGAAGGACTTGAAGGCACATGTGCGTAATGAGCATCACAAGAATCTATGCGATATTTGCTGTCGTTTCAAAAAAGTCTTTACTATAGAGTTGGAAGTTTACACTCAGCAGCAGCTGGCTAAGCACGAGAGGGAGGGAGACAAGAAGGGATTTTCAGGACATCCGCAATGCGAATTCTGCAGGATCAGATTTTATTCCGACGACGAGCTCTTCTTGCATTTACGAGAAAACCACGAGAAATGTTTCTTGTGCGAGCGAGAACATCCCGCTCGTCCACAGTACTACAAGAACTACGACACTCTAGAAGCACATTTCAAAGATAAGCATTTTGCTTGTCTTGTCCAAAGTTGCTTGAATGAGAAGTTTGTAGTGTTTGGAACCAAGGTTGAACTGCAGGATCATATGCTAGATAAACATCCAAGCATTATGGGAAAATCCAAGGCTGCCAGACGAATCGAGCCTACTTTCACCTCTAATCGAGGGGGTCACAATAGATTCCAAGGACATCTTTCCACTGTGAGTGCAGATGCAGTTGTACCAACTGCTGCATCGACTGTAGCTACATCACCCTCTTTACCTACAGAGGAGGAATCATTCCCTGTTTTGGGATCACGAACCACGTCAACGCCAACATACCAGCCTGCATCTGTAACTAGATTTCACAATGAGCTTCCACCGGAAGACACTTCGAGAAATACCACTCAGAAGCGAATTGATGAGCGGGTTCGAATGTGGTTGAACTTCAATCAGCTCAAGTTCAACAAATTCCAAGAGGCCACCACCAAGTTTAGCAAGGGCAAAATGACCGCCGCTGAACTAATTTCTGAGTACAACAGACTTTTGGACATTCCTCGCAACGATATGGATATTCTGATACACGAGACTAGCCAATTGTATAGAGGAGATGCCAAAGCCAAGGCATTGAAAACTGCATTCAAGGAATGGGCCGACAAGCAGTCCTTCCCTACATTGGGCGCTGGCTTGGGCACCTCTTCTAGGGCTACAACTACTGGCACGTCTTTGGCTCCATCGTGGGTTGCATCAAAAAGTGGGCCGCAAAAAGCTTCAAACTTGAAAGATCAAACTTCTTTCCCTTCATTGCCTTCTCGTCCAACGCCACCTACATCGCGGCCATTGTCTGCAAGCAGCTCTTCTACATCCTTGTCCGGTACTACCAAGAAGCTTGCTACTATAACTCTTGGAGGAAAGCGCGCCGGCTCACCTCAGCCCATTGGTCCTAAGATTAGCAGTTCCAATGCTGAATTCCCGACTTTGCCTACAAGTGGTAAAAAGCGTGCAGCGCCTTTGAACCCCATCAATCCACATGCCGCAGCTGTTGCTTGGTCAAGTCGAAACGATAAATCTGCTTCGGCTTCTGAATCTGAAGATCCGCCTCTTGGTGAAAGCAGCATTGGAAGCAAAGGAAAGGGTAAAAAACAAGTTTTGTATAGAATGGGATTATAAATAGAAAGTTTGTACATTTTTCATTATATATATGCTAGGTGTTTCATGGTCGCAGAGGAAGTAAGTTTTGTTCCAAGCACGCTTGACGACACAGTGGACACTCTGGTTTTTCACGCATCCACTCACTACCACAGGTCCAGCAAAATATGTGACCACAAAGAGTAGCTGAAGGATCCTTCATGTATTCAAGGCACAGAGTGCACTTCCTTGATACTTCAGGAATGTACGGCAGGACCGCCGAGTTGGACAGATCAATTACATCTGCATGCTCTGAACTATCTTCGGTTGACGTCTTATCCGACACATCTTCTTTCGTAGCTATCTTGCCAAAGTATCGCGCAAGGTACTGCAAAATTATGAGAGCTCCAAGTAGTTCATAACCGCTCCTTCCCTCCAGGGGGTTGACTTTGTGACCGAATGCATATCTTAGCCCCCACACACGCTTAGCAACTTGATAATATGCACCAAAGAAGTAGAAAAGAGCCAAGTGAGCTGTGAGAAATACTTGAACTGAATTAGCCTCCGATATTTTCCTTATTATCCTTCCCAGAGGGGTATTCGTTTTTGTGTTTGATCTTAACCGTCCAAGCAAGCGTAGAATGCAAATGGGGCCCAGAGATGTTGAGAGCACATATCCCACTCGTCGTTTCCAAGAAGGTAGATTCCTGCCGTCACTGGACACATGGAAAATATCTACATATTCCTCTCCCAGAGTCCTGGCTCCAAAGCCCGTAGTTAAGGCGAGATAGGCTAAATTAGCGGCGGAGGCTACTCCGAGTGAGTGATTGTGTAAGAACCGTGATCCCTTGAATTTCTGTAAGAGGGTTACAATATCGTCCTTCAAAATAGACTCTATGTATGAGTCTTTCTGCTGCGACCGGATAATCTCCGGCGCATGCGCAAACGGGAACCGTGGCCTGTCCATTCCGTCGCCTGGAGGTAGGTGTCGTATGGTTTGGATCACAGTGAACCTCGGTCAAGGCGAATAATGGGGTAAGAGGCTCATAACCTGTAGAGTGCGCGCGCTATGAGGGCAGCTGAGCAGTTGAGCGAGCAGGTGCGCGCGGGCATTGGACTTTTTTAGCACAGTGTGAAACGCCCAGTTTATCGTGAACCAAGTCCCCCTGCTTCTGAACTGTTTCTGACACACACGCAAATATACATTCAGTCGCTCGTCTTTCGCACCCTTTAGCATTACACCCCGGAGCAATTGAAGGTACCAGCTGACTGTTCTTGGAGCAGCGATATGATTGATTATGTCAGTTTCAAGACCGTTAGTAGCTGTGAATGGTCAGCGCATAGCGGCGAAATCCACAAATAGAACGCACTCGCCAACTTTGTCAAGACGAATCAGTGGCGACGACAGTACTGACACGACTTTGCCATCTTGGAGACACCTCAATGAGAAAATCAATGACGGCGCACTATATCCTTATCTCCTGCGTCTATCTGTGCTAACTTATCGCACCCAGCCCCGGTTTAGAACTGGTGCAGCATCCGACTCAACCAACGGCAACAGCAATGCATTTCTCACTCCAGGCGACAGCACGATAAGTCCAGTTAAGTCGCATAGCAGAAAGAACTCGGCACATGATCTTCGCATAAGCCCGCAGACCACACATTCGACAAATCCCGCTTCCTCGCCTCCCAGCTTCAGCTCAAAGCTTCCAAAAGAGATACCCAAGCTTCTTCAGAACAAATTTAACGGAATCGCGCTCAAACTTGATGCTAAATTTGCAAACATTGACCCTTTGCTTAGAAGGAGCTTCCTTGCATTCTACGCCCTACTTCTTTCACCAGAGTTTGCAAAGCAGGTCAAGGAAAACAGACGCGCTGAAGATCTCGTGATGATGTTTTTAAGCTGTGTAGCTAAAGAGTTGAACAAGAATGCTGTAGCTCAGCAGGATGCCAAGATCTTGGTGGATCAGCAAGCCGCTGCGTTTGTGCGATTGCTCATAGATACTATCAAAGATGGTGGATTGGCATCTAGTTCCCAATCTCTGATTTCACAGCTTCAAAGTTACGAGTCCAGTTTGAAAAGCAGTACAACTCTTTCTGTAATGACTTCCAAAAGTCACGGACACTCGGCGTCATTTTCGGGGGAAACCCCAGTGGCGGCACAGATACCTACGTTTGAAGTGGAAAACATGTCGTTAACGCAGGATATTGGAAAGCTGCTACTCGTGGCAAATTCTGAAATGCAAAGAGATGTCAATGCTGCAAAGCAAATGGCCACGGAAAGACGTGCAATTTCTGAGTTACGTTTATTGGCCAACAACCTGCGCGACTACAACCAGCATCTAGCTTACCAGCAATTTGATTTTGACACTGAGAGCGCTTGGATTGAGTGGAAAAACTCAGAGCTCGATCAGATTGAGCAACAGATTGGCTCGTATACTTCTGTGAGAGCAGGATTAGCCAATGTACCTGCAGCAACCGAAGATATGTATTTTATACCTCCAGATGTCAAATCTTATTACAGACATTTACTAAAGCGATGTCTGGAGAGAGATTTCAAAGCTTCTGGTAAGGAGCTAGCGTCGAACCCTGATAGCGTCACCATCCTCCTGTCTAAGGCATCAAGAGACATTCTCGCAAAAGCTGCGCATCTTTGGCGAGTTCCGCATATCACTACTGCGGTATTGATACTGCATGTGGCTCAAGAGATGTTCAGTGAGGGCACTTTTGAGGTCAGCGCATTAGCAGATGCTTTCAACTTGGCTCGGCATATTGCGACAATGGATGAGAAGAAGCATGCTGTCAACTGGATTCCAAACTCGTGGCCTAAAAGTGACAAGGTGCTGTTCGCCACAAGTCTCAAAGGGATACATGACACGGTCATTGAAAAACTGGCAGGGTGCCTGAGTTTGATCTATGATAACTCCCCACCGAAAATGGGCCCGTACCTGGAGCTATTGGAAGTGAACGTATTTTCCGAAGAGCACATGAAAGGGTTTGCAGAGATTGAACCGTCTCCAAGACAAGTTAATAAACTTGAAGCTGTGATAATTTCTGCAGCGGAAACGAAATACGACCAGCTAATCGACGAAATTCCGCGAGACCACACTCTGGATCCATTGCATGTAATTGACCTGGCAGATAAACTTATTGGCATTGCGAAGCGGCTTCAGAAGAGGTACAAGTTTGCCTTGCTGGGTCAGATATCTATCGGCCATTTATCTGCTGAGAGGCATTTGACTCTATTCTCAGCAGATTCCCAGTCAATGTTTTCTCATCTCATGTCACATATGCAGGCTCGAAATGAAGAGCCATCTTTCGAAGACATGATCATTCTTTATAAAAAGCTTGCAGAAATCCGAGATCTCCATGCGCAAGTCTCGAAAGATCCTTTCCAGTTTGATATTGAGGGTGCATTTTATCCCTATGTACTCAAGTGGGCTGAATCATCGGCATCCCTAGCTCAAACTTGGGTCGATCCGGCTGTGAAAAGTGATAACTTTTTGCCTGTTAACGAAGATATAAATCAAATGTGGAGTTCCTCTGTTACGGATGTTTTCTCTTCGTTCAGGAGCGCTTTGAGCATGCTTGAAGACCTTGGTTGGCGAAGCGAGACACACAGGGCCAGAATCATATCTATTTTGATAAAGGGCATCAGTGGCGCGACATGCCATTATGCCCAGCGTATATTCGAGCTGTTCTTCGCCGAGCTTCACCAACAGGGCACTGAGGAAGCGCAGCATTACAAGACGCGGCAAGATAAATGGATCGCCATGGCGAAAAGTGCAGTGAACAGCAAAAGCACCAAAATTCCACCGCCTTATAGTTTCTTAAAGCCAACTTGTGTGAAGCTCAATGATATGGAGGTTGCTCAAGCAGAGCTGGACAAAATTGAGAATGATGTTGATTCCGAGAAGATTTCTAATATAATCGCAATGAAGGATCGCCAGAGCAGACGACCGAATGGTTACTTGTTTACAGTGAAAATTGTACAAGCAGAGAACCTGAAGGCTTGTGATATGAATGGCCTTAGCGATCCGTACGTGACGTTAGTTGACCAGCAATCACGAAAGCAAATCGGCAAAACTCGAACTATCTATGAAGAACTTAACCCATACTGGGACGAGGCATTCGAAATCGCAACAACCGGAGCCAAGTGGCTCACCGCAACGGTGTGGGATGAGAATTCGATCTCGAACCATGATCTCTGTGGAAGAGCATTTATTCGGCTGGACCCTAATGCATTCCAGGACTTTATTTCACAGGTATGAGTCAATTGAAAAAAATGAAATACTAACAGTAGTAGGATTATTGGCTGGATCTCGATACACAAGGCAAGCTTTTGGTGAATATTAGCATGGAGAGCGAGCGTGACGATATACGCTTCCACTTCGGCAAAGCATTCCGAACCTTAGCAAGAGCTGAGACCGATATGGTGAGGATGATTGTGGAGAAATTCACAGCTTTCATCAAATATGCTATATCTACAACCACCTTGAAGCAGCTTCAAGGCATTGGCAGATTCAACGTCAACATGGATGCCGTATCGAGTTGGCTGAGCAGTACTCGCATTGGTAGCAGTGGCAAAGATCAAAAGGGCCACCGCCTGACACAGACGGAGATAGAAGATTCATTGAACCCTCTATTTGATTATCTTAATGAGAATTTCGCGACTCTGGCACAAGGGTTGACGGATGATATGCGACTCAAAGTGATGACGCAAACTTGGAAAGTCGTGCTGCATACCATTGAGTCTCTACTTTTGCCATCTCTCAGCGACAAGAGAACGTCACAACAGCAGCTCCCTGCGACAGAAGCTGACATTGTCTTTACGTGGCTGTCAACTATGAGGGATTTCTTCCATCATGATGGCGCGGGACCATCTCTTGAAGTCCTGCAGAGTCAAAAGTACCAGGAACTCATGACTGTACCTGTATATTATGATCTAAGCACCGCTGAACTGAAGCAAGAGTCCGAGAAAATGTCATCACTCAGTTTCAAGTCATTGCAAGAACGAACTTATTTCACCATTCCCGAGATGATCAAGCGGAAGAATACCGTGATGGCGCATCGAAACAGAAAGGCATTACGAAAACAGAATGAGCAAATTCGAAACGCCAAGAGAGAATCTCCACAGACTGAAGACATTATTCTTCGTATCTTGCGTGCTAGAGGCGAGGTTGAGTACGTTGCTCGCCGACTCAAGCAGCGAGAGCGAATAGCACAGACTCTGGCCACCGAAAGCATGGTTCGTAAAGCGGCGCAAGGTGGCTTTAAACGCGATGACTTTTAATTTATTATTATTTTGAATTCTCATATATATTGTCGAATGTAGCATTTGAAAGCATTGATGTAATTTTCTCCCGGTGAGACGCTGGGCGCCGCGCAATGCGGGTCGATAACGCGGCCAGATAAAGAAACATCTCCACAAAACAATTGACGATCCAACAGAACATAAGGTTTTCTTCCCTCCTAGCCCCATCTTTTTTTGAGTTTACACCAATGCTAAAAGTTGCTAATACAGCTGCCGAAGGCAACAATGATTCTGCTGTTCCCGAGAAGCCATTCTTGGATATGCCTGCAAATGACAGTTCAACGCGGGACCGCAAAGAGTTTCTGCCGCGAGTAGCCTTTGATACATTCGACAACAAATATGCCACCGACTTCAGCCTGACGCTACGGTCCAAGCATCCAGACTATACTTATACCCGGCTCAGTCGTACATTCTTGTGCGGCGTTGATGATAATCCTTATAGTAAGACGGCTATTCAGTGGCTTTTCGAAGACCTGGCTGAGGACGGCGACGAGATTATCTGTTTGCGAGTCATTGACCCAAACTCAAAGCTGTCAACCTCTGACCAGCAGCTGGAGGAGAAACGGTATCGTGACGAGGCGCATGCGTTCTTGGACGAGATCACCAAGCTGAACACGCGGCATTTGAAGATATCCCTCGTGTTGGAGTTTGCTGTGGGGAAAGTACAGGACACGATACAACGGATGATACAGATATACGAGCCTGCGATCCTCATTGTTGGAACTAAAGGAAGAGCACTAGATGGATTTAAGGGACTTCTCCCAGGGTCAGTGTCCAAGTATTGTTTACAACACTCGCCAGTTCCCGTGGTTGTAGTGCGTCCAAGTCAGAAACGAGAGAAGAAGCGAGCAAAGAGAGAGGCAGATCCTAATAGACAGGCTTACAGGGAAGTACTTAGCGCTGGATATGATAAAGAAGAGAACCAGATCAAAGTTTACGACGGCGGGGCTGTAGGAGACTTGACGGCTCCAGATTTGCCTGCCCATTTGCACCTACTGAGCGATACTATGGGCAATCAGAATCAGAATGACTCGACTGCTAGTTTGCTTGCACCTCCATTTAGCAAGCGGCGATCTGCATCTTTTGATTCGGTGTCCCGGGGCAGGTCACCCAGCCGCAGTCGAAGTCCTTTCAGTTTGAGTAGAAACAAGTCATGAGTACAAGGGAGGGGTAAACAAGAATGCAAGTTGTAAATAAATAAACATCGATTCGTTAGTTAGTCTCTATCTCTAAGCTGTCTTTTTGAAGAATTTCAGTATAGACTGGTCTTTCTTTGACGGATGTGCAGTTTTCACTCGTTTCGTAGGCCCTGTCTTTTTGCTCGGCGAGCCAATGGCACGCTTAGCTGGAAATTTATTGACTTGCTCGGAAAGATCTTTCGCGAAATGCCAGTCTCTATGTTCATCCATCTTGTGTACTGATATCTCCTGCTTACACCTATCACACCTGGTTGTCATAGTCTCTTCCGTTACAAACAACCCGTCGTCCGGATCATCATCCATGTCCACCGGTGAGACCCGATTTTCTTCAGAGTTATCAGATAATGCACTTTCCTGTTCTTTTTCGTCTTTTGCAGGGACATCCACTGTAGTGGAGAGTTCAGTGGGTGATAAAGGGGACTCATCTTTGCTAGAGACGTCATCGCTGCGGTCGGGCTTGACGTCGAAGATTGATTTACCGAAAAATCCCTCCAGAGATTTAGTCCCTGCAGCACCAATCTTCTCCATTGATCCCAGGGCTAACCGGAGCGTACAACAAGGCAAGAGCGGGTGACCGACCTCTCCTTTTAGTGTGTTAAGTAACGACATTCCAGCGTTGAAAACTAATTGAAGATACTTCTCAAATGTCACGTTCTTCACAAGGACAGACGAGAAAGCTGACTGCTTAGAATGATCAACTTTTCGACCTTTGTGGTAGTAAGAGTACCCAATGACTACTGTTTTTGGTCTGATAGGGGTGGGCAGCTCTTCGTCAAGTTCAAGTACCCGGTTCGCCAAATCGGAAGAAAACACCTTGAGCCACGCTTCAACATCGTCGTAAGATTTCAATGCACTATTTTGAGTGAATTGCTTGACAGACTGCATGGACTTGACATCGGTCCGCGTGGTGATTTCGCTTGCTTCTTGACCACGCACCAGGTTGTATACCCTTGTTCCCTCTGCCTGCCCGAGTTTAGCCTTGAGTTGATCCAGCTCTAAATTTTGAATGTACTTCATGGAGTTCTCGGTTTCTGGGATTCCAAGCGCGTTGATGATTCGATCTCCGTACTTGCCTCCAAGCCCCCACATATCCGTCAAGTCGAAAGCTTGCAAGAAATCTTCAATGGCCGACGGAGTGACAACGGTCTGGTTATTCGGCTTATTCATGCCACTGCCCAGCTTTGCTAAGATTTTGTTCCGTGCAATTCCAGCAGAACAGCGGAATTTCAGTTCGTCGTGCAGTGCACGTCGAATACTGGCAACTTTATCCGACGCCAGCAAAACACATACATCGTCCCAATCCCCGACCGGTTCTTCCTTGATTCTCACACCCTGCCATTCGACCCCAATCTGCTCGTATGATGGAGCTGGAGGTAAACTGTCGTCCTTGCTCAAATCATCCGTGTTGATCATCTCACCAATCTTTCCATAAAGATACGGCCCCAGATCAAAGAACGCTTCGTCAATACCCGCCTTCTCAATAAAGTCGCAGTGCTTTTTAAACACCTTGAATATCTGTCGCGACGTTTGTCGAAATGGGTCTAGCGATACCTTGTGCTGTGTAACGTCGGGCTCCTCGTGCCATGCCCACTTGGTCTCTCCCTTTTTATAAGTCGCGACATGCGGAGCGTGCAATTCAGGACACGCCTTCTTAGCGTCTTCTATCCTTGCACCTCTGCGGATTCCAAACTTTCTAGCAGGATAGTTGACCGCAATAAGCGAATCCCATTGCCTACAAACCACCGGTACGTCCTCCGGCAGGTTCAGCCTGATCTGTTCGCATTGCGCATAGTACGCATCCAGATCGATATGCACAATCACCTCCAAAGGAGACGAATAAGACGTGGAGACATCTTTCAACAGTTCCAGATGCCTTTTTTTGAACTTTGACATGCGACATTCACGGTATTCCAAAAAGTCCGCCGCACCAGTTACCACAGTCACCGCGCGCGCTTGAGCTTGAGTCTCGCGCTCGAAATTTTACCGGGACGGAATTTTTTTTTCTCTCTATAAAAGTCCTTTCAGCAGCTGAAAAATTTCCTTTTCTTCACACATTCGACTAGTGAAGTGTAAGTTCTTGACAGCAGCTTTGAAGAGTAGCAGCTGCGATTGATTGTTGGTGATGATCAAAACGTGTCGCCCCAATCGGAATGATACATTCTTGACGATTCGACAAACTATACAGCCAAACTCCGTCTGATCTCAATCAATTGCAATGGTATTTTGTATCATTTGCACTCTTCAGGCTAAATAATACTTGTCTTCGGGAAGCTAACGTTTTAGAACACTATGATTTAAATAATACTTCAATACATTGGACCATTTTCTTTACAATTACTCCATACTACCAGAAGTTGAAATGATGAGATAAACTTTCCATGCTAATCCTGACTCGTCGCTGTATTCATATACGGCCGACTCGCTGATTAGAAAAAAGGAGCAATAAGGCGCTCTCTCTGACCCTTCTTACTTTATGTATTCTTTAATGAGTCCTGTACTTGAAATGTGTCTTCCAACTTAAAAACCCTCTTGGTCGTCTACTCGAGAAGTTTCTCTAACATTTTTTTTTTCGCTGCGTGGATCAAGTGTGTCGCGCCGACATGCATACTTCAACTCGACACGACAACATCAGACTCTACAACGTAATGAGCCATCACGAATGGGCATAGACACGACATTTCCAATCCCGTTCCGCATATCTGCCGCTGTAGTCCTGGGTGTATGGTGCTGGGGCCTGAACTGCCATGGACTCTCTGCCGCACACGTTGATATAGCAGCTACGTTGCAGTACCCGTCCACCACGCCTGCATCGAGTGGACCCGCTCCACGGTTGAAGCTGCACACGGGTGTGTACAAACTAGCATCCCGACTCACGGGTTTACTTGTACTCTCGGCGTTGATATATAATGCACAGGGGCCTGAGAGTGTGATATCGTCATTTGTGGCCTACTTGTGCTTATTCTCCATCATTGCTGATTTATTTATTATCCCTACTGATTCTGCAGGCAAACGCCGGTTTCGAAGCGTGTTCAGAAGAATTGCGCGTGGGTCAATTAATAAAGGCAACCGACTACCTGATATCTTGGTTGCCGACGCTCTGACGTCTTATGCCAGAGTTCTCATCGATGTTGCATTGCTCGTTTCCAATTTCCGGTCGCAGTCATTAACTAAAGAAGCTCCATTGAGAAGTGCGACCACCTTGGTAGCAATAGCGAATGCATTCCCGTTTTTTATTCGACTAAGGCAGTGCTATATCGACTACAACAATACCGGCCTGTACATACATCTCCTCAATTGGGGCAAGTACCTGACTGCACTTCCTGCAATCTTGTGCGCCAAGGCATTGGCCGATATATCACTCGTGGCTGATGGTGATGCTGCACAAAGTGTACAGGCCAGCGCTACTTTGAAAATCTGGGTTGTCACTCAGGGTGTGAACTCGCTGTATAGCTATTTCTGGGACGTGCATTGCGACTGGGCGCTCGGTGCTCTTTCACCTAGTTCACACCATGGCGGCCGCCTGCGTCCAGTTTTGTACTTCAATTCACGAATGGTATACTACGGCGCCATTCTCATTGACTTTATGCTGAGATTTTTCTGGGCGCTGCGATTGACGCGATTCGGCGAGACATGGATACTGGCAGGCGAAGCTGGGTACTTCCAGCTCACGCTGCTTGAAATAATTCGAAGATGGATATGGGTGTATTTCCGTGTAGAAGCCGAATGGGCATCGACGAATGCAACATTCAAACCTCCTCGAAGCTCGGCTATTCCGCTGTCAGAGTTGTCAGCGACCCCGTCCCATGAAGAGTAACCCACCACCTTATTCCGTTGTACCAAAAGTTTTTGAAGATTTACTAGATGTTTTTTTTTGGTTTTGTATTTTGGAGAAATAAATAATAAAGAATAAACAACAACGTTTCTCTTGTTCAATGCCCCTGAGTTATCTTCTCTTTTTAGACACCCGGTTATGACGCATCTTGTTCACTTTTTGTACACGTTTATTCCTCTTGGCATTCATCATGGCTACCGTCTTTGCACTCATCTCCGCCCGTTCTAAGCTGCTCTTGAGCACCTTCTCCGACCGGCTCAGATCGACCGCTTTATCAATATGCACCACCTTGTCCTCGCCGTCGCTCTCGTTGAAATCCATGCTTTCAATGGTAACCGTAGTCGTCTCGCCGTCCTCGTCTTCATACTTGGCTCTTCGTTTGAGGATGCCAATCGCCGGCTTCCCGTTGCCGTTTCCATTCTCCATGCCCTCCCAGTCGCTATAATCTTCCTCGCTTCCGTCTGCCTGTTTCGCCACACTTTCTTTAGTCTCATCCTCCTCCTCTTCCTCATAATCAGAGTTGTCTCGAGCTACCAGATCCGCAATCTGCTTCTCGTACCGCTCCAGATCTTTCTGGGCCGCCCTCAGTCGCTCCTGTTTCATCAACCGCTTCTCCTCCTTCTTCTGCTCCTTCTCAGCCTCCACGGCACGTTCAATAGCTTTTTCCTTCCTCTGTACTTTCCGTTTATGGAACCCGGTCAAGAATTCTCTAATCTCGTTAGTTTCCCAGTTCCCTGTAGTCCCACATACTTTCTCGCCTCACGGTCAAAGGTGACCTCTTCCACGGGCTGGTTCTTCTTCGACTTTTTACGAGCGTAGATTTGCGACCCGCCGGTCAAAATCTGCCGATTGGATACTCTCCCCATGGTACTAGAAAAAATGGATTCGTGGTCGGTCACGCTATGATAATGAAAGAACCTCCACACTGAAAGGGAAAAAAAATTCAGGTATAAAGTTTATGGATGTGACGCGCAGCCTTTTTGCGAGCAGCGGGAGTGAGCAAGAAATATACGACGATCCAAAACTAGATTCATGATGTGAAAATTTGTATTCAGTCGTTAATTTCGTATGTAAAATAAAAATAATTTATGCAATGGTGGTGGTAGTAAGAATGGCTCTTAGCCGTTTCGCTCCAGTAATGGGCCAATCTTCTTATGGTCGCTCAAGTATTCTTTGGCGAAATAATATATAGTGATGAAGAGCCCAGGGAACTTTGATGTGAAATACAATAAAAAGCCGTCAGGAAGCGGCATTTTGCGTTGCAAGCTTTCCGGGAGTTCGTCGTAGTGGTTGGACTTGTTGCGGATTGCTCGAAGTAAGTGGAGCACCTGATCTGGCTGATACTTTCTATAAGCGTTAAGGGTTTCCAAGAATGACTTGTCAAGTGGACCTTGCCATCCTTGTTCACCTGGGAAAAGGCTAGCACACCGGCTCTCAACCTCCTCCAAAAGCTCTGGATGGTCGTTCTTGCCCTCGTAATCGGCCCAGTCCGAAATACTGTTCAGAAGATGCAGCCGCTCTTGATACGTCCAAAAGTATGGATGCATTAGCACTTGGCCAGCATCGGGTCGTTTGCGAGGATCATGGCTTATCATCTGTTCGATCAGATCCCTAGCCTCGACCACATCCGGAAAGTCATCCTCGCCTAGTGGGCCCAGGTCATACTTGTTCATAGAAATATTCAGTTCTCGCTCGTGAGGGTACCCGAATGGATGCTCGCCATTGCTCAAAACAAAGAAGAAAACACACCCAAGAGAGAATATGTCAACGGCTCGCGTCAACCGGCGGTTCTTGTCCATGCCATTCATAATGCCCTCACTTGAAGACATCTCGTCATAATGCGGCCGGCTCCACCCCTTTCGCTCAACCTCCGGCGCAATCCAGCCCACTGTGCCCGCTACCTGAGCTGTTGTTGCGTGGAAACTAGACTGCTCTCCTTCAAGCTTTTTACACAGTCCAAAATCAGATATAACCATGCGAGCCAGTAAAATCTCCTTCCACACATTATTCACCTTCTTGGACATCTTCTTAGACGTAATAAGAATGTTCTGTGGCTTGATATCTCGATGAACAATTTTGAGCGAGTGTAAATACTGAAGGCCCTCGGAAATTTGACCGAGCATGTCTTTCTGGCTCATTGATTGTGTCACTTCTTCAAATCGGCTTGGATCTTGGATCAAATCACTGACAGATCCTTGGCAGAGCTCTAATGCAATATAAAGAAATTGATCTGTTTGACTCTTGCAGTGGTACCGAATGACGTTGGGATGGTCATCGGATTCTTGAAGTAGCTTGACTTCCTGCGATGCGAGATCAAACGAGGTCAAAATCATCCGCTTGACAGCTACCTGCCGACTTTCAAACATGCCCTTGTACACAACCGTACCGTGGCTGCCTCTGCCAATAATGTTGTCATCAGTTTCGTAAATTTGAAGACGAGGATCCAATCCTGCGTTCTCTTGGCCCGCCACTGGAGCATCTTTGAATCGAACAAGTGCAACGTTTTTGATATTATCGCTTTCTCCATCTTCATCATTGTCCTGTTTCTCCTTCTCAGCTCGTTCCTTCTTCGCAGCTATGTTATTTCTTCTGCCACCTCTTGAGCCACGCTTTCGCTTCTTCTTCTCTGTCTTGTCATCAGCTGTCTCGGGTCGAACTGGTTTCTCGGGTTCCACAATTGAGACTTTGGCCTCCTGGCGGACGACTTCTTCCTCATCAGAGTGCTTCGCATGGCCGTTCTGAATCTCATCGGAACTGCTTAATTTTCCATTCTCATTCACAACCTCGTAGTCTGAGTCGGTTTCGCTCTTCGCACTCTGATCGTTGGGGATATCTTTGGTCACTATCACTTCAGGTTCAGCATCGACGACAGCCGCCTCCACTGCCTGCTCAACCACCTCGTTTACATCTTTAGACTCAACTGGCTCTGGTATCGCAGTCTCAGGTACTGCATTTGCAATCGTATCGGCTACACTGTCCTTTTTCAACGCAGCGACGAAAGCACTCAGAGCGTCCTCAAACTTGGAGCTTCCAGCATACTTTACAGTCATTCCTGCGATCAAAATAAGAAGTCCAATGGTGAGAGCGTTTTCCATCACTCTGATAAGAAGATGTACAAACGACCCCCATAATGTGGCAGGTGGTTCGCCCAGTCTTCCAGGTGGCGGCGGCGTAGCGGGGCGAGGAGCAGGTTGAGACACCTGATTGCCTCTATTCGGTCGTGGATAACCTGGAGAAAAGTGTTGCCCCTGTGACTCGTCGTACAAGCCCTGGTAGTGAGAGCTGGATGGCGGAGGTTCAATACCTAGTGGCGGCGTACCTGGGCCGATTCCAAGATAACCAGTTTGCGAACTTTCCGGCGTCACAGATGAGAATGACTGAGAAAAGTCCGCTACCAAAGGGTGGACACCTTCCAGTAAATTCCAAAATTCGAGGTTGGTGGCAAATTTCTGCTTCGTCGGTGTCCTACACCACCTAGCAACAGGAGCTGTGTTTACCAACGACGGAAAGTTCTCCCCGGACAGCGCATACCATTGATTGTCCTTGGTCCTTCCGACATAGGCGCTATCTGGATGCCATTCGCCTTGCTGGATATCACGCTCAATAAATGGATATTCCGGCTGAGGCAACAGAACTAGCGGATCGTTGGGATCTCTCAACGGCGATTTTAAAAGATCAAACACCTCCACAACCATCGATGGGACTTCGTTTACCCATCTAGCAGGTCTTATGCTTCGAGGGTCTGTAGTCATAGCGAGGATCGACTTGCTATGCTCTGGCGTAATATACAGACTATCCATTGACCGAATATGCTGCTCCGCCAAATCAGCATCCATATTGTTTGGGCCCCATGTGCTAAAAGTCACATTCCAGATGGATTCATTCTTGCCGTGGATTGCCAGATGATAGTCTAGATATTCAGTTAGTCTTTCAATGAGATGTACTATTCAGCGTACCAGTCTTGCCGATCATAAAGGACCCATTATCGGTGTCTTTTGTGTGTTCTTCTTCAAAGTCTTCGTAGTCCAAGTCCACGTCCAAGAATGCTCGGCATTGAGGCTTTCCCAAACTGTCAGGATCACCACCAAATACTCGCAAGATATCTCCAGTAGTCGCATTTATCGAATAAAGCGTGGTGTGGCGAACGCCCGTATAGATCTTATCGTCTCCGTTGATAGCAAAAGGAGATTCGTCCACAAGCTGTCGTATTGAAACCGGCATTTTCCGAAGCCCGGCATCTTCTGTAAAGTAGTACAATGCTCCATCACCGGTAGGCTCGACAATCCATGTGATTTCTCCTTCGCTATCCTTCTGCGCGTCAGCACTCGAAACGTGCACCAACGGACCATCCCCCGGAATAGACCATAGTTCTACACCGGTTTTACGATCACGAGCATGCAATGACCCATCCACAGTTCCAACTAACAAATAATCGGCCAGGGCCCACGGCGCAAGTGGCCTTCTATTGGTTTGAAGGCTGGACCCAGGCAACCGACCCCGCGGTCGAGATAGCTTATTGTGGCTTTGATGGCTTTGCTCATATTCACCGTAGTTGACGTACTGCTCGTTATAAGGTACCACGTTCTGTTCTGAAGCATCAAGCTCTACATTCCTGCTGCGCTCATCCTTGCTTCCTTTGCGAAAGAGCCCAGCGAGAATAAGCGGACATAGCACAGCCAGGTATACCGCCACAAGCCAGGCTAAATGGTATCTCATGGTACCACTTTCAAGGCACTAATATATATTCAATGCGTCCAAGAAACCAGCCTTTTGATGAGTTTCACCTCTCTTTTAATCACGCCTGTCGTACAGGTCGAACGAGTCGCGCATACAGCTATAATACTCCAGAAACCCCGCAAGATATTCGAATATCACTGCCGAATTTGAGAGGTTGAAAGAGAGAATTCGAGAGCTTGCTGATAGCTGTATAGATAGTATGCAAATAGTACTGGCGAAATAGAGCGATTAAAGTGGTTCAATAGCGGAAGAAAAAAAATAGAGTGAGAATGGGCGCACGAGCGGTGGTGGACCACTTTTAGGTTTCGATGAGTCTGGGTGGGCGTAAGCACGCATAAGAGCCATGCAATAAACGTGTGAGACCCGCTTTCAACTCAACATGTGCACGTCAATAATTTGAGAGAAGTAATTCATATGATATCTAATTGTGAAGGCGATTACGGGGAGACAAAAAAGTTGTGGCTGGAGATATATCTTGACAGAAGCTCTATCACGATATCTGAGATTCCCCACCATTTGGGATGAGCTGGAATCTGAAAAATTCGGCCTGATATCCGAATTAGCTTTATAGAAACATTTTACAGGGGTCTATAGCAATGCATTTCCCTGGTTTTGAATGTAGGGTTGACAGAAGTTTCCAGAACGTTCATGGTGTGTGGCGGAGCCGCATGCAATGTTATGTTTGGCTTGAATACAGTGCAGGTTATTGATACCGATATTTGTATGAATACTGGTAGGATTCACTGATACGTGCTTACAGGTATAAACCCATCCTCACTGTTACGAAATGAGTCTGTATAGCAGATGTTCATATCAATTCGAATCTGATCAGCTTCCAGCCGTGTGCGGCGCGGTACTTCAGCTAAGCTTTTAGGCTCTATGATATGATATTAGAAAAAAATTATGGTAACTCTCACATCTTCGCCAACAACACAGGTATTGGTGGGTTTCTTTCGTTTATAAATATATGATACTGTACAGTGCTCATTCTAAATGTCATAGCTAACTTAAGCAATGAATAAACTCTCGTGAATGTACATTTTCGCAGTCAACTCTAGCTCTGCTTCTCATCCTTATTATCTGTTGTTTTCGCAGATTCAGCATCTATACGCTGTTTTACCTGACGGACAGCCCGTACAAGCTCTGGCTCGAGATTTTTCATATCAAGCCGCTCAGTCAATGCCTTGATCTGAGTCTCAGCCAAAAGCAAATGGTCCTTCTCGCCCTGGTTTTCCCGGTTGCCAACTACATCTTCGAGAATGGAACTGGGTTCGAATTCGAAATGGTCCTCCTTGACCAAAAACTCCAGATGCTTGGCACCATCTAGTGCCTTCCAATGAGACCATGCTCTGTAAAGCAAATAAAACCCGGGAAGATTGGGTATGACAGGAATTGCTGCTACAGGAAGTGTAAGTGGAGCACCGATTGCACTGAGCCACATGTACTTTCTATGATGGCTGATGCCCTGCTCGGCCAACTGCCTCAATCTTGCTCGAACTTGCTCTGGGCTCTGCAAACTTGGCGCATATTCCACCACTATACGCTCCACTTCAATGTTGTCTCTTTTCAATTCCTCAATGCCGATATGTTCATCCGATTTGACTGGTTTGCGAAGAATTGCCGTCTTGGCTGGAATTGCCTTCAGACTCCACTCGTCGTAGCTGATCCTTGCCAGTGCCGAATCGGCCCACCCGACAATCTTCTTCTTCCATTGAGCATCAGACTTTTGCCACTGTGTCCAGAAAGTCGCAGCTTTCTGTACCAATCGGTCGTCGAGGCGAGGTGTTTTGCGGGCGAGTGGCAACGACGTTCGTTGACAGTACACCAATGATTCCTTGAAGGACAGCGGGACCAACAAGATTCTCATTGGAAGGGAAATGCAAATGCACAGGTTCTTACCGCTTAACAGGATCTGTGGAATATTTCGACACGACAAACAGATCAAATGTCGTTCGGGTTTTAATTTTGCACTGAACCGCAGCACTTGCTTGAGAGACTTGAGGCTGAGATTTTCAACCACGTGACTTGCAAATACGCGCAGTTAAAATGTGAAACCCGCCCTGTGCTGAAGAACACACTTTAAACCCTCCCTTGTGCTGGGGCGCGCCCCGCCGGCCCCCCTCCGCTCGCCCCGATAAGCTCTCTCCTGTACAGCTTCCACTTCCACATTTCTGATCACTTGAACAACATTCACCGCTTCTGGCTTTTCGAGTCACGGCCAGTCCTTTGCTTTCGACAACCCTTTTTGCATCCTCCCGCTGGGCGGCACCCCCTTAGACTGTCATGTCGTCACATTCGACCGACGAGATTTCGTTCCCGGCTAAGCAGACGCATGCCGTGGGCGGAGGAGGAGGGGCTTCAGCATCCAGCTACCAGATGCAGACCTATGGCCAATCGAGCTCGAGAGTAGGCGCAGGCGTCAACAGAGTACGCGCCATGACACAGTCCAGTAGACAATCAGGAGATAGTGCGCATAGCCGCTATAAGCATATAGCCCGACCCGTGCCCGTGTGGGTGGTGGAGGAGGAACAACGGCAGCGACACCATTTCCAATCACATATCAAGACTGACTCAATACCATCGTATTTCCAGTCCGCTTCGGACCAATATGCATTGGAGCATGGCGACCAGACGGAGTTACAACCTTATGTAGACGAAGGGGCCGATGGGGCCATGTCGAGCTCGGCACGGAGCCGTTGGAACGTGTTCAAACAACAGACAGCACGGCCGGATTTGGAGAATAACGACCAGGGGTTTATTGATGAAAAGGCTCTTTTAGAACAGGGAGATTTCTCGGGCTCTTGGCTAGGAGGTGTCGTGGAAGAGTATCGCAAAAAGCGGCGGCTCGGTGGCCATAAGGATGATCCGTACATTTCCACTGCTAGATACTTTTTGTCCGACGACGCTAAAAAAGTATGGAAAACGCGCCTATCCACGACTCTTTTGAATAACCCGCTTGTGCCCTTGACGTTACGGGCCATCATTTTCTTCTTGTCCATCATTGCGTTGGGGCTTGCGTGTTCCATCTTTGTACATTCGCACCGTGCCGTACCGACCCCTATTACGCAGCAGCCATCGACCATTATGGCGGTGGCTGTCCAGTCATGTGCGTTGGTGTACTTGGTTTATATCACTTATGACGAATATTCAGGCAAGCCGCTTGGTTTACGAGAACCCAAGGCCAAAATGAGGCTGATTATGCTTGACCTGCTGTTTATCATCTTCTCTTCTGCCAACCTGAGCCTGACATTCAACACCCTGTTCGACGTAACGTGGACTTGCCACTCAGGGATCGAAGCGCAGCACGAACTAGGCATTGATGTGCCGTATAACTATTCTATCTGCTCTCGTCAGCGAGGATTGGCATCTTTTCTGTTCCTAGTGCTGGTAATGTGGGTGGCCACATTCACGATATCCATCTTCCGACTAGTTGAACGAGTGACGCAGTAGTCAGCTCAGTCACACTGCTCTTTCTGTATTAACGACTCCTCTACTCATGTGAAAGAAACTAACGAACTCAATATATGACTATTATTTATATATCACTAGACCAAATGAAGTAACACACGAAAACACGAATTAATACACTTGGGAATTTGCATTTCACCTTGGGCTCAAGTAGCACTGTAATCAACTGCCTAGTCTCATCTCCCAACCTGCGCTGAGGATCTCATTTTCCACCCCTCCCCACAACCCTCCTTCACACGAACTCTTTCTAAGTAACAGGGAGATCCACCTCCTGACACTAGCATCTACTGGGAGAGGTTGGCGTGACAATTGGTACTTCGCTGGAATCTTCCATTCATTATAGACAATGTCGCTGCCACAGGGTAACAACATTGACGCCACGTACGTTTCGCACTGTTAGTCGCTCCATCACACGAGTGGTGTGGTGTGGGTCCCACCAACAGACACAATTTGCACGAATTGGAATGACTAACCTCAATAGATGGGATTTCATCCGGTCCGGTATCGATAAAATTCTTGTGGACGACTTGGTTCTTGGTGTTGACCGTGAGACTGTAAGTTTTGATCATGTTGCTGGCTGTGTGTTGTGTGTGTGTTCTAACTTGGCAAATAGTATATAAACATTTACACCGCAATCCACAATTTTTGTGTCTCGCACCAAGGATCTGTTGCGGGACGGTTTACAGGATTTGGCGGTAATCAGAATTCTGTCACTCGTGGTGCTCAGCTTTTGGGTGCCGATCTTTACAAGAAGCTCGAAGAGTACCTGAGGCAGCATCTTGCAAACCTGCGTGAAGGAGCCAATGATATCCACGATGAAGCATTGATTCAGTACTATAACAAGATTTGGAATCGGTACACTCTAGGTGCCAAGTATCTGAACCACGTTTTTGATTATGTTAACCGGCATTGGGTCAAGCGTGAGCGTGAGGAAGGAAAGAAGGATATCTTTGATGTTGCCACACTGTGTCTTGTGCGATGGAGGGATGACCTGTTTGAGAACATGAAGGTTAGACTGGTGACGGTGATTTTGGCCCAGATTGAGAAGCAGCGAAATGGTGAGGCGATCACCACCTCCACCATTAAGCAAATAATTGCGTCATTTGTATCGCTCGGACTGGATGACAGCACGCAACACAAGCGAGAAAACCTGACTGTGTATAATCAGGATTTCCAGACGCCATTTATTGATGCTACTCAACAGTATTACCAGGCCGAGTCGGAACGATTCTTGCAAGAGAATTCCGTGGTGGAGTATATCAAGAAGGCCAATGTTCGGCTTCGCGAGGAGCTGAACCGAGTGCAAATGTACTTGCACCCTAGTACGGAGACTGATTTGATGAAGACTTGCGATAGCATTCTCATTACCAATCATGCTGCTGCCATTCAGAATGAGTTCCATCAGCTACTGGTCGAAGATCGTCAGCAAGATTTCCACCTGCTTTACAAGTTGTTGTCTCGAGTCAAAGGTTTGCTTGAGCCTGTGCAAAACACCCTTATGGAGTACGTCAAGAAGCAAGGATTGGTGGCAGTTGAGAAGCTCAAGCAGGAGACGCAGGGAAGCGTTGATTCCAAGGAGTATATCCTCACATTGTTGAGGGTGCAGAACAAGTACAGGGACATTGTTCGAGATGCATTTGAAAACAACACGGGAATGGTTGAGGCATTGGACAATGGCTGCAAGGCCTTTATCAACAGCAATCCGATTGCAGATGAAGGCAAGGGCCGAGACTCCAAGACTCCCGAGTTGCTGGCTCGATACAGTGACATGCTGTTGAAAAAGTCGTCCAAGGGTACCGAGGAGACGGATGTGGAGCCAGCACTTAACGGCATTATGATCATTTTCCAGTATGTCGACTCGAAGGATTCGTTTGAAAAGTTTTACAAGCGAATGCTGTCGCGACGACTTGTGTACAATGTCAGTGCATCGGAAGATGCGGAGACGAGCATGGTGTCCAAGTTGAAGGAGGCGTGTGGCTATGAATACACCAATGGTCTCCAGCGCATGTTCCAAGATATGGCGACGTCTACTGAAATGCATGCCGAGTTCAAGGAGACTGTGGACAAGGACGAGGGGCTTATTGATTTCACCCCCAAGATCTTTGCTGAGAATTATTGGCCATTGCCTGATTTCAAGGGCACATACAACATGCCTGCAGAGTTGAATGCCGTGTACGAGCGGTTCAATGGGTTTTTCAACACCAAGCACAGCGGCCGTAAGTTGAAATGGCTGTGGAACTTCACTAAAGGTGAGATCCGGTCAAGCTTTGGCGGCAAGCAGGTGTACACTCTGCAAGTGTCTGCGTACCAGACTGCACTGCTCATGCCGTTCAACCGGGCCGACACGTTCACCAGCGCGCAGCTGCGGGACATTACCAACCTGTCCAGCGACGTGTTTGAGGGCTCGTTGGCCATTTTGGTCAAGGCACGAGTACTCATCCAGGAGCCTGAGGGTTCTCCCATCACGGACCCGGACACCAAGTTCACGGTGAACATGGGGTTCAAGAACAAGCGGGTGCGTGTGAAGCTGGACCTGACGCTCAAGACGGAGCAGAAGCAGGAAGTCGAGCAGACGCAGAAGAACATTGAGGAGGACAGGAAGATGTTTTTGCAGGCGGTGATTGTGCGGGTGATGAAGGCGCGCAAGGAGCTGCGGTCCGTGCAGCTGATCCAGGAAGTGATTGAATTGTCCAAGAAGCGGTTCCAGCCCAAGATTAATGAGATCAAAAAGTCGATTGATGCGCTGGTGGATAAGGAGTACCTGGACCGAATCGAGGACAACAAGCTGCGGTACCTTGCATAAGTCTATTAGAAATTAAAAATAAAGAATGCAAATAAAAATGATAAAAATCTATACAATGCGGATATCTTCATCCTGGCCCTCTGCGGCACGTCCAATCTCCAGACTCAACGCATCCACCCACGCATCGCGTTCCTGCCTCGACCGCGTTATAAAAACCATGGCTATACCCTGCACTCCCAACCGATTCACCAGCCTTAAATGCCCCGACCCCTTTTTATCCTTGGCCTTGTCGTTGTCGTACGTCTTTATAGCACTCACCCGCTTACGGCCAAACCACAGCACAAAGCACCGCATCGACTCCTCCTCGGCGCTCTTCCAGCCGTCCGAGTACACCCGCGGCAGCGCGTGTTTGCCCGGGTTGTTCTTGTCGAACCACCGGTCGCGGTTCATCAGGTCTGTTGACGTGACTGTGCCTGAGTAGATGTAGCAGTCGGAGAGCGACACGGTCTGGTACTTTTGGAACGCAATGCGCGGCAGTACCGAGCCCTTGTGATCGCGTCCATGCGGTTTATAGAGAATCAACGAGCCGCAGCACAGAACAGCGTAGTACTGGCGGAATGAGGAAAACTTGCTAGGTTTCTGGAACAGGTACCCTTTCATATGGATGCTGCGGCTCCAGGCGTGTCCGCTCACAGTGTACGCAAGCGGATCCGCAATGCCTCCCGTGGTCTCCCATTTGCTCACCGCGTCGTACACAAACGCCTCCATGTCGTCGTCTATTTGCATTGTCGAGAGGTTCTTCTGGCGGATCGCGTGGCTGCGCTGCGTGTCAAGGTCGAGGCGCCGTTTCCAGTACCGCATGAGATCGTTCAGTCGGCGCACCCACTCGTCGCGAGTAACGCGGTCGTGTGTTTTGAGTCGAAGAACTAGTCCGGTTTCGAGAACAATCTCAAAGAGGTCCTTCTCGGGTTCTTCTTCTACCCACTCGTTCTCGTTCAACTCGCCTGGATTGTCTATCTTGTTAGCAAATATCAATTCATTCAACGTACCATCCACTGCTTGCACTGCATGCACCTCGCGAAGATTGATAAACCCATCGGACCGCTGCAATGACGCGACCCGTCGTTGCATCTCAAACAACGCCAGCTGGTTCCGCTCCCGAAACTCCTCCTGGTCCCCGCTAATCCATGAAATCTGGCCGGTAGACTCGTTCAATGCGTAGGGAGAGACGTCATACACCACCGGTGCATTCGCAGCCAGCTCCTCGACGTCTTCCTCGTCGTGCAGATCGGCAGCACCCGTGCCATCCGGTCTAGGCGGGAGCGACTTCATCGCCTCGCACCAAAACAGCAAATTGTCGTGAGTATGAAGATATATTCTCTTGAAAAAGAGTTTATTGCTATGCTGCTGCCCGGTCCAGCTGCTCAGCCGCGTGACAAATCCTTCAACAGGCGTCGGCTCGTCCATCTCCGTGTCATCCTCCATTTTAATACTCCTAGTGTACGTTGTCTTGGCCCGTAGTTCAAGATCAAAGGCACCCTTCATCGCCCATGCGGCTTGCAAGTACTGCTCTCTGACATCGAATACCCACTCCAAATGGTCGTACCGACGCCACGCTAGCCCGACTTTCGCTTTACCCACCCATTCATCGTCAATAAACTTTCTTGCGCTTTCAATCTGCCTCAGCCTCTCGAGCGCTTTACTAAGCACATAGGTCACTAGTCGACTCGGAGACGCACTATAAGATATCAACTCAGAGTACCGTACATCCACCTGCGGCTCTGCTTTGAGCAGCTGCAGCCGCTCTCTAGTCGGGAACGGAACGTCAACCGACATGCCCAAGTCGGGAACTTTCAAGTGCACAGTGTCATTACGCTGGACTCCAATGATCGAGTCAAATAGGGCCAGCCATTGCAACGCCGAATACCGCGTGCGTGAATGCAGAATGTATATCAACGTCCCCTTGCCACGCACATGATCAGGCGTCCACAACACCACAGTCTTGTCCAGAGTCGAGTAAAAATTCACATGGATATCAGCGGGTCTTAGGAACAAATCAAGCTTCGATTTTGGCTGCTTCAAGTCGTTTTCAACCTTGGCAATGTTCCGTGATTGGTAAAACTGAAGCAAGATTGGAGCAGCCTCGTCGCCTGTGTTTCTCGCGACTACAACATACTCCTTCCACCGCTCAATCAATCTAGTATCGACAGTCTCGGCTTCGTTAAAGTTCTTGGGCAAGTCGTCCGACGCGTAGTGCTTGACCATCACCAGCATCCGCTCGAGCCGCACCACCTCGCCCCGCTTCTTGCGGCGCATCACTTTTTTTGCCGATGCCATTTTCTGGCGCGACTTGGACTTGATTTTTGTAAAATTGCGATGCACTTCCTCTGCTGCCCGTCCGGCCTTGCGTTCCCCGGCTTCCATGGCATCCTCAACCATGTCTACCGGGAACCGCACCATTCTTTGGATCTTTGTGCGATGCCTCTTGTTATGGTGCTGCTCGCTGGTTTTGTTTTTAGGAGAGATTCTCGACGTTGAGGAATGACGGCTGCTGAATGATCGTTTGTGTTTGAGTTCCGAGGGTTCCTGAGAGCTGCCCGACGCAGATGTTGTCAAATACGACTCGCCTTCACTGAGGTTCCCATCTTCACTATTGGCAGAATCGCTCAATCTCATTTCCTCGTTGGCCTCATTACTGCTAATGACATGCAATTCTTCTTCGTCTTCCTCTTCTTCATCTTCTTCAAACTCTCCTTCGTCGTCTTCTCTTTCTTCTGCCTCATCGACGACGATTTTGGGAATGGCCCCATTCACCTCTTTAATAGTACTAGCAGCTTCACTGCCAATAGTCTGCAACGCCGTCACAAACGAGTCTAGTCCCGTTTCCTGAGTGTCTTGCGTTTGGAGCACCGGCCGTTGCTCGTGATGCGTCTCGGATGTACGCGTGCCCTGAGCTGTCTCACCCGCGTCATCAAGCCGCACAGTCGGTTCAATAGCCACCGGGTTCGCCATCGCTAGAGAACTCGCCACCATCCCAGTACTTGGCGGTACCGGGTTATCCATCTCGATTTGGTTCTGGCGCTCCAAAGTGTCGATCAGAGTGCCGTTGCGCTCAGTGTTGGGCAACGCGCCAGGCGACAGCGTGGCCGTCACTTCAGACAGCTCGCTGTTGATCGAGCTCGACGGCGACAGCTCCAGCAAATCCATCAGCTCTTTATTTATCCGGTGCACAGTCTCCACATGGCTCCGGCGTCTCTTGGCCAGTTTGTTACCCAGGAAATGCGCTGGAGCTTTGGGCAGCAACTTTCTGGCCATGCGGTACCGTTTCTTGCTCCACAAGTCGCGGTTCCTTCGCAGCCAGTCGATGGGCACTGGACCAATAATCATCACTTTAGATTCGTTTGCAATGACCTCTGGTATCGTATTGTATAATCTTAGGGCCGTATACGATTCTTTGGGGATCATAACCTCGGCGTAGTTGAGAGCACCATCATCATCATCAG
This sequence comes from Blastobotrys petasosporus, assembly GCA_030580095.1. Lineage (NCBI taxonomy): Eukaryota > Fungi > Ascomycota > Dipodascomycetes > Dipodascales > Trichomonascaceae > Blastobotrys > Blastobotrys petasosporus. The sequence continues at coordinate 337,857 of JAKTSG010000010.1, forward strand.
CAACAACACTGCTGATGTCGCGGCGGCGCTGGTGAGCATCGACGGCAACAATATCAGCATGATTCGATGCCATTTCCGACTGTGTGAGTGAGAGTTGTGTCGTCAAGCGACGATTTCTATTCCAAATACTCCAGCACTCTCTTCACAGCAACCTTCGATGACAAAAAAGTGACGGTGTTAAGCTCTCAAAGGCAGATCATGAGCCTTGACATTGGCATTTAAATTATTTTGGTGCGTTGGGACTCGTTGGAAAAAGTACCACCGCCTACGTCATAAACAGCCACTAGAGAATCTTCTATCGGACAAATTTCATTTTCTTGTTTACACACATACAGTCAAAGGGAACGAGGAGCGCACTTTTATTGTATATAAAGCTTCATGATGCAGGTATACATTTGGAGAGTAAGAGGTGGCGGTGGTTGAGGGAGGTTGAGGGGAGGTTCGTTAAAAACATGAATGATATAGTAGCAAAAGGTCGATTAAATAGTGTCGGTAAGGAGCTTGTTGAGTCGATGGATCTTGGCAGACACAGACAAGTCGACGGTTCGGTCACCAACTTCCACAATCAAGCCGCCGAGAATGTCGCTGTTGATCTTGTTGACCAATCGCAACGTCTTGCCCGAGCCGACAAACTCGCTCTTGGTGAGAGCAGCCTCCAATCGAGAAAGGGTCTTCTTATCTAGGGACTCGGCGGAGGTGACAGTAGCCTCGACGACGCCGTTGTGGGCGTTGGAAAGGATCTCAAACTGCTTGGCAATGTCGTTGATCAAGCCCAGTCGGTTGTTCTCGGCCAGCACGTTCAAAAAGTTGGCGACAGTGTTGTCGAGGCTGGCGGCCTTCTTGACGATCTCAATGGCCTGCTTCTTGTCGTCGGCAGACAGGGATGGGTTGGCGAACAGGGCTCGCAGCTTGGAGTCCTTCTCGACCAATTGCTGGAGGCTCTTGAGCGACTTGTCGGCGGACTCGATGGACGACTCCTTGGCAGACGCCGTGTAGAGCGCCGTGGCGTACGAGCCGTCGATGCCGAAGAGCTGCACTGGCGGCTGGGAGGCGGCAGCAGCCTTGGTGGCGTACGTTCGAAGAGACTGTCGCAGAGCGATTCTGAACATGGTCAAAGGGGTTGGATGGTGGTGGACTTCTGGTGGAGTGGGAAAAGAATTTTGTCGTTGGCGAGAAAGCGTGGGAAGGCGCCCGCGTCGCTGAACCGTCCAATCAGAGCAGAGGCGCGCCTCTCACAGCTTGAAGCTTTAAGCTGTGGGCACCGCGCGGCTCTTACATTTTAGTGCGTAGTTGTAAGAGACTGAAAAATTTCGGTGCGAGCCTCAGTGCAACTACTCTACCAACACTACCAAGAATGGCTGCTGGACTAGTAAGGCTCTCAGCAGCCACGGTTCGGTCTTCATTGGCCTGTACTAGTCGAATGCCGTCGAGAAGCATTCGGGGCTACGCCACAGGCGGTGGTGCAGCGTCCGAGCTCAACGCAGAGCCTCTGGCATCCAAGAACCGTCAAAGCATCAAACCTCTCTCTGCCGCAGACATTGCACGAAACGAGCAAGTCAGCAACCAGATCGAGAACATGGAGCTCGTTCCGCTCGGAGCACGAACAAACCTGACGTCGCTCGAGCAGCAGGATATCGAAATGGCCAAGCAATTGAAGCTCGCCAAGCAGATTGTCCAGATGAAGAAGCTCAAGCCCATATCGCCGTCGATGCGATGGTACCGACGACCTATATACCCGTACTTGCACAAGGGAGGTCCCGTGCGACAGCTGACGCTACCCAAAAAGAAGCACGGTGGACGAAACCACCACGGTGTGATCACGGTACGACACCAAGGTGGTGGCCACAAGCGGCGAATCCGAATCGTTGATTTCTTCCGCATGGACGGCGGCGAGCAGGAAGTCCAACGAATCGAGTTCGATCCTAATCGAAGTGCACACATTGCACTGCTCAAGCATAAAGAGACCGGCGGCCTGTCGTACATTGTCGCGTCGGTGGGCATGCGAGCCGGCGACATTGTCGAGAGTTTCCGAGGCGGCATCCCGCAGCGGATCATGGAGAAGATGGGCGGCGAGACGGATCCTGCCATTCTTGCATCGCATACTGCTCGAAAGGGCAACTGTCTTCCACTAGATCTGATCCCTCTCGGGACCGTTGTGCACAATATCGGCATCACCAAAAAAGGACCTGCCAAGTTCTGTCGAGCAGCAGGCACGTACGGACGACTGTACGAGAAGCATCCAGACAAGAACCGGGCTGTGATCAGGCTCAAGTCGGGCGAGTACCGGTACGTGGCGCTCGACGCGTGTGCCACGGTCGGTATCGCCTCCAACCCGGCGCACCAGCATCGAATGCTCGGTAAAGCTGGCCGATCTCGAAATCTCGGTATCCGGCCCACTGTGCGAGGTATGGCCATGAATAACGTGGACCATCCTCACGGTGGTGGACGAGGTAAGTCCAAGGGTAACAAGCATTCGCAGTCGCCGTGGGGTGTGCTTTCCAAGGGCGGATACAAGACGCGACGAGGCAAAAACGTTAATAGAATGCTGGTCAAGGACCGACCTCGAGGTAAGGAGAATCGCTAGATTTTTGAAAAGTAACGATCCTTTTGTATATATATGAATCTAATTGTATTAACGATCCAATTCTTATGAATGATGTCATCTGTGCTTCTTGAAAAAATTGTACAATAAAAAATTATAAAAAACATCTATATTTATAAGTATTATATAGCTTGAGCTGGAGGTGGAGCTCCAAAGTCATCACCGGCATCCGCACCGCCCAGTGCAGTCATCATGGCATTGACATCAAGCAAATGGTTGTTGTCCGAATTGTTCAATAAAAACTGGTACCAGTCTCCAATATTCAGCGTGCTTGGCGCGCCAGACGTGTCTTCGGGTGAAGAAGACTTGTACAAATCCAGCCCGCCACCACTCATCCGGTGCAAATGCGCATTCGACGGTGTAGTAATCGCAGTGTTCAAACTGTCGGCCGGTGTAACAGACTGCGAAGAGGATTGGAAAAGACTGGCATCGGGCATGTCAGGGAACAGCTGCGACGGCTGGAAGTTATCCACAAACGAGCCATTGGAGGGTGGGGTATTGGTGACAAAATAGAAATCAGGCGAACCGGCACCATTGACTACCGGCTTTTGTAAATGCGAAGGATGGCTGAAATCGTTTGGTGAACGTACCACTGAAGATGCCCTCCTCTTGGCAGGTGGCTCGAATTCACTCCCATCTTCAGCACTCCTCTTTTCCTTTTTATCATCAAGAGGTCTCAAATTCAGATTCTTCAAAGTATTGTCGACTTTTGCACCAATCTTCTTTGCGGTGGCAATGATCTTCTGCTTGATCTTAGGATCGTCTTGTAGATGCTCATACAACCTCACGATCATTCTCCCCACAATCCACGTCTTGCCAACTTCTTTCATCGACTCCAAATTTGACGCCAGCGCAATTTGAGCCCGCTCCGAAGCAGACTTGGACGGAGACTCTGCTTGATACAGCAGAGTGATCATCGACGAAAATAGGTTATACACTGCTGTAGCAGGCGTTTCTCGCAGCTCTTTAAATGCTCGCATGTTTTCAAAGATCATTGAAATCATGTGTGCAGCCTGGAATGCAATACCCCACGATGGATAATTGTGCTGCGTCGCCGTAGTGACACTATAGCCATTGGGCCTATGAACAATATTGGATCGATGCACCAGGCAAAGAACAGTATAATACTGTGAATGCAGGAGACCCTTGAAAAAGTCGTGATTTCGCTTGTCCTGGACACTATACTTGAGCTCTTCCGGAAGATTCTTCATCCAGTTGGCCATAGCCATGTCGCAATGCGCAATATTAGGCAGCTTGTTTTGGCGACGGCTGTTCTCTGCACCGACTGTGAACTGCTGCTTGAGCACGTATCCAATGATTTCTGCCAATTTGATAGAATGAATAAAGCACAAGGAATGTACACGATTTTGTGGGTATGGTGAAGGTCTACCAGGCTCATCTTCGTTCAAATCATCCTCTGTAATCATTGGCACATCACAATCTTCGAGCGAAATGATAAACGGTCTACCGAATCCAATGGCAATATAGCGATCTCGCAGAAACAGTGCCCACCATATTCGCTTCCACATTTTCTTTTCAGGATGGTCCATGTCAGACGTCTCCACACTTCGATGCATGCCAAACCCTTGGGCCACTGCAATGGCTACTCGGTTCCAGTAGAAGATGTTTTTGGTAAGCTCTTCTGGATTCTCCCACCACCATCCGAGCAGCGCTGTACTCTGTACAATGGCAATTCGATCAGTCTCGTAATTAGCATCAAACAGGGCCTTTGCTCGTTTATAAAATGTAAGGCTTGCTAGTTCAGAGGAACCGCTTGCATCTTGAAGAGCAGGGTTGCTGCACACTCGTGACCCAGCCAGGAGAATAGATTGTAGCAACAACAGCGACGGTGGATTTGAAGGATCGTTATACTGTCTCATAAACTGTGTTCTGTTGACTAGCGGAATGATCGGGTGAATCTTCTCGAAATATGACTCGACGATATCGTCACATAGCTCCCGTGACGGTAACAAGAAAGCACCTCGAATCTTCAAAATGTCCACTTCCTCTTTTTCGATTTCGCTCAGCCGCGACCGTCCCGAATCATCTGGTAAAGAGTAATGATACGATTCTGTATGATCTTCTAGAAGAAGATTGAGATTTGTTGTCGAGCCCATAAACGCCACTCGGCCTGCGCCTTTCACATTCGAGTTCAACAAATGGTTCCATTCGTCCGAACTGGTAAACTGCTTGGGTTGTTTTTTCTTCAATCTGGTTGCAGCAGCGACAGCTGCCTCATTACTAATTTCGTACTGAGGCATGTTAGAATTATCTGACAATGCCACATTTGATGATATCTCTGGTTGAGCAGATTGGCTGCTTGCATCGATTTTGGTGCTGGCTTGGGGTAGTGCGGCTGGCCGCTCACGCGATGAGATGGCCGGCTTCTCTGCCGCGTCTGATTTTTCCTTCTTTTTCTGCTGCTTTTCGACATTTCTATTTCGGTTAGTAAAATTGTAATCTTTTGGAAATATTCAAGGACATACTTGCTGGACTTTCGTGCCTTGACTTCTGGTATTCGACATTCGCACCCAAAGGCGGCGCAGTTCTATTTGTCGGTTAGCATGTGAAAGAAAAATTAGAGCGACACGGAAGTCAGTCACGAAAAACTGGAGTAGCTTAATAGTAATAGCTCAGTTTCAAGGATCCCCCCCCCCCCAAAAAAGCACATACAGTACATGGCATGTGAACAGTCACATCACACCTCACTTTTCGAGCGTGGCATCTATCAGGTGTGTTAGTGTATTTTTTAAACTTTAGAGTTCAACAGGCCGTTCCTCCACAGTCAGCAACAAACCTAATCGCATGGGGAAAATCAAAGCCAAGAGTCAATGGGGATACAACACATGTCTCAAGATAAAAACTCTCATTCCCCCTCTTTTTTTCGGCTGTGGTTTTTGACGTCCAATAATTAGGTCCCTTGCTGTAGTAAAAGGTCCGCATGGAATCAAGCCTGTATATAAAAAACAATCACTTACACTTCGCATGCTCTCGAAGCACGACTTTTTGCACGTCGGAAACTGCCTTTGGATACTGACCCGCCGTTTGGGTCATCTGTAGCGTCGTTTTGGTCGTTGCCATCTGAGTTTGCCTCCGGCGGGGAATTTTCTTCTTCCTTCTTCATTGTCGTTTGTTAGAAAAAGTGCGATTGGTAGTGTAAGAGCAATTAACTGATTCTTATTCCCTTCGATATGTGTCGAATCTCCGATCCGAAGAGCCGAACTGCTAATGAAAAAAAGACGGAGTGGGTATATGTGGTTGCAGCCCGTCACAGGGTTCGAGTTGTCGCTTATATATAGAGTTTTTCTCCCTTCCTTCTCCGTCTAAAGCCGAATGGAGGGACTTTCAGTAACTAGTGTTCGTGTATTGTAGCTCAAAGAGTTCTACTAAAGAATCCTAGCGGCGGAATCTGGTGGTGGCGGTGGTCGTGTCGGCGTGCGTGTGATGGTGGATGTGATGGATGTGAATAGTGGAGAAGGGCAGAAAATGGAAAAAGGAACAAGATCGCAGGGCGGATAAGGTTGGGTCCTTGGACAGATTTTGGCTGTGCGGGACGACGGGAGGGGGAGGGGCGGGCGGCGAGCGCGCAGCAGCAGCACTTGGAAGCGTGCGGCGCTCGGGATTCTTTTGCTAGTAAGCAGAATCCGAGCGATGCGTCTGGACCCTTCGAAGAGAATTCAGTGGAACCGGAAGTCGCTGTTCTGATGAGTCGGAGGAGCTGTACGGTAGAGGTCAGACATTGGGTGTGGAATCTGCAGTGCAGTTGCAATGCAGACCCACCTGGTCATCGTGAGATCGGGAATCTTACCGGTAGAATTATACAGTACACCTCGTACCGGTAACTCAACCCTACTACATCTACTACTGAAATGTCCACTACAGCACTATACCGACCATTTCCACCATACAAAATCACGCCCACCCGATGAAATGAGTGGCGGCTGCACAGCCAAAAAAAATCATGGGCTTAAGACCCGATGAGCCGCAGGAGCTCGCGCGCAACCAGCCAAGCACCGACCGACCGGAGAGTGGTAAATGCCGAACGGTTGAGTATTTTCATAGTGTAGAAGGAACCGACTGTGGTAGATTTCAAGCGGGTTATTATCGTTAGAATAAATTACCGAAACTGTTGAAAACCTCGTATTTGCAAATTCCAACTCTCGTCCCGGTAATCCCGGATCTACCCTAGTAATTATTCACCTGCACCGCGAAGTGCCTGGGCCTGGGACAAGCAGGACCTAACTTTTCACACCACGCACACACCGAATTGTATGGCCATAAGGACTGTAGTTTTTACAGCAGCAACCGCGACCGCTGTGGCCGCTGGATACATTGTTGGCGTGTGGCTCTCTGGGTACCAGGGCCGCCGACAGCGGCGTGGTGAAAGTAATGACGATGAAGAATACTTTTCACTCGTTACCGTACGCGATGGCGTGGACGGACTAATAGGCAACACACCCATGGTGCAAATCCGATCATTGAGTGAAAAAACCGGATGCACAATTTTGGCCAAGCTAGAGATGCAAAACCCGGGCGGTTCTGCCAAAGACCGTGTTGCGTTGGCCATTCTCAATGACGCCGAGCAGCGACAGCTCATCCGGCCGCACTGCGGGGACGCTGTGTTCGAAGGCACCAGCGGGTCGACAGGCATCTCATTGGCCATGCTCTGCCGCGCCAAAGGTTACGACTGCCACATTGTGGTCCCCGACGATACATCGGCTGAAAAAGTCAACTTGCTGGAGAATCTGGGTGCCACGGTGCACTTGGTGCGGCCGGCCGGAATTGCAGACCAGAAACATTATGTCAACTACGCACGCACAATGGCGGCAACCATCAATGCAGACCCAAACGACCCGCGCCGCGCCCTGTTTGCGGATCAATTCGAGAATGAGGCGAATTGGCATGCCCACAACTGGCACACGGGCCCGGAGATTTTCAGCCAGGCCATGAGCCGCAGCGACACCATCGATGCGTTTATCACCGGTGCAGGCACTGGCGGCACCATCAGCGGGGTTGGCAAGTTTTTGAAAGAAAACTGCCCGGGAGTTAAAGTTGTGCTGGCGGATCCACCCGGTAGTGGGTTGTATAATAAAGTCAAGTTTGGAGTCATGTTTGACGCCAAGGAGAAGGAAGGTACGAGGAGACGTCACCAGGTGGATACTGTAGTGGAGGGGATTGGTATTAATAGGATTACTGCCAATTTCGAAGCAGGCCGGTCGTATGTGGACGACGCTATACGGGTATCCGATGCTGATGCATTGAAAATGGCGCGGTATATTGTCGACAATGACGGGTTCTTCATCGGCTCGTCTTCGGCTGTCAATCTCGTTGCGACGTATCAATTAGCCAAGCAATTGGGTCCTGGGCATACTCTTGTCACGATTCTATGCGATTCCGGAACACGGCATTTGTCAAAGTTCTGGAAATTCACAGATGAGGGCCAGTCGGCCGGTTCTGGAGAATTGGATCTGTAACTGTTTATCAATTGTACATATTTAATTAATCATTTTGCATCTATTGGTTCAATCAGATAGGTCATATTTAGGGAGTGTAACTTTGGAACTGGGTGGCTGCAATGAAATGGCGTGAGCCGCAGGGGCAGGAGCAGGCTGGTGCGGCGCATACTGCTCAGAGTCGTATTCAAAATACCCGTCGACTGATTTCCCAAACGAGAATTGACTTCTAGAGGATTGAAGGGGCGCGATGGACTGACCAAGAGTGTGTAATCTGAATTGTGTAATTGCCAAAATGCCATACTCCCCGTCGCCTCTCAGTTCCTCCTCAGAGATTGGCACCTGGGAGCTCAAAACTTCCTCCAATATTTCTTCTCGCAATAACACAGTATTCATCTGCGTTATCACTATACCAGTTTGATGCAATGAAACAGGGAAATAAGGACGCGGTTGGTACTTGATCAACGCATAGCTCGAGTTTTTAGACAACTCGCCGCTACTTTCCTCGAGCCGGCATCGAGCAAGTACGTACGTATCCTCGACATCTGTCTCTTTCACTGACCAGTCCAATGGACAATACACCTCGTCAATGACTGCATAGCTGCTCATGTGTCCGGGATTTCCAACGAGGTCGTCTCCAAAACTGGCATGTCCCAATGGACATTTTCCACCATCGTTGAAAAGTTCATCCCCACGGATGTATAAAAATTACTATGGTATGACTTCCAATTGAAGGAATCTCTAAGCTAACTCTCTAGGACGCGGGTACCGGTATTCGTCGTCAGGCGATGTCGACGCCAGTACTGCCACGCACCAACAAACCCATGCGCCGTCGCAGCTGATCACCACCGTCGAGGCCACCTCCACAACGACATGGCCACTGACACTGCAGCAGCAGCTGCGCACGATATTTATTGGTAATTTACCCGACGGGGTACCGGACAAACTGTTCCAACAAGCGTTCAAACAAATCCCAGGCCTCGAGATGTGGGTGCGGTTCCCGCGTGCCAACGGTAAATTGACAAACTACGGATTCGCACGGTACGCGACGGTAGGCGGGGTCAAAGTGGCATTAGCAGTGCTGCCCAAGATCAAACTACGCAATGGGAACTTGAGTGTGAGTGCAGAGGAGAATACAGTTCGGTGGATTGAGAGTAAAGGCAAGATCACCGCACAGAGCGTTGCGCGGAAAAGCGAGAGCGATTTGGAGAAGATTATCACTACAACTTTTACAAACTGGATCGAGTCGCATCCTGATTTCAAGGAAGATGAAGAGGATGTGGTCACTGACGCGGTGATCAATTCGGAGGACGGCGACGTGGTTCCCCTCTACAAACAGAGTCTGCGCCGCAACGACGTCAAAGGGCTGCCTGCTGACCTGAAAGACGCCGTGTTTGACGAAATTATCAGGTTCAGAGAGCAGTCGCTGCGGCTGGAGAAGGCGCGGCTGGCGGAGGACTTTGATTACGAGAAGAATGCCGCGTTGGAGCAGGGTAGCGATGGAGGTGAGGATAATTCGGACGCAGAGTACAATTTCAGCAGCGATGACGAGACGGATGCTAGTGATGAAGAACTGTTCAGACGCAAGGAGGAGCGTGTTAAGAAAGACGAAGAGCGCGAGTTCCAGGAGGAGTTGCGGCGGTGGGTGCTGCGAGAACGTACCAAGAACAATGCCCGGGAGAGAGAACGACTCAAGGCCGAAACCGCCGAAGCAAGACGTCAAAAGGAACGCGAGGCGGCTATGGAAAAGTACCGCAACTTTGACGACAAGAGCAGCACGGTGCGACGGAGCTACAGCTACTTTTACGACCACTCTGCGTGGGTCAAGAAGCGGATGCTTGCGCAGCAGCGGGAAATGGAACGCGACGACGAAGACCGCAAGCTCGAATTGGAAGAGAGGGAGAATGCCCCGAGTTCTACTGTTCCTGTGGCGGCTGGGCCTATTTCTATATCACTTGGCCAGCCCAAGATTGAAATCGACCTTGCCCCGAGCAAACCAGTTGATGAAAAGTCCGAACCCAAGAAAGAAATCCCCACAGATTCAGAATCGTTATTCGCGCTCGAAATCGACTGGAGCAAAGTGGACGAGCATATGGTGGAGACGAAACTGCGCCCCGTTGTGGTCAACGCCATCATCGAATTCCTGGGAGTGCAGGAGGAAGACCTTATCGACTTTATTCTGGACCATATCAAAGAACACAAAGGTGCTCGCGAACTGGTTGCAGACCTGTCAGAGCCACTGGAGGAAGATGCAGAGCCACTGGTGGTGTCTGTATGGACCCAGCTCATTTCACAGTCATAATTCAACTATATATTTATACAAAAGAAATAAATTAAATATCGTCCATATCGACGTCAATCTCGTCGGGATTGCTAGCGGGGACTTCTATCTCCTCGCTACGTCCAACCTGGGGAGTATTCGTAGCAGCTACGAACCCATGAGTGGTCGTCGCAGCACGACGCAACCCAGTCAATGCCTGCTCGCGTTGCACCTCTTTCCTAGCCATATGCATGACATTGTTCGAGAACCGCTTCCTCGTTTCACGCTTGATCCGGAGCATCTCCTTGTACGTTGTCTCATTCCCGTGCTGCACCTCGAATTCGGCCCATCTATCCCAAAACTCACTACAACTCGACATGTCCGGGTCGTTGAACTGGGAAGCGTAGCCGTACAGTGCCCGAGCACGCGCATTGTCGCCAAGTTTCGTCTCGACGGAAATGTAGTCTCGTGCAATATCATTAGCGTCGCGATCAGGTAACGAGTCGAGTGCCTGGTTGAAGACTGGTCGCGTGGCTGGCAGTCCCTTGCACCGGGCCAGGTACGCAATGAAGATTTTGTATACCTTCAATTTGAATTCAGGCGCGACGTGGGCGACGGCACGGCGGTAAATGTCGATAGCGTTCGCCATCATCCCGCGCTCTTCCTCGACGCTGGCGTAGAGCAGGAAAATGGATTGCGACAAGTTCGGAGGGCAGTTTTCCAGTGCATGTTCGAATAACGTACGTAGTCGTTCCATGCCCAGGTTGCGGTCGACGGCTTTTTTCAAGTAAATGTTCCATAGCTCGAATGCAACAGGATACGTGAACAGAGCCACGCCGCGCTCGTACACTTGGAAGCTGTCCTCATAGTATTGATGTTGTTCCAATAACGCAGCGTAGTTTACGCATGTCAAGGCAGTGGCGATCTTGAGCTCAAACACGCGGTCGTATATTGGACGAACCAGGCTGATATCGTCGGTGCACTCGGCAAGGTCAATGTAGAACGCCCACAGCTTCATGCACTTGTGTAGTCGTTCTTGTGGCGATAGATTCTCGTCAAAGTAATTGATCTTGCTGACTTTCGGCGACTTTGTCGCTGTTTCGAGTACTTTGAGTGCTTGAGTTTCGTTGTCATTTCTCAACTCCATCTCGGCCCATGCAATCCACACGTCCGCAAGCTCCTCGACGTTTTTATAAGGCACTTTGGTCGCCTTGTCGAATAATATCCTTGCTGTTTTCAAATCACCTGCATCTTCGTAAACCTTGGCATACTGGATCCACAGCTCGCTGAACTTGCCATTAGCCTTCTTAGGCTCAATCTGTAAGATTGCCTCGGTAAAAGTCTCGACCATCTTCTTCTTTTCATTCTCATAAAGCACCGCCCGTTTCATCCACTCTGCCACATTGTTCTTGTCCTGCTTGAGCAAGATATCACTGATCATAAACGGCCGCTTGTCCATCAACATTTCAAACGCCTCCATCCGTGTATCAGCCTCTGGATCGTCGTTTTCGAGCATTTGCGAAATGAGCGTCTCGTCAAACTCGACATAGCTGTCAAAGATCTGAGTAAAGTCTCTCACCGTCATGCACTGCTCAATCCCTTCTTCAAACACGTCGCGGGCCTGGTCGTACTTACTCCTTGTAATGTAATAAGTCGCTAGATTAACATACAACCGTCCAGTCTGGTCCGGGTACCGTGCAATTGCACTTTTGATAATTCTATCCACATCCATATTTGTATCTTCATGCACCAAAATCTCCAGTAAATCCTCCCACAGCTGGAACCGGCTCTTACCCTCGCTACTGGCAAAATCCGGGTTGTCTATAGCCTTGATCAACACTTCCGCAGCTTCCTGGTACGCTCCATTTTTCTTCAAAACTGAAATGAACCGCTCAATCTCCGAGTCGTCGTATTGCATGTACCGTCGCCAGATCATGCACTGCGTCGCGGGCGGGGCAGAGCTATCAGCCAGTTGCAAATACAGCGGCCATATACGGTCATGCTGGGATATAGGCAACGCCTTGAGCGCGTCATCGAACTTGTGCCGTATTCTAGTCACCTCGGGGCATGTGCGTACAAGAAACTCGAGGTAGTCGGTCCAGATCCGGGGCATTTTACTCAGCATTGTGAGTGCCTCGTCGTAAGAATTATATACGCTTTCAATTGCATCTGGGTTCTGGTCATAGGATATATAGCGCACTGCTTGAGTTCGAATGTCTAGATACGCCTTCCACAGCTTGTACGATCTCTTGAATATGCGCGTTGCACGGGCGTAGAGAAAACACTGGTCGCGCAGTGACGAAGTGGCCTTGAAGTCGATGTACCGCAGCCACGGCTCGATGGCGTCGGGTGTTTTCAGAATGTCGAGCTCGTATGGTATGTCATCGTCGGTGATGGCGATGGCAGCGACAGACATGTATGTATGTCACTGTTGAGAGTTGAAAATATTGGCACTAGGATATTTTCATCCCAATGAGTATGGTGATTAGTACGAGTAATGAACATGAACTGTTTAAAACTCTTAGATATCTACAAATCCCGAGGTTTAGTATTTTACATCAAATATTGAAAATCTATGAAAACTATAGTATACGGAGGCATTCTCTATAACTAAGGCAGCAGAGGTACAATGGCCGCATCAGCCGCACATCTTGTCTGGAGGTTGAAAAAGAACCCGATTCGCTTTGAAATCACTTTGAGGTCTAGAAAACCTTCGGTACATCTTTGAAACAAATTGAAATGCTTCTATTACCTTGGAATCTTGAAAATTGACCCAGGTATCGCCCAAAGTAAGCATGCCCCCGTTATGGGCCGAAGAACCATCTCCCAATACAAGCGACACCAACCATCTCACACCCACAATCTCTCAAACCCCTCAAGCATGTCAGGAGCTGGTAACCGGTACGCCAAAGCCCACGTCCGAAACTTTACTAATACAATAGTGAGGCGGTATTCCCTACTCGAATGACGCTTGCCCTGATGAAGGGCAAGCTCAAGGGTGCGCAGCACGGCCACGAGCTGCTCAAGAAGAAGAGTGAAGCATTGACAAAACGATTCCGAGAGATCACTCGAAGAATAGCCGAGGCCAAGCAGAAGATGGGAGGGCTCATGCAAAAAGCGGCATTCTCGCTTGCCGAAGTCACTTATGCCACTGGCGGCAGCGTGTCGTACCAAGTGCAAGAATCTGTGCGCAACGCCCGGTTCAGGGTGCGAGCTGACCAAGAGAACGTCTCTGGTGTACGTGTGCCGACATTCAAGTCTGATATTCGGGACGATGTCAATGATTTCCAAATGACCGGCTTGGGTCGAGGTGGTCAGCAGGTTCAAAAGGCCATTGCTGTGCATCGACAAGCGGTCGAGGCGTTGGTGGAGCTTGCATCGTTACAAACAGGGTTTGTCATTTTGGACGAAGTGATCAAGGTGACCAATCGGCGAGTCAATGCTATTGAGCATGTGATTATTCCGAGGACGCAGAACACTATTGCTTATATCAATTCCGAGCTGGACGAGCTGGATCGAGAGGAGTTTTACCGGCTCAAGAAGGTGCAGAACAAGAAGCAGCGAGATACGGCAATTGAAGAAGCGTCCAGGAAGCAGAAGCTGGCTGCTGAGAGTGAGCAAAAAGAGAAGACTCCAAGCTTAATTGCAAACAACGACAAGGACGACGACGATTTGACTAATCAGGAAGACGACGATGTCGTGTTCTAAAGTATCGTTTAGTATTTTCTAATATATATCGCATTTCTTTGACTCTATCATCTATTGTACAATTGTCTATTAAGAATCTACTCTGTGACAAGCACTGACGAAGCCTCGTCGTGCCAGGCCTTGGAAGCCATCTGCTTCAATCTACTCAAGGCCCGTGAAAATGCAAACTTCTCCTCGGCTCCTGAAAACATGTCTTCTGACAAGAAATCAGCGTCGGGGTCTACATCGTCGTCTAACTTCTTTGCTTCTTTGATACCCGGAATGGAGTCGTTGAACAGGTGCTCAAACGGCTTTTCTGCAGTGACGGCAATACGTGACTTGCTATCGTATGCTGCATCCAAGAAAGTGATGAACCGCCGAGTGACGTCTTTTTGACTGATGGATAGTGTGGGAATGTCGGTAAGTACAATGCAAGGGTAGTTCCTCGTCAACTCAAGGTAATCAGCAGCAGACAGCGGTTTGCCACACAACTCGTCGAATGTGAATTGAGCTACTTGTTTCCCAATACTCTTGGGGATTCGAATTGGTCGACCCCAGATTTCCAAGTGCTCGTCGTGTAGTACAGGACCGTTGTTGCCAAATAGTTGGAACCATTGGTCGGCATGCTTGATCGCCTGTGCTCGAACATCATCTAGAGTTTGCGACGGAGGAGGGAAGAAGTATGCTCCTTGACTAGGCCGGTCGATCTTTCTATAATCTGTAGGTGATTTCAAATACACCACCTGGTTGACTTTCTTTAATTTGGCGATGCATGGAAGGAACGATTCCCGTTGGACGCCATTCTCATATAGAGAATCCGGCGCACGGTTCGACGTATAGAAGATGACTGTACCGTATGTGGGCGAGTAGAGGAGATCTAAAATCCGTCTTAGAATCATCGCATCGGCAACGTCTGTGACTTGGAACTCGTCAAAGCACAAAAGATTTGCGTCCTTGGAGATCTCACGAGCTATTGATGGGGCAGCATCGAACCTTGCACCGTGTTTTGCGTGAAGCTCGTGTGACCGTTTGTGCACGTCTTGCATGAAAGCATGGAAATGGATTCGTTTTTTGGTCAAATGCTTGGGCACAGTTGAATAAAAGGTGTCCATCAACATGGTCTTGCCGCACCCAACGTCGCCCCACAGGTACACCCCCTGCGGCTGAGGCCCAATGGCATCCTCGTCCACTTTGTTATTTTTGTTGAATATCGACTTGATCCAGCCTCCTCCTGAGCTCGAACTTTGTGCCGGGTCGGGTGGGGTATAGTTTAAAAGGTTTGCATGCAGAGTTTGAAGAGACTTTAGTACGCCTGTGACCGTTAGCTAAGATTTTTTTCTCCAAAAATTCCATACCTCTTTGGTAGTCGTCGTTGCGGATCTTGTGCTGAGATACTAAATGGTCATACTGCTGGAGCGGGTCTCTCACCGTCGAGTATAGCCGTCTAAACACCAGTCTCATGGAGTGTGTGGATTGTATGGATGAAGGATTGTGGAGAGAACCCGGTTGGTTTTAATAGTGATTGGTCGCGGCGGGACTCGGGTGTACGGGTGTCTCGTGCTGGACGGTTGGAGCTCAGGCGAGGCGCGGCTCGCTGCGGCTCACGGGTGAGACTCTTCGTCTTGCCATGTTAGCTTATTGGCATGAGGTCTCTGAGGCGTCGGAACCCGCCAACTTTCGCGAGATTCGTCGCAACACACTCTTTTGATCCTGGGTAAGTAATGCCTAGGATTTCATCCAGGTTTTCGTATGTTTTCCTGAAGAATTAGTATGTTATTGTTATAAGTATGTTATGTATAATTGATATCAAAGATTCAAAAAAAAAAAAAAAAAGGACGGTATCCGATATTGATATTTTGATCGATTTATAAGAGTTTTAAAAGAATACTGGACATATCTGGCTTTTCATCATTGCACTTGAATTTGGAATAACTATTAGGGTCGTTCAAAATGGCACACTGGGTGATCGCAACATATAGAAATGCCTTCGGCTTCCGGATCTGAGTATATGCTCGATGGGGATGAAAGGCGAATGAAAATTGGAATCAGCCGCGGGCGGCTGACTTTATCCAAGTGAATAAACTTGTGTGCCAAGAACTTATTAAGGATATTGTCCTCTGTGCTTCTGTTTTGGTACTGTATACGATGGTTTATCAATTACAGATCCGCCAAGACTGAAGAGTACTGGCCGTACAGTATGCCAATGCTTACGGTGTTTGCAAACTAAACTCCTGTAAGAACACGTATTTAGTAAATTTGTTCCATCAATTCAGTACTGTGTTCATCGTTTGTAGTAATATCTGCGGGAGCAATAAGCCAATGAGAGGTCCAAGCTCCCAGCACCTGGGGTTCATGAGGTCCATGGTACTAAAATGATGATCTCATACCCAAGAACTTTCCGTCCATTAATAGAGGCGCGTCCGTCAGATTGCATGAATGTGCAGCAGATACATACGCATGAACTGAAAAGAAATGCCTCTACTTCAATGGACCTCAGCCATCTACAGTACTGTAGCAGTACCAACACTTTTCAAGTATGATACAGTACCACTAGTGCCATTTGCTGATCGTTGTCAAATACACAGCCATTCCAAGCAACGGGTGCCAAGTACGGCGTGCGTGACAAGGTTTCGCGTGGCTTCTTCCCACCAAGAGGCTTAAGGGCTTAGCACCATGATTGTAATAGAATCATTAAAGATCTGTATAAACCCCTTGACTAAGTACAAGATAAACTCCAGAGACTTCCCTGAAGACACATGTCGACTGGAATACAGTAAAATCCAATTAACGTACAAAAATGAAACCCACATTTTTTTTGACAGCGCGCGGCGCCGCGTTTCATGTTCTCTTAGTACGCACCAGATCACCGTCGGCTCGGCTCTGAGACAAACAGGGATCACCGCCTCTGCTACACACCCGCCGCCGCATTCCACCCTGTTGCCCGCATTAGGAAACCGTTCGGGCTGATCCCTTTCTTTATTTAAATCATATTAGTACTCGTATTAACATAACTCTATAGATTTATTTTATCAAATGTCAAAGAGAAAGGTTAATGAAGATATCCAATTAGATATTCTACTTCATGGCTATCAATATCTTCTTTAATTGAACAATAGGCTTAGGTCCAATAGTCAATAAACCGTTTTGTTACCAGTTAAAACAGTTCCAGATCTTGTCTAAACCAGAAATCTTTTTAAAAAAGAGTTTATTTTTCAATGTAACACTTTTAAGAACAAAAATCCCCAAAAGCACAAATGGAATATTATTTCTGTCATTCCATTCCTTCTCCAAAAGTGCAAGGTTTATAGAAACTCCCTCACTCCATAGCCCTATAGGAACCCCCTTAAAAAATTCCATTATGTCAGCGTACCACTGGGTCATTACCTAAAACTGAACCTTCTCTCTATATGCCCCGCCGGCGCACGCGGATATTGGGACAGCCCCAAAAAAAAATGGCTGCTGCTGCTTCATCCTCGCATACGCATATGCACGCCCGTGTATAGAGAGAGGCCTCCTCCGTGCTAAAAACTGAACCCACAGCAGCACCTCCCTGGCTCTCTCGCTCTTTTTTTGACGTCTACACTTCCACTCTCTCTCCCACAACATCACCAACGACACCCCCATTTCTCCCCTTCATCCCATATTCACCTTGTTCTGAAGGCGCGATACCCTCCATCTCCTCACTCCTCTCTCCCATTGATCTTTTTCTGTCGACAAACACTCTATATCACATCTATTGTGTTGTTGGCTGTACAAAGTTCTTCCCCCCTCTCTTCCAACACTCTTTAAACTTCCAACTAACGCGACCGGTTCGTTTATTATTGAAAGGAAAAGGATCTTCTTGGATATACCGAGATTGTGTTTTTGATACCTCTTTTATTCGCCCCCCTTTAAGATTCACTTACACTGGATCTTGTTGTCATTTGCGCGTCTAAAACAACACACACAATTTTATCATATCCGATCAGCAAGCTGTTGTTCAACGTGAATCACTTGCATTGAGAAAAAGATCCCCAAATCTCGATAAGTACGACGCGTTTCCGATAGTTTAATTCGACCAAACGGTGGCAGTCTAAAAGGTTCTTATTTACGACACCTTTTCTCCTCCCCCCTCTCCTCTTCAACCTTCCAACTGGTTAGTCACTCTTTTACAACAAACAACGTTCTTTCATTTCAATTTTTGGGAAGCCCCTGTCAACTTTTCAAGGACTCTAAATTCCCTTTACGCGATCTCTAGTCAAATTTAAGGTTTCTCCCCGAGCTGTTGGAATCTTTTAATTTACTCTTATCGTGTGTGTGGGTTTTGGTTGAAACAAGCTGTCTATATTGGTTTTAAATTTATCGCCTAACCAGACGACAAATTTAATTATCTATCTTGGATACAGCTTTTTGCCAAATTAGCCTTTTTCTTTCTGTGCTTGGGACACCGAATTTATTAACTTCTTCCAGTTGAAGCTCGTCTGTTTGAAACACACGGCTCACTCTTTTTGAAGAAGTCATTTTGCAAAAGAAAATTTCAAAAACCCTGTTATAGAGTTTTTCAATTTCTTTTTTGGTTGTTATTTTCCAAGTGTGCAGTGTGCCTCTCTCTTCTTAGGATTTTTTCTCCCGGAAACTCTTTAGGCACCGACATCTACTATCGACATCTGATCATATTTCCCTTCCTCTATTCAACGCGGTTGGTGATACTTTTTATTCGAAAACCTGCAATAGAGCAATGACTCGAATAACAGGCTCGCCTCTGTTGTTGGTCTTGTTGTTGGTCAGTCTTCTTTCATTTGCATCTGCTTTTCGACTACCAATTGGCCGAAGGGACGTTGTGGAAGACTTTTTGCACCGACCAAGCCACTACCGACCTCGTGCAATTAAGCGTAACATTTTCAACGCCAACGCATCGACATTTAGTGAACAATCCGAAGTGTACAATAATCAACCTGTTACGGAAACATTCACCCATGTTATAACTCCCACCGGCACTGAAGTGGACGTTACCCCGACCTCTGTAGTCGATGAGAGCTTCTCTGCAACAGATTCCTCTTTGCAATACCAAACTGTTCATTCCCATGTTCACTCCGACAATTTGGCCGTTTCTTCGCAAGAGCAGGTGTTTACGGAATCTGCTGTCACTAAGCGATCTTCGACTACCGACGGCAGCGACAATGCTAGCGAGGCTCCTCAATCTACAAGTATCGAAGACATTTGGTCCGACATTCAGTCCGAATTTGCTGGTTTGCTTGGAGGATTTTCTTCCGATGCTCCATTGTTCTTCACTCCTTCGACCGCTTTGAGCGTTGCTCCAACTCCAACTGGTACGTTTATTATAAAGTTCAAAAGTAATGCTAACAAATAACCTAGGTGCAATCGAGTCCAGTTCGGTTGTTCAGACTTCAGCTGCGCAGACAACTGCTGGTGTTTCGTCTGCTGTAGTGAAGGAGACGAGCGCACCTGCAATTTCTAGTGCTCCTGCACAGACCTTATCCAGTGGTGATGCTCTCTTGTCGTTGCCACCGATTTTGTTCTCTGCGTCGTCATCTTCTGAAGCTGTGTTTGTGCCAAAGCCATCTGTTTCTGACAGCGGCTCACCAGCTGGGTCAGCCTCTGTCGAAGCATCGTCTGCACCATTGCAATCAGTCTTGTCGTCTGACGCTGGTGCGCTTTCTAGTGCTTTTGCCTCGAACGTGCCATCTCCATCTGGTTCAGACTCTGGCTCTGGTTTGGCAGGCGTGGCACCCACCACGACTTCGGGTCGTGTCACCGCTCCATTGATCACATCCGGATCTGCTGTTCCGCTTTCAAGCGTGTTTGGCAACTCTGCTCCAGCGGGCAGCTTGACCACCCCACCACCAATTATTTCTGGTACTTCTAGCGGGCTTCCAGTGTCTGGCTCTCAGAGTGTTCTTGGTCCATTGCCAAGTGGCTCTTCCGCTTTGGTGAGCAGTGCTCCAGTTGTGTTCAGCTCTGGTGTTCCAGTTTCCTCTGGTCTCGTTGACTCTGGCTTGCCAGTTTCATCTGGTGTTGTTGCTACTGGTAGTGTCTCTGCGCCATTGGTGTCTTCGGCACCTGTCAGCGGCTCTGCAGTCTCTGGTAGTGCTGCTTCTGCCACTGTGAGCGGCGGTATTGTTGCTTCATCGTCTGCTCCACTAGGTTCTTCTTCTGCTTTGGCCTCTGGCTCTGCAGTGGTGGCATCTTCTGGTACTGGTGTTGCTGGATCTGCTCCAGCCACCACTGCCTTTAGCAGCAGCTTTGTTGCACACGCTTCTTCTGCTACTGCAGCACCACAGCCAAGTTCTTCCAACTGGCTGCCAGATGCCATTATTACCCAAAATCAGCCATCCTCGACGCCAGTTACCGGAAGCGGCTCGCCAGTTGCTCCAAGCAGCTCGGGTGCACAGCAATCTACCATTCCAACCACGTTGCCAAAGATTATTGCTCCTCAGGGCGGCATTCCACCAGCTCCAAAGGACACTACATTGATTCAAATTGGATTTGACTACTCGTTGAACTATCCATTTGTGGTTGCACACCCATTGGCGGTTGCCCAGATTTTCCAGTACTTGCCTATGGGTATTGGCTATGGTTTGGACTTGGACAGTTCCAATGTGACGATGACCTCGTTGCGTCCATACCAGTCCAACTCTGCTCACTATGTGATTTCTGTTGCTTATGCTTACATTCCAACTGAGTACGTATCTACGTTGGATGCATTGATCCATACTCCAACTTCGCGGTTGTACAGCGATCCAAACACGAGTGTCGCATCGTTGATGAACTTGATTGATCCTACCATTCCATTGATTCCTGGCGATGGCAATGCTGCCACCAATGCCGGCGGTGGTGATGATGGTCCATCTTCTTCTGGTGGCAATAATGGAGGTTCATCTACTGATGGATCTGGATCTGGCTCTGGATCTAACGGCGGCAATAACAATGGCGGTAACGACCACTCCGGTCCAAGCGACTCTGGTTCTCTTGACCAGAGCTCTTCTACAGCTTCTCCAACCGTCAACACCAAGACTATTGGTATTGCCGTTGGTGCGTTGGCCGGTGCTGCTGCATATGGTGGTGCCATTTTCTTGGTTGCACGAAAGTTCCGACAGCGACGGTCGTCGTTGATTTTAGACAGTGACAGCGGCAGCGAGAGCGGCGGCGGCCACGGCAGCCGGTTCTTTGACGACGAGTCGATTATGAGCAGCAGCCGAGCCAGCAGCCGACGAGGTGGCATTGATAGCATTCTGCCAATTGGGCAGCAGATTAGTCAACCGGTGATGAGTGAAAACTCGCTTGGTTGGACTTAGACGACGACAAAACAAAAAAACGACAATTTCCCTTGATACACACTTTTGCACAAACTATTCACATGACCTAATCCCTCTCCATTACTACTTTTTTCTCACCCCCCTTTTTTTATATACTTTGGGCATTTTTTCCACAAATTTTTCTTTCTGATTTTTTCTTAACTTTCAAATCTTTTTTGATCCTATTCTTTTTTTTTTTGTCTGAGATACCAAATACTTTTATTATGTATTTTATTTACACTATTTTGTTTTTATCTTTGCGGGCTTTTTTAGGTTCATCCAAAATAAGCTTTCAGGCACGAGCGTTTCACCGTACGATTTTTGTCCACATGTCTAATTGGTGCCTGATTCACTATCAATGTCTTTGAATCAGGGGCATTATTAAAGAGAATTGTAAAGTTTAGAAAAACTCGTATTAATAGAGAAAAAAAACGATTAATATATAGAAAAGAAAAAAAGAACAACGAAACGAATCAAAGAGTTAAAACAAATTTTCTCATAAAGCTCATACAATTTAACAACACAAATTAGACGGCGATGGAGTTGTTAGCATAGGTGTTGCTGGCGGTCTGGTCTCGGTACAAGTCGCAGGCGTGTGGGTGGGTCAAGCACCAGTGAGGCATCAATGGAGCAGCGTTGATTCCGCTGGCGACCAAGAGTTCTCGGAAGTTGAGGATTCGCTGGGTGGCCTCGGAGGTTCGCTTGTTGCCCTGGGCGTCCTTGTTACCGGACCAGGTCAACTCGGCGACAGCAGCGGCTCGTGGCCACATCTTCTGGTCAATGATGGTGTCATCGACCTGCTCGGCCCACAATGGAGCCTCGACACCGAGAATGTGCTTGGCCTCGGACTCGGTGAGGTTGAAGCCAATGTCAAAGTCGTAAAGTCGCTGCCAGTTCTTGTATGGACCGCACCACGAACCACCGTTACCCTGGAAGTTGAAGGTTGGAATGTTTGGCTCGGAGTTGATCATCTCATTGTATCGGTTGTCGTTGCTGACGAAGCCACCGGAACCACAGTCGAGGTAGAACCAGTCGGAGTTGGAGATGACAACGTCGTAGCCCTTGGAGGCAAGGATCTGGATGTTGCCCAAGCCGTTCCAGGACTGCATGATAATGTTGGTTGGCACGTTCTCGGCAGCAATGTCGGCAGACATGACGGCGTCTTCCCACATCATCAATCGTCGCGACGAGGAAACGTTCTGGAAGATTGGCACGGCATGGTCGATCCAGTACTGGGCCAAGTCGTTCCACGAGTGGCCGGCGTTGATGTAGTCGACAATGGCCTTGGAGTACCAGTAGCAGTTGGAGTCCAACTCGTCCATACCGACGTGGAACACGTCGTCCTTGAAGACGCCAGACAACTCGTGGTAAATCTTGGTAATAGTCTCGTAAGTCTCGTCAGCCAAAATGTCCAACTGACCTGGGTTTGGCTCAACTGCAGTGTGCTCAGCCCAGATATCGTTGGACCAGAAGGAGTTCTGGCAAGCCAAGATGGTGTCGGCCTGTGGAAGCTGGGCGTAACCAGAGTTGGAGTGGCCTGGCATGTCGATTTCTGGAATGACTCGCACGGCTCGCTCTCGAGCGTACGAGATCACGTCGGCCAAGTCCTGGTGGGTGTAGATCTTGTTGGAGGCGTAAGCATCCTTGGTCATCTCTGGGAAGACGTTGAGCTGCACTGGCCACGACTGGGTGTCACTCAAGTGCAAGTGCAAGACGTTGAGCTTGGCGAGCGACATGGCGTCGATCTGTCGCTTGACGGCGGCCTTGGACTGGAAGTTTCGGGCAATGTCAACCATGACACCTCGGTGTGGGTAGTTTGGCTGATCCTTGATGGAGACTGGCTGCTCGATCACGAAACCACCGTTACCGTTGGAGATGATGATCTGCTGCAAAGTGGTGAAGGCGTGGATGGCACCCCACAAGGTCTTGGCGGTGATGACAATCTCCTCAGAGTTCTCCTCAATGTCCAAAGTGTACGACTCGTCGACGCCGAGCTGCAAGTCGGCGTTGACATCGCTGATGGTCACCTTGACGCTCTGCAAGCCTGGAAGAGGCTGCTTCCAACCTCGCTCAACCACACCGCCGACGGTCTCGGATGGGAATGGAGCAAACGTAGTTGGGAATGGGGCCTGGGTGGCCTGAGGAACCCATCGCAAGTCTCGCACGTTCTGGGTGAATCGGTTGAAGGCGTCGGAGAGAGTTGGGTTGTAGTGGGCATTGAGCCACAAGCCACCGGACACGGTCTTCTCACCAGCAGTGCCCCAGGTGATGGACTGAGGAGCTGGCAATGGGTCGACGGACACGGCGCCGGCAAGGAGCGCGGTCGCCAGGACTGTGAGAGTCTTCAACAACAGCATTTGTGTAGATTGTTTGTAGGATTGAAAGAAGATCTTCACAAACTGATGATGGAGAACTGAAAATTCGGGGGGATCTGGCGACGTTATATACACATTTTGCAGATCTGGGCCCCTAAATGCGGAGGGGCACTAATGAAAATTCCAGATCTGTTGATGTATCACACAGATCAGCAGCATCTCCAACGCTCAATCGGCGTACGTACCTGTTGGAATATCCAACCAGACGTGACCTTACTACTGTAGACTTAGTACAGCTTGATGTCCATATGCTTGTTTTGGTTTTCCGTAAAAGAAATCTAATCATCTTCACGCGGGGTGCGTACATAAAACAAAA